>BTHU01000004.1:51493768-52038768 GCA_036184795.1 Tokudaia tokunoshimensis | reverse complement strand
CATGTTGCATGCAGGCAGTCTTGCCCACAACAAGATGAAATTGCACACAGTATCATAATTTATTCATGCCTTATGCCCAAACTATTTCTCTGTCATAAGAATTAATAATCTTCCAGAATCCAAATGTATGAATCAGAGAGCTAGGAAGCATCTGAAGATTTTTTTTTCTTTGTTAGCTTCTTTGTAAACCAATACATTGAGGCAGATGTGCTTGGCACAGACGTGTAGAGCTTGGTCCATAACCTTGGCTTCTTCACTTCCTGGCCTCCTGGTCTTGAGATTGGCTTCTTTGCCTATTACCTGCTACTCCCGGATTTCCCTCCTCTTCTTCCCCTCCTTGCTTTCCTCCGTGCCTCTCTTGGAAAGAGAATTTGAGGAACTCGGGCCATAAGAACATTTTTATCTGCTTGCATGGAAGCATACTTTTGCAAAACAAGAGACTGTGCCTTCATTTCATTCAAGGAATCTCTGTATATTCAGATGACACCATATATAAGAAGGTAATTTAATCAATAAGTCAATTTTCATGCATTATTTGCAAGAGTATTTTAGAATCTCTGGGAGATGTTCATTTAGACATATTAGCTCTTCGGTCCTTCTTAAAAGGGGGAACAAAATACTCTTGGGAGGAGATACAGAGACAAAGTGTGGAGCAGAGACTGAAGGAAAGGGCATCCAGAGACTGCTCCACCTGGAGATCCATCCGATATATAGTTACCAAACCCAGACACCATTGAGGAGGCCAAGAAGTGCTTGCTGACAGGAGCTGGATATAGCTGTCTCCTGAGAGGCTCTGCCAGAGCCTGACAAATACAGAGGTGGCTCCCAGCCAACCATTGGACTGAGCACGGGTCCCCAATGGAGGAGTTAGAGTTAGACTGAAGGAACTGAAAGGGTTTGCAACCTCATAGGAGGAACAACAATATCAACCAACCAGATCCCCCAGAGCTCCCAGGGACTAAGCCATAAACCAAGGAGTACACATGGAGGGACATGGAGGGCTCTAGTCGAATATGTAGCAGAGGATGGCCTTGTCGGACATCAATGAGAGGAGAGGCCCTTGGTCCTGTGAAGGCTCAACGATCGGGTGTAGGGGAGTGCTAGGACAGGGAAGTGGGAGCGGGTGGGTAGGTGTGGGAACACCCTCATAGAAGCAGGGGGATGGGAGATGGGATAGGGGACTTTTGGAGGGGAAACCAGGAGGGGGGAAAAACACTTGAAATGTAAATAAAGAAAATATCAAAAAGAAAAAAAAAAGTTCCAGGCCCCATTTCCAGGGTGGCAGGGTGGGGAGAATTTAGACACCCCTCCCAAATGTGTGCCTGACCTCAAAAAAAAAAAAGACATATTAGCTCTTCGCTTTGTTTATGAACCATGACAGTAACGTTGAGGTAAAGAGCACAGTGGGTTGGTCAGCCTGGTACTATTTAGTCACTGTATGAACTGGGGAAAGCTTCTGTGTTATATACCCTCTTCCCTGCCCCTCAGTTTCAAACCTTTTGGAATGGGGTAATGCCTGTGTGACATCGGCTTATGAAATGCTGTTATAACCTCAGCAGAAGTCTACGGCTCACGTGTTCGTGCACAAACAAGGCCAGTGTTCAGTTTGGTCAGTTTCTTCTCCCCAAAACAGGAAACTAGTGACCTTTTAGCCATCCCCATAGTTCTGCATTTTCCTGGCCCATGTACCTAGGAAACCTACAGTATGTGTCTATTCAGACAGGCTGCCTTCACCTATGAGAAAACAAGGTTTAAGGGTCTCTGATGCCTTTCTGTGGCGAAGAACTCATGTCTTTTTGTTGTTGGGTAAAAGTCCACTGTCTGGCTTCACTGCCCTTGGCTCAACACTCACCAAAGGACAGCTTGGAGGTGAAAGTGTGTGACCCGGCTGTCACCTGCTCCCAGGTGACCAGCAGGGATGAAGAACAACTTCCTTGCAACCAACGTTTTAAAAATTACAAAGGCTTTTAAAATTATTTTCATTCAGGACTTGTGTGGATGTAGATTATTACACATTTAGGTGAACACCCACCAGCAAGATTGCTAGACACCATGGCAAGACCATGTTTGGGTGTTTAAGATACAGCCTTCTGCTTTCCAGTGTGGCTGATTTGTATTTTTCTCAGCAGTGAGAGCCCCTTACCCCACACTCTGACTACCAGGCTGGTGTCAGTGTTGGTTCTGTGCAGATTTTATGTGTTCCAGACACTGTATAGGGGCTGCTCTTTGTTGTACTGGTTTCCATCTGCTTTTTTTTTTTTAGATATTTAGCATTTTTATATGTATGAGTGTTTTGACTGTATGTATGTATGCATGTATGTATGAATGTATGTATGTATGTATGTACATCACACATGTGCCTAGTATCTAAAGAGGTCAGAAGATGGTGTTGGATCCCCTGGAACTGAAGATACAGATGATTGTGAGCTGCCATGTGGGTGCTGGGAACTGAACCCAGGTCCTCTGCAAATGTAACGAGTTCTCTTAACCACTGAGCTATCTCTTTAGGTCCCAGGATGTGTCTTTTGAATGGCGTGCTATTTAGCACAGCGTCATCTATTTGTCATCTGTGTGTCTTCTTCAATGAGGTGGCTACTAATATATTTTTTTCTCCCCCCCATTATTGAGAATTAGCAGTTCTTTGTATATTTTGGATTTGAGTTCTTTTTCAGGGTTCTGTCTTGCAAATATTTCTCCTAGTTCCTGACCACCCTTCCGTCTTTTAAAGTGATGCCTTCTCAACAGAAAGTTTAATTCTCAGAAAAGTTCCCACCTATCCACTTTCTCCCTCTCATGGATCACGTTTTTGGTGTTGCATGGTAAATCTCATCTCCAAATCCAAGGTCATCTAGATTTTTCCATCTATTATCTCTTAGAAACTTTATGGTTTTGTGTTTTAAATTAAGGTCTCCACTAAATTTTGAATTAATATTTTGTGAAAGTTCTAAGATGATTGTGTAAATGAGGATTATTCTGCTATTGTTAGTTTATCTAATTTTTACACTCTTGAATAAATTAACATTCCCCAGATAATATAAGAAGATATTGTAATCATCCGAGTCTTGTGAGAATATTTAAATTTTTTAGTAAACAAAACCTCTTTCTGTGGAGAAATGTTATGAGTTTATGGGATTCTTTGTCAGTGAAGCATCCTCGCATTTGACTTTTAATGAATGATTGGGAAAGACTACAGGATGGTGTGTGCTATTTAGAATTGCTTTTATTTCTTGACCAGAATCTAGATGTCCAGCAAAACGTTTGCCTGGATATTGTTCAAACAGCTGTTCCTCTGCAGCTTCTTTCTGTTTGCTAGCCTTCGGGTGGCTGGTTTAAAGAGTTTGGAAATGGAAATCTTTGTCTGTGCTGTCCTGTCTCCCTCCCCTCCCCCATTCTTTCTGCCTCCATCTTCTTCCTCCTTTATTTTTAAACCAGGGTTTGTTCTTGGCTAACGAACCTTAACATCTGCTGACATTATTGATCCTAGGAATTAAAACGTGAGATGAGCTCTGGAAATGTTTCCAGGCATGGAGCCCAGGCAATCCATAAAACCCATATATTTCAGATTGTGTGAGTTTTGTGAAATATTTTGAGCCGCCAGTTTCCGATGCTTTGGTTATATAGGGGTCTCTAAAGGGAAGGGCTTAGTTTCTCTTGGAGTGAGTTTTCATTCGCCATCCTCTCCAAGTTTATGAAAGTGAAAAGCACGTTTGTTTGTTTTTTTATCCCTCCCAATGCTTCCTTTACGATGGCAGCTTCTTCTGTCAGAAACAGAGCAGCTCAGAGTACGCTAGCTTGCTTTGTGTTGGACCAAATCTGAAAGATAAAATTGAATAAATAATTGAATTAATTTGTTTTTAACTTAAGTGGGAATTCAGAAATCAGGTCATGTTAATAAGGATTTTTCCGAATAAAGGTGATTAGCCTTTAATTATGTGTAAAACGTATTGTGCTCGCAGTGAAAGAATTATTGACCAAGTTAGTGATGAGCATGTGAATTTTGATTCGGCTGCCCTTCGTGGGGATGTATTTTTATCTCTTGTGATTGTGGCTTTCCACACATCCTCCTCTCACGTCTGCCCTCTCTAGAAAGAGAGTTATTACATTACAAAATAAATAAATAAATGAATGAGGCAGACTCAGAAGTTTCTTTGTCATTTATATCTTTGTCCCCTACACAAAAGGACATCTAATAGTACCTTTCATAATAATCTCACCTGTAAAATACTTTATGATTTAATAAATACTTTATAATTTTTGCAATAATTCATAGTAGATTATGAAGATAAAGTGTGATATGTATATGACAATACTCTAAAAGGGAGAAGGGATAATTTACAGCTATATACAGCAACGTGAATAAAGCACATTTTGAGTAAATACCATGTGCTTCTAGCTGGAAGAAGATTCAACATAGACAAGCTAACCCATGATGTCAGAGTTGGGGCTGGTGCTTACCCTTGAGGATGGTCTGGAGGAGACTTGTGGAATTTTGAAAACGTGCCATATAATCTTAGTAAAGGCTACCCGGGATTTGTTCATTTTGTGCAATTTGTCAATCCTTTACTGGTGAGTGTGTGTGTTGGTGTGTGTGTGTGTGTGTGTGTGTGTGTGTGTGTGTGTTGGTGTGTGTTGGTGTGTGTTGGTGTGTGTGTGTGTGTGTGTGTGTGTGTGTACATGTGCACATGCACACGTGCTGTTTTTAATAGTGTACTTCAAGAAAGAAAATGCTGCTTAAGAACGTTGTATAGAAGGCCTCACTGTATCTGTAGCCGTTAATCAGGACAAAGAGATACAGTTATAAGGCATGCGTGAATCTGAGATTATTTTTTTAAAGACTGATTAATAGTACTTAAATGATACTTGGAATTATTCTTTACATTTTGCACTTGATGATATTTCAAATAAGTTGTTTATATTTGTGTAAACATACGATACTAACTTCCCATTACTGGAGACACATATACATTCTTTTAAAGATGCCATACGTTCTTTGATGAAAGGAGATATTGAATGTTTAAATTAATACAGGAGGATCTTTAGCTGCTTCTCATTGCTTTCAAGACAGAGAGCCTGTGGCATGGGATAGCACATAAGGACCACTAGATGCTCCTTGAGTCTGCCCTCCAGGTTTCAGCCCTCCATGGCCTAGATTTGTCCACAACGTTCAGACACTTGACATTCCATGAACACTGTTTATCTACCACCAAGAATTCTTTGTTTAGGCCGTCATTTGTGCCTTCCTTTTCCCTCATGCTGGTATCATGTTTTTATATTTTTAAATATTATATTTCTCCTAATTCATAGCAGAGTATCTGGCATACATGGGTCGTTGGTTAGTTGAAGGAAGCTTGAGGATGATGTACCTTATAATATGCTGTAACATTTTATCTCCTCAGATAATTATATGCTTCTTTATTTACTTTTAAGATCACTAAGTGTACCTTGAGTTTTCAGTTTGTCTTTTGTGTGCTGTGGTACTTAGAACATGGTAGGAAATTATTAGATTACTGAGTGGATGAAAGATTTGAAGTTTTGAATTAATGCAATACTAGAAATCAACCAAAATTGTCTTTGGTGTCCATCTTGTAATATGTAAACTTCACATTTATCTTTCTTACTGCATTATTTATAGATGCAAAGGCAGTGTTTATTTTTGGAATATATTTTTGTGGGTAGGTGTGAGGCAGGGAGAGAAATTCAGGCAAGTTAAAGGATTGTATTATGGATAATTTAGAAAGCAGACGTTTACCCAGAGCAGAAGAAAACAAAACCTGCCAGGTTTCTTTAGGTGCAGATCCAGAGCCTTCCTGCACTGGCTTTAGTTGAGAACCTTGCTGCTCTGAGACACTTGTGGGAATGGCTCTGCCTCTCACCAGGGCACTCACCAGATGCCTTGTCTCCTAGAGATGGATGGGTCTTGAAAAGGTGATGTCTGAGCATTCTGCAAGGATTGAGCCAAGCGATCTAGTTCAAGCCATGATGGTTTCTTCTTGCTGTTAACAAAGTCCTCTCTCAACATTTACCCCTGACCCCTGACCCCATCAGCGCTCTTTCTTGTTTTGTTGCTGTTTTAGTTGTGGCTTTGTAGAGTAGTATCAAGAAACAGCACTATCAGTCTTTGTTTAAAAATAACCTTTCCTTCTGAATACTTGAGAAAAACTCATCCCCTTTGCAGTAAAGACTGAACGCTTGTTCAACTTCTCCACACCCCAAACTGTTCTGTGAGAATGGTCGCTATAGCTAGTTTTGAGGGTTTTTTGTTTGTTTGTTTGTTTGTTTTTACTTCCTGTTGGTTTTAGACACTTATTACCTGATCATGGGGTGGGGCACAGATGAGTTGAAAAGGTGGGTCCCCAAAACTGTGGCAATAAACCCTGCAGAGTTGTGGGGGTTGGCATCAGGACACTGACTGAATTCCAGGATCTTGGGAGGAAGGAGAAGGAGGGACATCCTGAGGGGGTAGGCGGTGAATGCAGGGTTCAGAAGGGCATGGGACACTGTCAGTACTTCACCCTCCTACTTACTGGAGAATTAATTGGATCTGGGGGAAGCAGGCTTTGACAGTGTAACTACATAACGAGCCAGGAATTTCCATTCCAGAAGGGTCCGATGAGTCATTTTCAGGGAGTCACCTGCTTTTAAAACATTGCTACTTGATTGATAGAGATCTGAGCTTCCAGATAAATCCTCGGGTCATTTAGAAAAGACAAAATGAAAGGGTTTTTGGAACCCATCTCTATTCTGAGTAGCTTACGCTCTTGGTCCTTTAGCAGGAACAGTTTTAACGAATCTCAACTTGCTTTATACAATCAAGAAGTGCTTTTAAGCACAGACCAAGAGGACCAAACATTTACCCTTCGGTCTGTATTTAGAAAGGATGAGTGTACAGTTTGTTTTTCTGTCACTTAGAAAACAACAGGAGAGAGTGAATTGATAACTTCTGGGGGCCAGGCTGGCTCTGTCTCTGTAAGCGGGGGATTAGGATTTGTCTGCCCTATGGAGGACAGGCAGCATTTGGACTAGACATAATCCGATCACATTACAATACAAGGCCATTCGAGTCCATTCAATGTCCAGTGACTGCAAATACCTCCTTGTCACTGATTGGTCCAGGAAAGAGCATTAAGAAAAACAGGTAATGAGTCTTAATCCAAATCCCCAAACCCAACATCTGTGGCTTCAAATGAGTTTTCTTTGAGACTTTAGACTAGGCACTGTGTACTTCCAAGTAAGAGATGGAACTGTATTTTTTTTTTACTTCCTCAAAGAAAAACACCTAGTTTCTTTTGATCTGAGCTTTCATAGTTCATATCTCTTCTAGAATATACCAGAGATACCTTGAATGCTTTAGTGTTTTTATTTAAAAGCAGACAGGCTGTTGTCTGAAACAGAGTTAGTGAGCATTCTCATGGTACCCCAGGGACCAAAGGTCACAATCCAGAAACCTCCTGGCAGGCAAGCACAGCACACATGTTACTTAACTGTCATATTTTTATCTGACTAAAAATTCCATAACGTAATTATGAGGCTGGGGTTTAAATGTTAGAGAACCAAATGTTGTTTTGGTGTGTGATTTAAAACATAAAGCACACTAAAACCAAGAAGCAAAAACCAAACAACAGTAACAAGAATGGGTTTGAGTTGTGGTCACAGTGAACTTTTAAAGTGCCCACTGTGATTATACACAAATCGCAAATTTGATTTTCTTCTTATCTGGAAATTCCTAAATGCATTGCTACTCTAGCAAGGATTTAATCAGTGTTCATTCTTTGTGTTTGTGTCTCACTAATCCCTTTATTCATACTGAATCTGTGCAGGGGGAGTATTGTGCTGTTCTGTGTGGGCTATTACAAAGAATAGAAAACAGAAGCATCAACTTGATGAATGTCAAAGATTTAGTTTTGTAGCTAACGTATTTGGTTAACTATCCAAATCCTTCTTCTTTTCCAAATAATTACTACCATTTTCTGGCCATGCAGACTGAGTTACAAATGTCTTCACCTTCAGAAGGGCCCCTTCACTGTAAGCCGTCATGTGCGCCATCTTCAGTTACTGGGGTAGGATGCCATTCTCCCTCTGGTGACAAATGAAGCTGTTGCCTCAGAGGTGATTAGAATCTTGCAAAGATTTTCTAAAAGTCTCAGGGTGAATACACCACTAGAGCTCAGAAGGTTGGCGTGCAGTAGGCCTTGGTGACAGGGTAACCAAACAGTCAGAGTCTCTGGTGACCTGGAACAATAAATTTCCTTTATTTCTTGAACCTTTGAGTTGGTGTTTTAGTTACTTGCAACCAAAGACCCTTCAACTAATACAATATTTGAAAATAAAAGAATCACTTGATCTATAAATATTTGAAAGCCTTTATTTAAAAAAAAAATCTCCCATGGTAGGCAAGTGTATAAAAGTGCAGTTGATAGTAAAGTCCCTACGTGGAGCTCCTCTGCCTTAGATCTAACTGCGTAGATGTTCTCACTGGCATCTACAGAGTTGGTGAATGGCGAGTGTTTAAATGGCTTCATCAAACAAGCTGTGTGACGTTATTACTTATGAATTAATTAGAGTATGGTGATTTATTTATTTTTTTATTATTGAGAAGAAAATAGCATGCTCTTCAGTGAGTGATGGCAAAAGACTTAAGGCATGAGTATTAGGTGAAGGAAGCAGAAGTAACAGTAAAATATAACAGAAACAAATAGAAATAGCAGAGATCCAGTCAGTCGGAATGCCTCAGATTGTGAGGAGACCATCGGGATGGATGGGATGGAATGGTGAACAAAATTTTGACAAAAAAACAGACAACAACAAAAAAACCAAAACAAAACAAAACAAAAAACAAAACAACAACAACAACAAAAAAAACCCAAGGAGTCAAAAATGAGCTTAGCTTGGTGGCTTTGGCTGACCTGACAAAGATAGGTATAAAATTAAGCTAGTCTGGCCTTAGCAGGCATCTTTATTCTTGTCTATAATGAAGATGTCCCTGTCTGTGAGCTTCGCCGTCATAAAGCATCACAGTTTTATGCCATAGTCTATGGTGATAGAACTGAGTTGGTGCAGACGGGATCCCACAGAGCAGCCGGTCTCCTCCCCCTCCCCTCACTTTCTCTCTCTCTCTCTCTCTCTCTCTCTCTCTCTCTCTCTCTCTCTCTCTCTCTCTCTCTCTGTCTCTCTCTCTCTCTCTCTCTCTCTCACACCACGTTGGGGTTAGTCAGCTGCAGCATTGCTTTAGCTGGCACGAAGTTGCCTTTTGGCTCTCTATGAATCCAAGTGCCCAAATACTACTACTTTCCAAACCCCTGGAAAATGATAGAAGCCATCTAAGGAGAACGTTTTCCAAACTCGGACCAAAACTAGCTTTTCCCCTCTCCCTTACAACATCCTAAGTTATATAATTAAGAAGAAGTCTCATGTCTTCAAAGCCCCATTTTCAGGAAATTTTACAAAGAGCCCACGACTGATATTGTGCCTTGTAAGTGGTTGATATTGATGGCTTATTTTTATAAGCCCAGAATCCTGTTTTTATGTGTTTGGTGTGTGTGTGTGTGTGTGTGTGTGTGTGTGTGTGCATGCACGCATGTACGCAAAAGAATAATTCTTGAGTGGAAAACTGTGCAGTGAAACTAAGTTTCTACTGATTTGGCATCTTTGTGTTGCACTCAAAGAGTGACATCTGGGTTCACTATATTTCCTACGTTTATTTCTAGATGGGAGCCACATGATAACTGGAGTTGTAGATTAAAATCAGAAGGCAAGGGGAGGCCTTTTCTTAGGGTTTGTGTGTGGCGATGACATTCAGGCTGCAGTGGTCTCTCTGACACCTTCTGTGCATGTAAAGACTCTGCTATATTGTCTTACCTTGGGTTGTGTAAGTGCTACAATTAGGGCTGTACTGAATCAGAAAAAAATTTACCATTTTTATCATTATTATCTCATGAAATTTTCAACATTGAAGTATTTTACCAAAATAAGTTGGTTGCATAGTTCTATCACTCCTTGTAAAAAATTAGTTGCTAGTGAAGAGATACAGTATATGGCCTTAATTTAAGGACTCACCAGAAACACCAGAAGAATCCCATATTAGGAAGATACATCATTAACAGGGACAGAGACCATCTTATTTGGAAATGAAAAGTGCAAAAGGGGACAAAGCCCATTACCCACTGTTTCCCATTGCCCTGGGTAAACCACTGTGCTCAGTGGAACTTTATTTAATTTATTATTTCAGTATAGTATTCATTTTAGGAATCTATTATGTAGGAAATTACTTTCTTTCATGGAAAGCCAAGACTTTAAATTGCTTAAATAATAAGAATTCTGTAAGGCTCCTTTGGAGGGGACCATTTTTCCTCAAAAAGAGGAACATAATGAACTTCTTTTTTATTTTTTTTAAAGAGACTTAGTATGCAGTACAGCACCCTGACTTTTAAGCAAATGCAATTGTTAAAAGCTACCTTAGAAGTGTGTTTTTGGATGCTGTAGGAGTACTCCTCTCTTTGCATTCTGTTTTGTCACAATAGTGAAACTCAATTATGACATATACAGCTTAATTAGCATAATAAGAACTGAGATGTATGCCTTGTAGACCTACGTTCAAAGTGTTGTATTAGTCACCTTCTGTGAGAACTACAGTCAAGATGGCATTGGGAACACTAGAGAATCAGGCCAGCAACAAGGGGGTAACTATATAGTCAGTCTTGACAAACTGGCAAAGTGAAGATCAGTGCCTAACACACATATGTATAATATATGCAGCTGTTTTTATATAGATACATATATATACAGACACACACAATTTGTGTTTATAATATATGCAGCTGTTTTATATACAAGCACACACACACGCACACACACAACATGTATTCCTTTGTCCTGTGTCGACAGTTGGGAATTTGTCTGTGGGCCAGCTGTAGTATGATTTGAAGATTCCTTGTAAAGTTTGACAGTTATTCGTTGAAATCATATCTTGGGTATTAAAAGGAAATAAAGAAAAACAATTGCCCAAAGTTCCATTCACCATCATGTATTAAGGGAAATATGTTAAATGGGAAAATGTGCATTTAGAACAGACATGCAGGAAGAGTAGTAACTGGGTAGCTGTTGGTAGTTAAGGACTTCGTTAGATTCTCCATTCTTAACACCCCTTTCCCAGATTTAAACTTCACCCCAAAATGAAGCATCTACTAGTCATGCTTATATAAAACCTTGAGTTCTTTTTTATACAATAAGCAGACCACCAAAATTAGAAATATAGCTACAGATGTTCAAGAAGATATACTACATAAAAATGCACCAATAAGTATTTATAATGCTAAGTGATTTTTATTACTCACATCTAAAAAATTATAGACAGTGAGATAGTTTAGTGGGTAAAAGTGCTTGCTGCTAAATATGATAGCCTAAGGTTATTTCTAGGGATCTGCATGGTAGAAGGAGAGAAATGACCCTCATGAGTTGTCTTCTGGCCTCCACTGAAGTGTCATAGCATGCACCTGCTATGCACCTCCTCACCCTCCAGTAATTAAATGAATGTAAGTTTAGCAGTACAAAGTAAATAGGCAGAATATATCTATAGAATTCCACAATTTTGGGTGGGTACAAGGAAGGACAGACCAAAAGACCATAGCAGATAAGAGCCGTCAGCCAGCATTAATGTCAAGGGTCAAACATGTGATGGTGTTTTCTCCACTTCTTCTGGGCTTTGTCTTCTTGTCAGCTTCATACTGGGCTATCCATGAGGATCAGTTTAGTCGTAAAAAGAGCAGCAAGGTCTCAGCCATAGTTAGGGTGGATGTAACACAGATGAGGTGCCAGCCCTACCCTTACTCCAGTGAGGTCACAAGAAATGATCGGACTTGTGGTGATAGGTGATAGGGTAATGTGGTTGAAGAGAAGATGGAGTGAAGAAGGTCTCTATTCAAGACCCTTAAAGACTCCAGCATCCACCATTGGCATGGACTGGACAAAATGAAAGCAGCCATTGCCTTCGGCATGTCCTTGGTTTCTGGATAGCACCAACTCATCACTAACCACAGCAGACAGAAAGCCATCAGCCCACCTCCCAGTTTGTTGAACTTCCTGGTTCCTTTTAAGTACCAAGGGAGTAAGAACTAATGAGAAAATGGATACCCAGAGATAATCTTTAAGAAAAATAAGGCAATGTGACTTTAGACTGTAGGCGTATAGTGAATTGTGGGAAATTTTAAACATGCATATATTTATAAACATATGTCTGAGATGCTAGGAGGAAACACAGGGAAATAATACCAAGTGTTAGAAAGACACACTACCTTTGTTTCTTTACATCCTTGAAGAAGCTTTTGCAGATGCAGCTGGGGGGAGGGGTGATGCTTATGGATACAGTTGATGTTTCTTAAGGTTCATAATACAATAAGCATTAGAGCAAGCATTTAGGATGAGAACTTTCTCGTCTCTGATAGCTAATGTCCATTGTTAGTTGGATTGGATTTAGAATCATTGAAGAGTTTGATGAGGCTCACCATTAGTTATGCCTATGAGGATGCTTCTAGAGAAGATGCACCAAGAGAAGAAGACCACCCTGATTGTGACTGGCACATTCTGTATAGGTTGAGGGGCTATATGCTAAAAGCTAGAGTAAAAGTGATGCTAGGTCTCTCCCTTTCTCTGCTTCTTGATTGGTCAGGAAGTAATCTACTGTCTGCTGCCCCACATTCTGCCATCATGATGTGTAGTTAAGTGACCATGAACTGAGATCGTTGAAACCATGAGCCAAAGTGAATTTCTCTTATTTTTAATGTGTTTTCTAGCTGCTCAGAAGTAAGAATAGCTAAAGCATCATCCTTTTCTTTAAGCACTCAGTGGTGAGGGGCTGTGGTGTGATCCGTCTCTCTCAGTTATGGAGAAGAAGACAGAGAGAACTGACCTGAGGGGTATTGTACAAACTGAAATCAAAGACATTGATCTACATACCATGCCAGTGTTTCATGGTACTTAGTTTTAAAAGTTCCAACACTTCTGCTCACATTGCATTTTATGTTTATATGTAACTCATACTATCAAGAGATTTGGCCCTAATTAGTCAAAAATTACTTCAGTTGAACTTGAATTTAAAATGAAATGTTTAATCAATATACAGTGATCAATTGTAATACTTATTTAAAGAGCCATTTAGTGAGGGAGAATAATTATAGCAGGCCATTTCAAAGCGAAGGGAAAAGCATCTTGCTTGCATATGAACATTTAGTAATTGACTGAAGTCCAGAACTGGATACCAACTCATTTCAGTGCATTCTTCACATATAATTTATAGTAGATGTTTTCAGGACATGCAGAAGAACCTTATGTAGGAAAGGCAGGTTTTAGTAAACTGTAGTGTCATAATTTTCAGAGAGCTCTTTCAACACACAGGAGTCAGAGATTTGGAAGACTCCCTAGCTCCTCTAATACATGTGGACTGAGTCACACACGTGCTCATTTAATCTGCACACACATACACAGTCCTCTGTCTTACCCAATAAATTCTTGCCTTTTCAAGCTGGCACATACAAGTGATTCCCTCATCCAAATCAGAGCATACAATGTAAAAAATGTGTGTAGCCACCAGAGCATGCACATACTTTCTCATGCACACACACACTCACTTACACACAATCCAGGCAACATGTGCACACAATTATGTAGGCACACACACACACACACTCAGTCACACCAACATATCCATGTGGATCCATTCAAACTGTCGCAGTATAGTTCAACACACATGCAACGTCCCCCTCCCCCAGAGAGAGAGAGAGAGAGAGAGAGAGCTCTTAAACTTTGCTGTTCTCTCTCTCTCTCTCTCTCTCTCTCTCTCTCTCTCTCTCTCTCTCTCTCTCTCTCTCTCTCTCTCTCTCCCCCCACTATTTTATAATGGAGTTCTGATATTTTTGTCTTAATCTTGGATTTAGAAGTAGATAGTTTATACTAGTTACTTCATGCAATTATATTTGGAATGAGACTGATGGTCTTGTTGATGCCTCCTTTTTATATTCTTATCTTTGTGAACCCCTCTTTCTTTAACACATGAAACTGCATGATGAGGGAGTTAAGCAAATACACAAGAAAGTTACTTTTCATCATATTTAGTGAGGCTGAGATGTTAGAGGAAAGTTAGGCAAAAACTACATGAGATTTGAAAACATCTTTTTCTTTGCTTTGTCATAGCGCAGACAGTGTTCCTCTGTATTTGCATCCAACAGTTGTCATTGGCTAGTTTGCAAAGCACATGTGGCTAGAGAGGTTGGTCAGGAGGGGACTTGGATTGGGTTCCCAGCATAACTGCTTCACGACATCCTGATATTCCAGCTCTAGGAGGTGCCTTCTTGCCGCTGTGGGCACCATGTGCACAACACCCCCACAACATATACACATATTAAAAATAAAATATTAAAAAAAGAAATAGCATGTAATGAGGCAGTAATATACCTTAAGAGACTGAAGCTGAAAGCGTGTCATTGGCCGCTCTTACAAAATTGAGATATATTTTTTTTATTTGTGAATGTATAGCGGCAAATGTGTGTTATTCTACTTTCAACAGAGCTGAGGTGTCCACTGCTCTTGACAGTGAAAATTCCATTTTTGTGTGAAGGACTGGAAAGCACCGTCTGGAACACATCATGTGCCAAGCCTCTTCAAGGGAATCTGGAGATCATCCTTCTGGGACATAGTTACTAATGAATAAAGGGGAGGAAATCTCCCATAAATCACATAGTCTGTTAGTGCATTGATCATAAAAACAGCAGTGATGTGAGGGAACTTAGAACACAGCCCGTTATATCCTGGAAGGAATGGTTAATTGCTCAAGGTCATTTTACCCGGTCCCTATCTTGACCTTCAAAGTTGAATGTAGAAGATAGGCAAACATTTCTATTTGAGGGAGCTTCTGTTTGTTGTCTCAGAGAAAGTGTTTCTGTCCCCTATGGACACTTGAGCAGAAGATGCTGTCCTACTGGCAGGGTGCCGTGGGAGGCTTTATGGTTGACAGGACTTTGGCTCTCATTCTGAAGAGAATGGCGTGTCAGAGAGCCAGAGCAGAAAGCACTGGTATGATCTGACCTACCCATTTTAAAGAGCTTGTCTGGTTACTACAGAGGGCATAGACAGCGAGGCACAGAGCTCATGGCAAAGCTTTCATCGAGGACCAGGTCATTCCAAACAGTAGCCCGGAAGTGATGGGGAGCAGTTATGTCCTACAGTTATCTTGACCACTGGATAAATAAAATGTACAGCTCCATTCATCCCAGGCATGTCCAGAGACCTGCAAAGGATGACTCAAGGTCTCCAAGTAGAATATTCAGATGGGTGGAGTTGCCTGCGAGCTGTGTTTTAACTCGGGGATGAACATACATAGGGGTTTGCTTATGTGCCATTCGATAATAATTAAAACACTATGGGAAACTCCTTTTGAGTCCAAGTTTAGGCAAGAGATTGATACTTCAGGTCCATGCGTGTGCACGCCTGCGTGTATGATGTGTGCTTTATTGAGACTGCAGGCTTATGTGTGTGCATACCTGCATGTGCTTTATAAATTTTCAGTGTGTTTAAGTCAAGAGCCTGGATGAGAGAATGTGGAGAAGATGTGCAGAGCTACGCCTCAGAGGACTTTAAATCTCACAGTCAGGCACGGAGAGCACTAACTAGCAGAGGAGTGTAAGGCGGATACAGTAGAAGTACCAATGGCAACAGTGACCCCGAAGTAAATGAGTTATGTTCAAGGCACAGAGTAATTTCTAATTGTTTCATAGTCTGAGAAGGTAACAAATAATCCCAAGACTGGGAATTGGCCCCTGATCCCCCAGTGTAGAAGGCATTCATGTTTGAGAAATTTGGGGTGAATAAAAGAGTTGTATAAGTCAGCAAATCAAGTAAATGACAAAAAAAATGACATAGCTTCTGAATATTTTTATATAATTATATATATAATATATATAACTATATATATAATTATATATAATATATATAATTTTATATATTTTTGCTAATAGAATAGTTTTATGGTAAATAGGATAATAATTGCATTTGATTTCCTAAACTGAATGATTTAATAATCTGTGTGTACACACATGTGCACGGAGAGGTGCACTAGCATACGGAGGTCAGAGGATAACCTTGGGTGTCCTTCCTCAGGATGTATCCACTTTGATTTATGATACAGGGATTCTCACTTTGGCTCAGATTCTCCCAGTAGGCTAGACTGACTGACCAGGGAGCCCAGGGGCCTCTGTAGTATTGGGGTTCTAAGTTGTACTACTGAGACTGGCACTTTACCAACTTAGCACACTCCCCAGCTACAATTTCATATCTCCATGAAACTTGTATTTAGAAAGACAAATAGGACAATTCTCTTCTGAGTTTTTAATTAACCCCCTTTCCATTTCTCTCTCTTAATCACCACCATTCATCTGTGCTCGCTTCAGTGTCAGCCGATGAGCCTGTATCCAGTGAATGTTGTTGAGGTGGACACCTGTGAGGTCCAGTGTTCTGCTCTTAGTAGCTGTGTAACAGCCTGCCTGTATCCATCTCTGTTCTGTGCCGTCCTCTTGCAAGTACCAAAGGGAGGACGGCCTTCTTGTAAAGCTCTCTGTGCCTGCTCTGAGATTGTCTCATCCCTTCATATCGCGGTGACACCCACTGTACAGCTCTCAAGCTTGAGTGTGCCCTGTTTTACATGTGCTCATTAACATATTAGTCACATTCTTTCCATCTTACAACCACAGGCAGTTTGTAGCTCCATCAAAACAATAGTGATGTGGCAAAGAATTTGAAAGGAAATGAGGAATGAAGACTACAGTGACCGTTCATGATCTGACTTCTCAGAGATGAGCATTATTTGTGTTTACGCTCAGCTATTTCTCTGTGTGTTTTTGATAAAGATCCAAGTGTATCTGGACTTTAAATTTTTCCCTTTTATTTATCTAATATCACATTGCAACACTCTCCACATACCACTGGATGGTTTGATAGTAACTGCTTTAATAGCTAGACTGTGACACTGTGTTTGTGCCATGATTTATATGTTCATTCCTTTATTGGATTTTTTTCTACCTAGTTTCTATTTTTGGTATAAATAAAACTAGGGTGAATATCTTGGTACATAAATCTCTTACTATATTTAAGATTATTTTCCAGTTCCTAGCAGAAGAAGATTGCTGAGTCAGAGGATCTGTAGGATTTCATGACTCTTGCTAGATACTGCTTTCTTTCAATAAAATGGTTCTGCCAATTTCTATGCTTGCTGGAAAACTTAAGTGTGTTCTCTGAGTCTCTTCAGTGTTGTGGACTTCTTAAGACATTGCTTTTGAAATCCTCTTTGCTAATTGGGCAGTTTAGTGTCATTTCTTAAACATACTTGATCACTAAAGGACACAAATTACTTTTCCATGTTTGCAGGAGTCGTTTGTTTTCATTTCTAATGGCTTTTCCCTGCATGTCCTTCACCTGTCTTCCATGCCCTCCACTGAAATGGAATGTGCTTACAGCTTTTGCTGACTTCCAGAATTCAGCACATGCCTTTTGACAACCACTTGTCTATAATATGATATGATATGATATGATATGATGATATAATATGATATGATATGATATAATATAATATAAATTACATAAATATATACATATTTGTAATTTGTAGCCCTTTATTTTTATACTTCAATTGACTTAAAGGTCTTAGGTCATCAAACAGTTTAGAATTAAATTAGTGTAGGAGGCATAAGCCCCAAACAGGCTGAATCAGTCATTTGGAACTAGTATGTGAAGAGATAAAGTGGATGGGGACAAATATCAAAATCAGGAACACTGTTAGAATTAAGTTCCATACCCTGTGCTTAAATGAGTCTCCGGGTTATCAAGTGCATTGGTTGATTTCTTATCACTGGGATAGGAAACCTAACAGAAATGTTGTAATGGAAGAATTATTTATTATGGCTCACATGGTTTCTGAGGCCTAGTCCAGGGTTGCTTGGCCTACTGTCCTTAGGAAGAGCACCACATGCTAGAAGCACATGGAAGGGAAAGTGTTGAGCTCATGATAGACAAGGAGCAGAAACAGATATAGGAAGTGACACAATAATACGATATGGTCCCTGAGGACATGACCCTAGGAACCTACTCCCTTCAAATAGGTCTCATCTCCTGCCTTTTACTAGTTATGGTTTTAATGTTGTGAACAGACACCATGACCAAGGCAACTATTATAAAGGAAAACACTTCATTTGGGCTGGCTTACAGGTTCAGAGCTTTACTCCACTATCATCATGGAGGGAAGCACAGCAGCATCCAGGCAGACATGGTCTGAGGAAACTTGTAGATACATACAAATGACAAGCAGGGGAAATATTCAGGCTACATAGAAGTTATTAATTTTATAAATAATGTATTGGAGCATTCCTAGGAAAAGTTCCAAATAGACTATCAATCAAAGATCAGGGAGGGATAACTTTAAAAAGCAGCAACTAATAACACCTTTCAAAGCCTAATAACATCATCAATTTTCAAAAAATGCAAAACAAATACATGTATATAGAAATACATAATGCACACATATATGGAAATATAAATGTGATTAGCTGGTCAGAACTTTCCAGGTATTAAATGACTTTACTGAATCAGTACCATCAATCAATATAACGATTTTTTAAAAACTATTAAAATTAGGGGTTGTGGGAGGAGCTCCAAGACTGGTTTTTAGAGCTGAGTAGTTAAAGAGAAACTTTTGGTTTTAGTGGCAGAGTTTCCTATTAAATAATTGAAATATTTTGTAGGCTGTAGAAATGATAGTGATAGTGGGTATTTATACTGATTGAAATGGAGAAAATGCTTCATACAAACTTAAAAACTTTAAATCACAAAGGAAACATGTGTCATTTTATATAATAATCAAAGCAGAATATTGACATATACACATACTTAAGTCACATAAAATACAACAGAAGTTTTTCTTGGTGATGGTGAAACCCATGTTTTCCTATTTACTTTTCTCATGCATTTTAAACTTGGTGAGTTTCTCACATTTAGATTTGGTAACTACAAAAGTAGATGTTATGTACATTTTTTTTTTATTTTCTAAGTTTTTTTTTATTTACATTCCAAATCATTTCCCCTTTCCCATTTCCTCCCTCCCCGAAAGTCCCATAAGCCCCCTTCCCTCCCTCTTTTCTCCATTCAACCCCCTCTCGTTTCTCTGTCCTGGCGTTCCGCTACATCCAGTCTTTCCAGGACCAGGATTCTTTCCTTCCATCTTCTTTGAAATCTATTGATATGCGAATTGTGTCTAAGGTATTCCGAGATTCTGGGTTAATATCCCCTTATCAGTGACTGCATACCATGTGTGTTCTTTTGTGATTGGGTTACCTCACTAAGGATATTTTCAAGTTCTGAACATTTGCCTAGGAATTTCGTGAATTCATTGTTTTTAATTGCAGAGTAGTATTCCATTGTGTAGATATACCACATCTTCTGAATCCATTCCTCCATTGAGGGACATCTGGGTTCTTTCCAGCTTCTGGCTATTATAAATAAGGCTGCTATGAACATAGCGGAGCATGTGTCCTTATTGCATGCAGGTAAAGCCTCTGGGTATATGCCCAGGAGTGGTATAGCCGGATCCTCCGGGAGTGTCATGCCCAGTTTTCTGAGGAAACGCCAGACTGCTTTCCAGAGTGGTTGTACCAGCTTGCAATTCCACCAGCAGTGGAGGAGTGTTCCTCTTTCTCCACATCCTCGCCAACAACTGCTGTCTCCTGTGTTTTTGATCTTAGCCATTCTGACTGCTGTGAGATGGAATCTCAGGGTTGTTTTGATTTGCATTTCCCTAATGAGTAAGGATGATGAACATCTCTTTAGGTGCTTCTCAGCCATTAGATATTCTTCAGGTGAGAACTCTTTGTTTAGCTCTGTACCCCATTTTTTAATAGGGTTGCTTGCCTCTCTGGAGTTTAACTTCTTGAGTTCTTTGTATATATTGGATATTAGCCCTCTGTCGGATGTAAGGTTGGTAAATATCATTTCCCAGTTAGTTGGTTGCCGCTTTGTCTTTTTTTTTTTTTTTACAATTTAAACCTTTAATGTGATGGGTTTGATTTTTTTTTACTGCCAGTAATTAGCCGCTTTGTCTTTTTGACAGTGTCTTTTGCCTTGCAAAAACTTTGTAATTTAATGAGGTCCCATTTGTCTATTCTTGATCTTAGAGCATAAGCTATTGGAGTTCTGTTCAGGAAATTCTCCCCTGTGCCCATATGTTCAAGGTTCTTCCCTAGTTTCCTTTCTATTAGTTTCAGTGTGTCTGGTTTTATGTGGAGATTCTTGATCCACTTGGAATTGAGCTTAATGCAAGGAGATAAGAATGGGTCAATTAGCATTCTTCTGCATGTTGACCTCCAGTTGAGCCAGCACCATTTGTTGAAAAGGCTATCTTTTTTCCACTGGATGGTTTTAGCTCCTTTGTCAAAGATCAAGTGACCATAGGAGTGTGGATTCATTTCTGGGTCTTCAATTCTGTTCCATTGATCTACATGCCTGTCACTGTACCAATACCATGCGGTTTTTAACACTATTGCTCTGTAGTACAGCTTGAGGTCTGGGATACTGATTCCCCCAGAGGTTCTTTTACTCTTGAGAATAGTTTTAGCTATTCTGGGTTTTCTGTTATTCCAGATGAATTTTTGAATTGCTCTTTCTAATTCTATGAAGAACTGAGTTGGGATTTTGATGGGGATTGCATTGAATCTGTATATTACTTTTGGTAAGATGGTCATTTTTACTATATTAATCCTGCCAATCTATGAGCATGGCAGATTTTTCCATCTTCTGAGGTCTTCTTCAATTTCTTTCTTCAGAGACTTGAAGTTCTCATATAGGTCTTTCACTTGTTTGGTTAGAGTCACGCCAAGATACTTTATATGGTTTGTGGCTATCGTGAAGGGTATCATTTCTCTTACTTCTTTCTCAGCCTGCTTATCCTTTGAGTATAGGAAGGCTACTGACTTGCTTGAGTTGATTTTATATCCGGCCACTTTGCTGAAGTCGTTTATCAGCTGTAGGAGTTCTCTGGTGGAGTTCTTTGGGTTGCTTAAGTATACTATCATATCATCTGCAAATAGTGATAGTTTGACTTCTTCCTTTCCAATTTGTATCCCTTTGACCTCTTTTTGTTGTCTAATTGCTCTAGCTAGAACTTCAAGTACTATATTGAAAAGATATGGAGAGAGAGGGCAGCCTTGTCTAGTCCCTGATTTTAGTGGGATTGCTTCAAGTTTCTCTCCATTTAGATTGATGCTGGCTACCGGTTTGCTGTAAATTGCTTTTACTATGTTTAGATGTACATTTTTAAGATCTGATTTTGTTTTAAAAATCATTTTTCCCCGTGATTAAAGCATGTCTTTATAAAACAATGACCTTTACAACAATTTGGGAGTGGAGGGTACGTTGGAGAGACAGCTCAGCGGTTAAGAGTGTGCATGTTCTTCCAGAGAATGCAGGGCAGTGCTCACCACCACACTGAGGGGCTCATAGCTACCACAGATTCAGCTCTGGGGTATTTGGAGCCCGTGGCCCTCAAGGACAGCTGTAGACACTTATACATAACGCACATAATTGTTTACATTTTAAAAATTAAAAAAAAACTCTTCCCATTTAGAATTTATGTAATGCATGGTTCAAAATGAGACTGTTTATTTCACTAAATAATCAGTATTTAAAATACTGAGCATGTGCTTCTACATTACTGTCTAGGTGATGACTTGGTACCTGGTACTCCTTATCAAAGATCACCAACTCTCTGTGGAAGTCTCCATCTGGAGATCATTTAGTTGTCATTTAAATATCTGCCCCATGATATCATTCCACTCTTTTAATTATTATGCGTATCTTCTGTCTTACTATTGATAGGACACTTGGTTTAATTTTATTTTTTTTTACTTTTTTATTAGATATATTCTTCATTTACATTTCAAATGTTGTTCCCTTTCCTGGTTCTCCCCACCCCCACTTAAAGTCCCATAACCCATCTTCTGTCCCCCTGTTACCCAATCAACCCTCTCTCACTTCCCTGTCCCAGCATTCCCCTACACTGCAGCATCGAGCCTTCCCAGGACCAGGGGTCTCTCCTCCCTTTAATGTCCAACAAGGCCATCGTCTGCTACCTATGTGTCTGGAGCCATGCATAACTCCATGTGCACCCTCTGGTTGATGGTTTTGTCACTGGGTGCTCTGAAAGTACTGGGTGACTCATATTATTTTTCCTCCTATGGTGCTGCAAACCCCTTCAGCTCCTTGGATCCTTTCTCAAGCTCCCCCATTGGGGACCCTGTGCTCAGTTCAATGGCTGACTAAAAGTGTCACCCTCTGTATTTGTTATGCATTAGCAGAACCTCCCAGGTGACTGCTATATCTGGCTCTGGTCAGCAAGTATTTGTGGGCATCGATAATAGTGTCTGGGTTTTGTAATTGTATATGGGATGGATCACTTTGTCTTTGTATCTCCTTCTATGGGAATTTTGTTCCCCCTTCTAAGAAGGACCAGAGTATCCATATATTTTTCTTCCTTCTTCTTGAACATCATTTGATATGTGAATTGTGTCTTGGGTATTCCAAGTTCTGGACTAATATCCACTTATCACTGACTACATACCATGTGTGTTCTTTTGTGATTGGGTTACCACACTCAGAATGATATTTTCCAGTCTCCCCATTTGTTCAAGAATTTCATGAATTCATTGTTTTTAATAGCTGAGTAGTATTCCATTGTGTATATATACCACATTTTCTGTATCCATTCCTCCGTTGAGGGACATCTGGGTTCTTTCCACCTTCTGGCTATTATGAGTAGGACTGCTATGAACATATTGGAGCATGTGCCCTTATTACATGCTGGAGAATCCTCTGGGTATATGCCCAGGAAGGTATAGTAGGGTCCTCCAGTAGTATTATGCCCAGTTTTCTGAGGAATGGCCAAACTGATTTCCAGAGTGGTTGTACCAGCTTGCAATTCCACCAGCAGTGGAGGAGAGCTCCTCTTTCTCCACATCCTCGCCAACACCTGCAGTCTCCTGAGTTTTTGATCTTAGCCATTCTGACTGGTGTGAGGTGGAATCTCAGGGTTGTTTTGATTTGCATTTCCCTAATGACTAAGGATGTTCAACATTTCTTTAGGTGCTTCTCAGCCATTCAGTATTCCTCAGTTGAAAATTCTTTGTTTAGCTCTGTACCCCATTTTTTAATAGGGTTATTTGGTTCTCTGGAGTCTAACTTCTTGAGTTCTTTGTATATATTGGATATTAGCCCTCTGTCAGATGTAGGGTTGGTAAAGATCTTTTCCCAATTTGTTGGTTGCAGTTTTGTCCTATTGACAGTGTCCTTTGCCATACAGAAACTTTGTAATTTTATGAGGTCCCATTTGTCAGTTCTTGATCTTAGAGCATAAGCTATTGGTGTTCTATTCAGGAAATTTTCCCCTGTACCCATGTGCTCAAGGCTCTTCCCCAGTTTCTTTTCTATTAGTTTCAGTGTGTCTGGTTTTATGTGGAGGTCCTTGAACCACTTGGACTTGATCTTTATACAAGGAGATAAGAATGGATCAATTTGCATTCTTCTGCATGCTAACCACCAGTTGAACCAGCACCATTTGTTGAAAAGGCTATCTTTTTTCCACTGGATGGTTTTAGCTCCTTTGTCAAAGATCAAGTGACCATAGGTGTGTGAGTTCATTTCTGGGTCTTCAATTCTATTCCATTGATCTATCTGCCTGTAACTGTACCAACACCATGCAGTTTTTAACACTATTGCTCTGTAGTACTGCTTGAGGTCCAGGATCCTCATTCCACCAGATGTTCTTTTACTGTTGAGAATAGCTTTACCTATCTTGTTTTTTTGTTATTCCAGATGAATTTGAGAATTGCTCTTTCTAACTCTATGAAGAATTGAGTTGGGATTTTGATGGAGATTGCATTGATTCTGTATATTGATTTTGGCATGATGGCCATTTTTACTATATTAATCCTGCCAATCCACAAGCATGGGAGATCTTTCCATCTTCTGAAGTCTTCTATATTAATCCTGCCAATCCACAAGCATGGGAGATCTTTCCATCTTCTCTGAAGTCTTCTTCGATTTCTTTCTTCAGGGACTTGAAGTTCTTGTCATACAGATCTTTCATTAGTTTAGTTCATGTCACACCAAGATACTTTATCTTGTTTGTGACTATTTTGAAGGGTGTCATTTCCCTAATTTCTTTCTCAGTCGGTTTATCCTTTGAGTATAGGAAGGCTACTGATTTGTTTGAGTTAATTTTATATTCAGCAACATTGCTGAAGTTATTTAACCACTGTAAGAGCTCTCTGGTGGAGTTTTTTGGGTTGCTTAAGTATACTATCATATCATCTGCAAATAGTGATAGTTTGACTTCTTCCTTTCCAATTTGTATCCCCTTTACCTCCTTTTGTTGTGTAATTGCTCTAGCTAGAATTTCAAGTACTATATTGAATAAATATGGAGAGAGAGGACAGCCTTGTTTATTCCCTGATTTTAGTAGGATTGCTTCAAGTTTCTCTCCGTTTAGTTTGGTGTTGGCTACTGGTTTGCTGTATATTGCTTTTACTATGTTTAGGTATGAGTCTTGAATTCCTGATCTTTCCAAGACTTTTAACATGAAAGGATGTTTAATTTTGTCATATGCTTTTTCAGCATCTAATGAAATGACCATGTGGTTTTTTTCTTCGAGTTTGTTTATGTAATGGATTACATTGATGAATTTCCATATATTGAACCATCCCTGCATCCCTGGGATGAAGCCTATTTGATCGAGGTGAATGATCGTTATGATGTGTTCTTGGATTCGGTTAGCAAGAATTTTATTGAGTAATTTTGCATCAATATTCATAAGGTAAATTGGTCTGAAGTTCTCTTTCTTTGTGTGGTTTTGGTATCAGAGTAATTGTGGCTTCATAGAACAAATTGAGTAGTGTTCCTTCTGTTTCTATTTTGTGGAATAGTTTGAAAAGTATCAGTGTTAGGTCTTTTTTGAAGGTCGTATAGAATTCTGCACTAAAACCACCTGGTCCTGTGCATTTTTGTTTGGGATACTTTCAATGACTGCTTCTATTTTTTAGGGGTTATGGGACTGTTTAGATGGTCTATCTGATCCTGATTTAACTTTGGTATTTGGTGTCTGTCAAGAAAATTGTCCATTTCTTCCAAATTTTCCAGTTGTGTTGATTATAGGCTTTTGTAGTAGGATCTGATGATTTTTTGATTTTCCTTGGTTTCTGTTGTTATGTCTCCCTTTTCATTTCTGATTTTGTTAATTTGGATACTGTCTCTGTGCCCTTTGCTTAGTCTGTCTAGAGGTTTATCTATCTTGTTGATTTTCTCAAAAATCAACTTTACTTTAGTAAAGTTTCATTTACAAATGAGGGTGCCCTTGCATTTGGAGCACAGATGTTCAGAATTGAGAGTTCTTGGTATATTTTTTCTTTGATGAGTCCTTCTGTGTCTTTTTTGATGACTCTTGGTTGAAAGTAAATTTTATCTGATATTAGAATGGCTACTCTAGCTCGTTTCCTGGAACCATTTGCTTGGAAAATTGTTTTCCAGCCTTTTACTCTGAGGTAGTGTTTGTCTTTGATACTGAGGTGCAGTTCCTGTATGCAGCAAAATGCTGTGCCCTGTATACGTATCTGTAAATAGTTTGTCTTTTTATTGGGGAATTGAGTCCATTGATGTTAAGTGATATTAAGGAATAGTGATTGTTGCTTCCTGTTATTTTTGATGTTATTTTTATGTTCGGTGGTTATTTTCTTTTGGGTTTGTTGACAGAAGATTACTATCTTGCTTTTTCTAGAGTGTAGTTGCCCTCCTTATATTGGCGTTTTCCATCTATTATCCTTTGTAGGGCTGGATTTGTGGAAAGATATTGTGTAAATTTGGTTTTATCTTAGAATATCTTGGTTTCTCCATCTATGGTGATTGAGAGTTTTTGCTGGATGTCCAGCAAATTTTACTTTTTTAAAGAACATACTTAGAGATTTGTTTTTCCAAATTAATTTTAGAAGCAGAAGCTTAAAGTCATTCCCCCCTTGCTTCTTAATCAAGGTATATTGAATAGATTTTTTTTCTGAATAATTCAAGGCTGTGATTGCTTATGAATCATCAGAAATCATTAGTTATCCAGATAAGATAGATTCTTTGCTCATGTTACAAATGTCTCTTGATTATAAGGTTTTCTAAAATTTCTGTGATAAATTTGCATTTTGTAATATTTTTCTTCAATGATTCTTCCAGATGTTTTTAATCTCTTTAAAAATAAATCCCATCTGTAGTGGAATACACGGTTCAGTTTTTTGTCATTTGTGTAAAGTAAAATCAAATGACTGAACTCTGTCCCTCCTATATTGATTTTTCTTAGATGTTTTATCTACATTGCTTATCTCAGTCATGTTTAGTGTATTTCCTTTTAAAAGTTTTATTTTTAATTAACATAAAGAGCAATTGTATATATTTGTGGGTTTTGATATCTCTCAACATGTAAAAAATTAGCTTGTCCAGCTCCTATGTTTTTATAATTTTTTTTTGTGTGGTGAGGAATTTATTGTACTTTCTTTTTTATCTTAAATGCACATTGCTTTTAATTATCTCCACCTTGTACAACAGAATGCCTGAGCTCATTCCCCTCTTTGACTGTAGCTTCATATCTGTGATCAGCATCCCCCGCTATACATAACCACCACTGCCCCTTTTATGCTCGCTCCTTCTCTGAGTTCATCCCCTTCATGTTCCACATACAATTAAGATCGCAGGGTGACATTTGTTTCTCTGTGGTTGGCTTGTTTCCCTTAACATAGCATCTTTTAGGTTCAGCTACATTATTATAAATGACAGAATTTCCACATTTTGAGATGGAGTAGCATTCCATTGTGTATGGGTACCACACTTTCATTTATTGATGGACACCTAGGTGATTTGCGTATCTTGGCTACTGTGGTTGTCCCTTCAGCTCATGACTTCATTTCTTTTGGGTGCAGACGCTTTAGCGGGAAATACTGGATCCTATGGTGATTTTTTTTTTAGTTTTTTTTTAAAGCATCCTTCACATTGTTTTATAAAACATTCGTGCTAGTTTATAATACTACCAACTGTATGAGGGTTTTGTTTTTTCCATATGTTTGACAACATTTGTTAAACTTTATCTTTTTATTCATAGCCAATCAGAACATGTGTGAGATACTCCATTGTGCCTTGATTTGATTTTTTTCTGATGATTAGCAATGTTGAGCAGCTTTTTTTTTAGATGTTGTTGGCCATATTTTGTCTTCTTTTTAGAAATATCTATTCTAGATCGCTGCCCATTTTAGTAGTTTGATGTTGCTGTATAGTTTGAGTTCTCTGCATATGTTCAATATCAACCCTTTTAATGATGCATGATTTGGAAACGGTTTTTGCCAGTCTGTGAGTCTGTGGCTTTGTCCTTACTCCACTAATGGTAACCCGTGCTAAGGAGAAACATTTTTCTGGATCCTATTTATCTGGTGGTGGATGTGGTGGTAGTGGTGGTTCTCCTCCTCCTCCTTTTTCTTCTTCTTCCACTTCTCTTTTTCCTTCCTTCTTCCTCTGACTACTCCTTTTTCAACTGTATGCTCTGACACCATTTGTAAAAAATCTTTGCCTGTGTTTATGCCATGGCGTCTTTGATCACCTTTTTCTAGTAATTTTATAAATTTACATCTCATGTTTGAAACCTTTAGTTACTTTGAGTTGATTCTTGCGTTAACAATGAGGAAATGTCCATTTCACTCCTCTATATCTGGATTCCTCATTTTGTTTTTCTCTAGTACTATCAAATTTATGACTTTAAGAGAATGTTTCCTCCAGTGTGTGTTCTTGGCAACTTTGTAAAATAAAAAAACTTGACCATAGATGTATAGCTTTCTTTCTTCTGGATGGAATGAAAGAGACCCAGGGAAGGGTACATTCTCTTCAACTCATAAATTTGATAGTTGCTCTTTTTGCATGTAAGTATAAAGAATATAAGAATACGAGTGGATACCACAGGCAGCAGGGCAAAAATAGTGAAAAGAGTAGAAAGACTTGGTGGAGCCCAGTTTTTATTTTATTTTTTTCTTTTATTGGATATATTCTTTATTTACATTTCAAATGTTATCCCCTTTCCCAGTTTCTTCTCTCCCAGATAGCCCCTATCCCATCCTCCCTACCCCTAGTTCTGTGATGGTGCTCCTCCTCCCACCCCATTCCCACCTTCCCACCCTCAATTCCCCTACATTGGGGCATTTATCAAGCCTTCATAGGACCAAGGACCTTTCCTCTCCTTGATTCTTGATAAGGCAATCCTCTGCTATATATGGAGCTAGAGCCATGTGTACCCAATGGTTGGTGGCTTAGTTCCTGGGAGCTCTGGGGGGTCTGGTTGATTGATATTGTTCTTCCTATGAGGTTGCAAACTCCTTCAGCTCCTATAGTCCTTTCTCTAACTCCTCCATTGGGGATCCTGCACTCAGTCCAATGGTTGGCTGTGAGCATCTGCCTCTGTATTTGTAAGACTCTGGCAGGGCCTCTCAGGAGACAGCCATATCAGACTCCTTCTTGGCATCCATGATAGTGTCGGGGTTTGGTGACTATATATGGGATGAATCCCCAGGTGGTACAGTCTCTGGATTGTCTTTCCTTCAGTCTCTGCTCTACACTTTATCTATGTATTTGCTTCTGTGAGTATTTTGTTCCCCTTCTCAGAAGAACTGAATCACCCACACTTTGGTCTTCCTTCTTCTTGAGCTTCATGTGGTCTGTGAGTTGTATCTTGAGCATTCAGAGCTTTGGGGCTAATATCCATTTATGAGTGAATGCATACCTTGTGTGTTCTTTTGTGATTGGGTTACCTCACTCAGGATATTTTCTAGTTCCATCCTTTTGCCTCAGAATTTCATGAATTCATCATTCTTAATAGCTGAATAGTACTCCATTCTGTAAATATACCACATTTTCTGTATCCATTCTTCTGTTGAAGGACATCTGGGTTCTTTCCAGCTTCTGCTATTATAAATAAGGCTGCTATGAACATAGTGGAGCATGTGTCCTTATTACATGTTGGAGCAACTTCTGAGTATATGCCCAGGAGTGGTATAGCTGGGTCCTCAGGTAGTATTATCTCCAATTTTCTGAGGAGTCACCAAACTGATTTCCAGAGTGGTTGTACCAGCTTGCAATCCCACTAGCAGTGGAGGAGAGTTCCTCTTTCTCCACATCCTCGCCAGCATCTACTGTCACCTGAGTTTTTGATTTTAGCCATTCTGACTGGTGTGAGGTGTAATCTCAGGGTTGCTTTGATTTGCATTTCCCTAATAAATAAGGATGTTAAATATTTCTTTAGGTGCTTCTCAGCCATTCGATATTCCTTAGGTGAAAATTCTTTGTTTAGCTCTGTACCTCATTTTTTAATAGGGTTATTTGGTTCTCTGCAGTCCAACTTCTTGAGTTCTTTGCTTATATTGGATATTATCCCTCTATCGGATGTAGGGTTGGAAAGATCTTTTCCCAATCTGTTGGTTGCCGTTTTGTCCTATTGCTAGTGCCATTTGCCTTACAGAAGCTTTGCAATTTTATGAGGTCCCATTTGTTGATTCTTGATATTAGAGCATAAGCCATTGGTGTTCTGTTCAGGAAATTTTCCCCTGTGCCCATGTGTTCGAGGCTCTTCCCCACTTTCTCCTCTGTAAGTTTCAGTGTATCTGGTTTTATATGGCGGTCCTTGATCCACTTGGACTTGATCTTTGTACAAGGAGATAAGAATGGGTCGATTTGCATTTTTCTTCATACTGACCTCCAGTAGAACCAGCACCATTTGTTAAAAATGCTGTCTTTTTTCCTCTGGATGGTTTTAGCTCCTTTGTCAAATATCAAGTGACCATAGGTGTGTGGGCTCATTTCTGGGACTTCAATTCTATTGTTCTACCTGCCTGTCACTGTACCAATACCATACAGTTTTTATCATTATTGCTCTGTAATACAGCTTGAGGTCAGGCATGGTGATTCCCCCAGAAGTTCTTTTATTTTTGAGAATAGTTTTTGCTATCCTGGGTTTTTTCTTATTCCAGATGAATTTGCAAATTGCTCTTTCTAACTCTATGAAGAATTGAGTTGGAATTTTGATGGGAATTGCATTGAATCTGTAGATTGCTTTCGGCAATATGGCCATTTTTACTCTATTTATCCTGCCAAATCCATGAGCATGGGAGATCTTTCCATCTTCTGAGATTTTGTTCGATTTCTTTCTTCAGAGACTTGAAGTTCTTGTCAACAGATCTTTCACTTCCTTGGTTAGAGTCACACCAAGGTATTTTATATTATTTGTGACTATTGTGAATGGTGTCATTTCCCTAGTTTCTTTCTCAGCCTGTTTATCCTTTGAGTAGAGGAAGGCTGCTGAATTGAGTAAACTTTATATCCGGCCACTTTGCTGAAGTCCCTTAACAGGCTTAGGAGTTCTCTGATGGAGTTCTTGGGGTTGCTTAAGTAGACTATCATATCATCTGCAAATAGTGATATTTTGACTTCTTCCTTTCCAATTTGTATCTCTTTGACCGCCTTTTGTTGTCTAATTGCTTTAGCTAGAACTTCAAGTACTATATTTAATAGATAGGGAGAGAGTGGGCAGCCTTGTCTAGTCCCTGATTTTAGTGGGATGGCTTCAGGTTTGTCTCCATTTAGTTTGATGTTGGCTACTCGGTTGCTGTTTATTGCTTTTACTATGTTTAGGTATGAGCCTTGAATTCCTGATCTTTCCAAGACTTTTATCATGAAGGGATGCTGTATATCGTCAAATGCTTTTTCAGCATCTAATGAAATGACCATGTGGTTTTTTTTTTTTTGAGTTTGTTTATGTACTGGATTCCATTGATAGGCTTCTGTATATTGAACCATCCCTGCATCCCTGGGATGAAACCTACTTGATCACAGTGAATGATCATTTTGGTGTGTTCTTGGATTCGGTTGGCAAGAATTTGATTGAGTATTTTTGCATCAGTGTTCCTAAGGGAAATTGGTCTGAAGTTCTCTTTTTTTGTTTGGTCTTTGTTAGGTTTAGGTATAAGTGTAATTGTGGCTTCATAGAACAAATTGGGTAGTGTTCCTTGTGTTTCTATTTTGTGCAATTGTTTGAAAAGTATTGGTATTAGGTCTTCTTTGAAGGTCTGATAGAATTCTCCAGGTTTTCTTCTTGAGGCTGAGTTCTGTTCCTGATGTCCTTCTTCATGAATCAGAATTTGACTTAGGTCACTCTTTGGTAGGCACTTTGGGGTAGAACTGAATGCAGAATAGCAGGCCAGTAAACTCTAACTGCAGCATAAAGTGAATTTTTTTTAAGTCTGTGAGATTTTCTTTTTGTTCTCTTTATTTGGTATTACAGACACATTGATCTCAGCTTCACAGTTATTAACCTATTTCCAGTTCATTAATCCTGAATGTTTTTTACCTCATGCATGGAAGAGAAACTATCAATTCTCTATAAAAATGTGGGGAAAACATTTGTGTGTCTTACCTGCTGTTAAATCTTTTCTATGCTAAAGATTGCCACATCAGGATAGACAGGTGTTGGTATTTTTTTTTAAAATGATTTGTCACTAATTTTATTTTCCTGTTTATCATAATATGTGTTTGAGTATTCTTATTTGATTTTTTATGCAGTACTATAATGTTATTGCTGCAGTAGAAACAATTTATTTGCTGGGTCTCTAAAGCAAGATAGAGCCCATCAAAGTTAAGGACCCAGACACAGCAATGGATGCTTCTGTAAAGCTATTTTCTCCCCCTAAAAAGGGCTTCGATGAAATATATGCAAATCACTGTTTGTCTTTTCTTTTTGGAATATTCTTTGTTATGCCACATTTCATTTCCTTTTGTATTTTATTATGAGCAACTTTAAGTAGAGAGAGGTTTGTAAGCTAGCTTACCAGCAAGCACCTACTATGCAGTTTTATCTTAGCCGTACTTTTGTAAAGTCAGCCCACTGTTACAGATGCAGCCAGAGTGCCTGTGTGTTGATATGGGGTGTCTTCCTCGTCCCCGTCTACCTTATTTTTCAGAGGTAGGGTGTCTCTTTGAACCTATAACCAACCAGTAGGTAAATCTGGCTGACCAATGAGCCCAGGGCATTCTCTGTCTTCACCTCCCGATGTTAGGGATCGTGGCACCGGCTTTCATTTCTGGTTGGCCAGCCTGCCTTTTTTTCTGTCTTGTGGATGCTGGGATCCAAATCCAGTTCCTGTGTTTGTTTTAACCACTGAACCATTCCCCAGCCTCCCATTATCTCAGTTTTCTAGATGAAGAAACTTAGGATTTCCTTATCCATAGATTGGATATAAAACGATTTGTTTTCCCACAGATCCTACAACTTAACATTTGGTCACAAACCCAGGAAACGCCAGACTTAAGTTTGGGCACAGAGTGCGTGTCTTCAAAGGTTACCCTGTTAACCACTGCACCATTCAGGTTCTATGGCCTATGAAATATGCATATTTCAAGTCACAATTCCCAGATCGTGTGTACCATGTTAAATAATGTGGGCCTGGAGAAATAAACTGGAGTCATTTGACTAGCATTCTGATTGTCGTGTCCCTGTGACTAGCACATGGTGATCTCTCCATTGCAGCCTAGGAATCTTTCTGATGTGGGTAGTGACTCTGCCACATCCAGAGGTTTCAGGTCAAACATGTACTTACATTCCAGATACTAACGTCGGTCATGGCGGTGGAAGCAATGATCTATACCAAGATGGTAAAGAAAAATTAGTGATCAGACCCCTTTGTGAGAATCTTTGAATGGAAAAGAACAAGAGAAGGAAGCAGCTGGAAGCAGAAAACTGCACCAGTGGCAGAGAAGGCAGAGGTGGTGGATGCATGTGTGTCAACTAAGTGCATCTGACCTGAACTTGTTCCTCGCTCCAGATCTGAGCTGAATGGTCCTCAGATTCCTCCTCAGTCTTATCCTAACAGAGAACACCTGTCCTTCTCATTTTCAAAGACAGTTTTATTATCAAACCCTATTGTGACGTATCACCTTAGGGAATTTTCACTCTTAGCATCAAGGAGCCTGTCCAACAGATGTTCAGTTTTTTTTTTAAAGTTATTTATGTTACATCCTAATTGTAGCTTCCTCTCCCTCCTCTTCTCCTAGTCCCTCACTCTCACAACCCCCATCCATTCCTCCTCTTTTTCTCCTCAGAAAAAGGGAGGCCTCCCATGGATATCAACCAGCCTTGGCATTTCAAGTTGCAGTAAGACTAGGGACATCTTCTATTGAGACTAGATGAGGAAGCACACTTAGGAGAAAGGAATCCAAAGGCAGGCAACAGAGTCAGAGACAACCTCTGCTTCTGCTGTTAGAATGCCACAAGAAGATCAAGCTGTACTGTTTTTACACACCGGCAGAGAACCTAGGTCAGTCCCATGTATGCTCTCAGGTTGGCAGTTCAGTCTCCATGAGCCCCTATGGGCTCAGGTTAGTTGATTCTTTAGGTTTTCTTTGTGGTGTCTTGACCCCTTTGGCTCCTTCGATAATTCTTCTTCCTCTTCTGCATGATTCTCCAACCTCTTCCTAATATTTGGCCATGGGTTTTTGCATCTGTTTCCATCAGTTGCTGGGGGAAGCCTCTCTGATGACACTAGGCTCCTGTCTGCAAGACTGCAAGACTGTCATTAACAGTGTGAAGGATGTGCTTCCTCTCATAGCATGGGTCTCAGGCTGATCCAATCATTGGTTGGCCACCCCATCAATTTCTGCTCCATATTTACCTCTGCATACCTTGTATACAGGATATATTGTAGGTCAAAGGATTAGTGGCTGGGTTAGTATCCCAATTCCTCCATTGGAAGTCTTGCCTGGTTACAAGAGATGGCAATTTCATTCTCCATGTTCCCCATTGCTAGGATTTTTAGTTGGAGTCACCCTCATAGATTCCTGGGAGTTTCCATTGCCCTAGGTTTCTAGCTCATCCCAGAGATCTCCCCCACCTGGGCTCCTAGATTGGCTGGTTTTGTGTGTCAACTTGACACAGACTGGAGTTATCACAGAGAAAGGAGCTTCAGTTGAGGAAATGCCTCCATGAGATCCAGCTGTAAGCATTTTCTCAATTAGTGATAAAGGGAGGAGGGTCCCTTGTGATTGGTGCCATCCCTGGGCTCGTGGTCTTGGGTTCTATAAGAAAGCAAGCTGAGCAAGCCAGGGGAAGCAAGCCAGTAAGGAACATCCCTCCATAGCCTCTGCATCAGCTCCTGCTTCCTGACCTGCTTGAGTTTCAGTCCTGACTTCCTTTGGTGATGAAAAGCAATGTGGAAGTGTAAGCTGAATAAACCCTTTCCTCCTCAACTTGCTTCTTGGTCATGATGTTTGTGCAGGAATAGAAACCCTGACTGAGATAGCCCTATTCTAGTTGTCTCTCCCAGGACTCTCTCTGTCCATCTTCCCCCCTACCCCCAACTGATGCCTCCTGTACCCATACCAACTCCTTCCTGACCCTGTTCCCTCCCTGTATCCACCCCTGATGTCTATTCTACTTCTCTTTCTTAGTAAGATTTAAGAACCCCACACCGCCATTGGACCCTCCTTGTTACTTAGCTTCTTTGGGTATGTGGATTGTAGCATGGTTATCCTGTACTTTATGGAAACTGTGCACTTATAAGTAAATAAGTACCATGGTAATCCCAACCCAAAAAGATGTTTAGTTCATATCAAATGCCCTGCTACTGCTTTTTTTTTTAACAGTAGAGGCCAACCTCTTTTTACAAGGACTTTCTTTTCTTGGTTCTTCATAGGTTCCAGTCTGAGACTTTGTATTCACTAAATGACAGGCTGATAACTTCCTGATCTATTGTTCTGAATACTGGGAATTTGAACCTGTGTGTTGGTTGTGGTCTTGTAATGATAATGTATAAAATCTCATGGAGCCTACAACTCTAAATATGTGAGTTGAGGTTTGGCCTCTGACATAGTACATTATTTAGAAAAAGCATTTATGTGAAAAGTTTTTGAATTAAAACTAATTTTATATTAACACCTGATAATTGTACAGTTTTTTAAAAAAACATCTTTGTTCAAGCGTCAGGTTAGCATACCCAAGTACACATGAAAATACTCTCAGCCATTTATCATTTCTCATGAATGAGAATATGCCATCTCAAGCCATATTATCTTTTCTAGTTGTTGTTAACTGAAGTAATACTACTTTTGGGATATGTTCATATTTATTAAGAATGTCACGGTGCTTGGACACATGTCTCAATGCGAAGACCACTGGTTCTCTTCCAGAGGACTCAGGATCAATTCTCAGTACAGACAGACTGACAATTCTCACAACCGTCTGTAACTGTAATCCTAGGGGATCCAATACCCTCTCCTTGCCTCTGTGAACACTTGATCCACACGGTACACAGACATACATGTGCAGAGACTCTTACATATAAGATAAATATAGTTAGTCTAGAAACTCATAAAGAGTAGTATTACTTTAGCAGATGAGCAACTTGTGGTGTAAAGTTGTATGTCTTGGGTCATTTACAACACGGCATTACCAGCTTGCCGTGAAAACTAGATTCTGAATTGGACAAATCATGCATGACTTGAGGCAAATTGTTGAAAACCTCTGGGTGTCTGTTTCTTCATCTGTGACACATGGACAATAAAACATTTCTCTTGATAGAGCATTCCAAAATTAAATTAATTGCATCACTGTTGTAAAAGGCTCATAAGTAGGACTATATAATTAAGGGTTAGCTATGGGCTATTATTTGCTGTTGGCTTCTAAGACTAGAAGAAGTGTTTAGCCCCATGCTCCAGGGGTTTGTCTGCTAAGACTTTTGGTTGGCGGTGAAGGGAAGCAGAACAGCAAACCTTAAAACAGACAGCGGAGCGGAGCTTCGTGGGAACGCTTACCAGACTCCTTCCAGTCACTTCGCTTCTGGAACCGGTTCTCCATATTTACAGTGCATGAGTGGGGCTGTTTGCACTGACAGCAATTCAGCTTCAAAATGGCTGTGCTGTTTTAAATGATCGGAGGGTGATGTAAGGGCAGAACATGGACCACTTGTGGAAAATACTTTAGGAGTGATTTTGTAAGGTTTAATTTGTGCTAAAAATTCATCTACACATCTCTAGCAAGGCAAAATTTTTTTCCCAAGACAGATGGAGGCTGTTTAAAAAGTTGGTTGCCTGATTCTGATTGAGACTGTTTTAATTTTATCACAGGGCACTTCAAAACAAGGGATGAAATGTAAGGTAAATTATTATCTAAAATAAGCCTTTCTCTTACGAAGACGACGACAAACAGGATGTGAATTTCATAGGGGAATGCGTCGGTGTTGTCAGTCATCAACAAGAGCAGCTCAGCAGCAGAAGGGGCTTAGAGGTGGTGACATTAAGGGACTCGCCTGGTGGGGGCTGGGGCGGTGGCGGAGATGATTTAAATTACATAATGGAACATTCCCAACGGGATGCAGAAGAGGAGGGTGTGAAGAGGGCTGCGTGTTTTAAAGGTTGGGATGAGCTGTGTGTGTTTGCAGGGTCTCTGCTCAGTATGGCAGCCAGCTGCTCACCTCTCACGCTAGAATGAGAAGAGATGAGCTTAAGCTGAAGCTAAGTGATTTCAGCGCTCTACACAATGAAGACTGTTAAACATTGATTTGAATTGGGTAATCTCAGTCCCGACAATACCGAAAAAATGTCTTAACTGCCAATCAGCTGGAGATTTTTCTCATGCAAAGACAGAATGATGGGCCCAAGGCCTCTTATTAACGACAATTTGGTTTCCCCTGCATTTCAGTATGTCAGAGCAATTTCTTACTTGAAAGTATATGATTTCTTCCCCCAGATTCTTTCCTCCCGTGACCTTTCCCTCTGTTTCCTTCAGATGCTCTATAATTTTGCGTCTCACCACTTTCCATCCCTCTTGTTCTATGGAGCTGAGATTTCACTAGGGATGTATTAGAAGACTTCTCTGGGGGGAATAATGATATCCCTGCTTCCTAAGGCCTGCTCTCACCGTGGGATGTGTCAGCCATTCATTTCTCTGCACTTTCCCCCCAGGGGTTTTTGATACACTTTTGCAATACACTCTAGAGATTCAAAATTAAATAAGGCACAATTTCTGTCCTGTTGGGATTTACCATGTACTGGTGCAAATGCCAGAAGTGATATTCTAAAAATGTGACCTGGTCCCTTAGCGCAAAGGAAGGAGTTAGGAGCTTTGTTGGGGGAGGAAATATTTGTCAACAAACTTGCCCACTGATCAGATTGTTTTGGGGAGTACATATTGAGGTAGGAGAGAATAATGGAGCCATTGTTTTTTTTCTGACACTGTCTCTGGTCCAGGTTAGCAGAACAGCTTCTGAGCAGCCTTTCTGTTCCAAGTTCTACAGGGGAATGCACCTGTGTCAATCACTACTATTCTAGCACAGTAAAGGTGATCTTTGGGACATTGAGATGGCTCCGAGGGTCAAGGCACTGGGAATATTTGAAAATACTTTGAGATTAAGGTAGATGATAAACACAAAAGCCTTTTGTAAGAAATAGGGTCTGAAGAAATACGTTTTAAAAGAAAGGGAGGGATTCTATGTGAAAGAAACTTGTGCCCTTGGGATGCCAGTTCGAATCTACAGTGATTTTGAAGTACCTGGGAACCTTCACTGTGCACTAGGTAAGAAAGGAAAGCAAGAAACCACTGGTCATTTTAGGGGAAAGTAGCAATCGTGGTCATGTAAGAACACGTCTCAGGTGTATGTGGAACTGTGCCTGACGTCTGTGGTCAGCTCCGAAGGGCTTCTGTGGAGGGAAGGCAGGGTAAAGAAGACAGGTTCCTGGTGTTGTGAGTCTGGTACCGAATACCAGTGTCTTCTCTGTTTCTGTGTGCATTTGAAACAAATAACCAAATGCTGCTCTTCTTCCAGCCCAGTGATAGGAGAGGACAGGACTAGTTGGTTAGAGATGCTAGTGCTAACAGCATGCAGGATTTAGACGAAAACACATGACAGATAAGTGTGAAATTTGAGCTAAAAAGTCTATATGTTGTCTCGGCTTTGATGTTTGCTTATAAGTTTAGGTATGGCCATTTAAAGTGCACTCCTTGAGACAGATCTCTGGTTAAAAGCAATCAAGCACATTTACAATTCTTCACTATTGGTTATGAGTAGAAATCACGTTCAGAGTTTCCTGGAAGGAGTGGATAGTTTAAATGGCTGAGAGTTGACACCTTTTCATGTTAGTTTTATTTTTCTTATAAAATATAGACACATTTCTTCTCTAACATAGATTATGCATAAGCATTGGAGATGAATTTTCAGAAATGAGTTTCTATCTGAAGTTGTATTTTCTACATTGAATAATCACTGTTGGAATTAAAAAGTCACTTGAGATTAACAAGTTGCTTTTTTATCAGAAAATGCTTTATCTGCTTTCAGAGTTTTAGCTCTTGGATGTCAGATTAAAATTCTGAAACATGTTTGATTCATCTCAGAATTGAATGTCAAGTCCAAAGACAGATATTTATAACTGAGTTCTGTTCAGGCAGACAGGCTCCAACCGCAGCTCCGGTAATTGCAGAGTTCTCATTCACGGTCGTGGTGTCGCCATTTTGAATGAACAAATTAAAGCTTTAAGATTGGATTTGAGCAAACCATATATTTAATTCCATGAATATTATACTTTATATTTGCAGAGTGCTTTGGGGTTTCTATACAGCTTTTGAATAATTATTCCAGTTTCATACAACACAGCACCATGGCAGGATCATTTCCACTTAAGGATGAGAAAACACAAGATTCATGAAGTGACGTAAGATGGCTGCGTAGCCCTTAGCCCACATTGCTATTTGGATCTTCTAAATCCAAGCTATCCCAGTATAAAATTCCTCTTACAAACTTTTAAAAAAGATAAGGGACTGGTTAAAAGAAAAGAAGAAAGGAAATCTGTATGCATTCTAGAACTGTTCACACATCAATATCGGAAAATTTGGGAGTTTAACAGAAATAAGTAGTTTAATTACTTAATTAGTATTTTGGGAGACAAGATCTAACATGTTATTCAAGCTGAAAGGATACTGTAAATTGGGCATTAATTAATTATAAATCAAAGACAAAAGTACTAGATGTGCTAAAATTCCTCATTTACACTAAAAGATGAACACATTAGGGGCTGCTGGTCGAGTTTTCTAGAGACTCAACTTAGCATTCAGTATTTGGAAATAACTAAAGAGGAAACAAAGAAATTTTATTCTCTTTCACATAGGAACTGTACCTCAGGATCATTAGGACTTGGTGAGATGGTTTTCTTCCGTTGTGGGTATCTTCTTGCTTGTCAATGAAGAATGAATGACAGAATTAGAATATTGCCATTTTGCAATAATGGCTTCTGGTAATGACCATCAAGTATATTGTCATGAAAAGAGAGACAAAAGGTCTTCACGTACCTCCCTGCGATGCATCAATGTGGAAGATTACATCTCAGTGTGACAGAGCCTTGATCGGGCTGCCAGACTTTAGAAAGAAAAGAGAAACAAAACTGGGCATTAGAAGGCACCATGGGGCTGCAATCAGCAAAATCCAGCCCTGGAGGGCACTGAAGTACCCACAAGCTGCCACTCCCACAAAGAAACAGAGAGGGGAAAGGTGAGGCGCAATTAGAGACTAAAATAGGCTCAGGACTATTAACTGACTTAGACTTTATTCATATGTCAATTGGACAAATATCTAGGAAAATGTATGCCAACAACAGCTGGGGGAACAACACTGACTGCATATTTGATGATATTAAGGAGTTATGACTTCCCTTCAAAGTGTGGGGACAGCATTGTCTCATTATACCATGTTGAAAAATCCACATGTGTTAGAGGCATACTGAATAATTTATGGATAAAACATTATTTATGGAATTTCATCCAGATAACGTGGGTCCAGGGAGTGGTAGATAGTTTAGGTGAGACACGCATGAAGATTATACAGACCGGGAATAACCTGCATTATGTACCAGACGGATGCTCTAGTCATTTCACACGTATTACCTGTGATTCTTAGAACTTGCCGGGCGGTGGTGGCGCACGCCTTTAATCCCAGCACTTGGGAGGCAGAGGCAGGAGGATTTCTGAGTTTGAGGCCAGCCTAGTCTACACAGAGAAACCCTGTCTCAAAAACCAAAAAAAAAAAAAAAAAAAAAAAAAGAACTTACCAGAATTCTGTGAAGAAACTGTACTGCCTTCAGTTTTCCTGAAACGCTGGGATGGAATGCGCTGACCTCTGCCATTGTGTCTGGCAAACTTGCCCTTTGGGTTCCAAGCTTGCCCTCCTCTGCTCAGCTCCAGCAGTTTACAGGGGTGGAGATTTTGAGCAACAGTGTCCCCTGTTTTATTTACACTCTCCCCATCCCCCATTTTCTTGACCAGTGTTCTTTGCCCAGATTAAAGTCTTTTGGGAGAAGATTGCAATTTGCATTTTGGCTAAATGAGAGGCTCTCAAACTAGTCAACTTGCTCCAAAGCAATTCTAGCCACTCTCTGATCCTTTAATGAGGCAAGCTGTTCCTCTTCCTCACAAGAAGGCAGCAAGTGGAAGCTCCGCTCAGGGTTTGACGCTCGCTCACCCTAATTGTTCAGGCTTTCCTTGGCACAGTGTGTTCATTGGTGGTGCTGGTGGTGGGTTGGCGTGGGGTAATGGCTCCCAATGTGAGGTGCTCATTGCTATGCATGTGCACAAAGGAGGGAAACCCACAGCGAGTAGGAGATGACATCTTCAGTAATATGAAACAAACCTCAGATAAAACACTTCTGATGCTCCATGGGGAGAGTGCCCTCATTTAGGATCCAGGGGAGATTAGGAAATCTTTTCAAAGATAAATGTTCAAGTCCTCTGTGGGCTGTCAGAGCATCTCATTTAAGTCCTCTCTGGAGGTGCAAATTAAAAACCCCAAGCTGGTAAAGTCTTTTGCAAAACATGGTCCTCTTTATTTCTTGGAGTGACTATAATTCATGACATTTGCACCTTTTTAGGTAAAGTAGCAGCCAGGAGAATGACTGGGGTAGGCTGTGTGCTTGAAGAAGTTCATTGATTGACTCTAGTACACACTAAATTAGAGAGATTTGGGAAGCACTGACTGATAAAGACATCTTTCCTCTTCCACTTCTTTGAGATGGAGTCATCTTGTCTACCTTCCCAGGAATGAATAACTTAAAGTAAAAACACTAAGAGACTGGGACATAGCTCTCTGGTGGAACACTTGCTAGCATGTATATAGTCCTGGGCTCCATCATCAGCATAGAAAATATTAATTTATTTATTTTTAAATAAATGTAATCTCTTTTTATAGAATAATATTTTTTATTAATCATTTTATTTGTTTACATTTCCAAATATCCCCCTTCCCAGTTACCCCTCCACAAACCACCTATCCCATCCCCCCTGTAGCCCCTCCCCTTTGCCTTGGTAACCTCTTTTTTTTTTTTAAAGATTTTATTTATTTTATGTATGTGAGTACACTGTCACCATCTTCAGACATATCAGAAGAGGGTATCAGATCTCATTACAGATGGTTGTGAGCCACCATGTGGTTGTTTGAGAATTGAACTCAAGACCTCTAGAAGAGCAGTCGGTGCTCTTAACAACTGAGCCATCTCTCCAGCCCCATTAATTTAATTTTTAAAATACATGCAATTCCTAGGTGGCCAATGGTTGTTCAGATAATTGCTCCAACTTTTCTCAAGATTTAATTGTTTTGGGTGAATGTATTTCTTCACACTCTCAGCAAGGGCAACCAAATTAACCTTCCATAGTTTCTGTCTCAATGGGAAACAAAGGAAATGAATTGGTATTGTCTATGGCCATCTGTTCTTTGGTTGAAATGCAAAAACTTCCTTCATGCCTAGACATGCTTCTTGCTCAATACATAGCTGTTGACCAACTTCCAGACACAGTGAAGGTCACAGAACGTTAGCTAGATTAGGGATTGCTCTTAAAGCTTAAATATAATTATTCCGAATAAGAGTGCTAGCTCAATCATACAAATAATGCTACCAGTAAAACATGCATCCGTGATTAAAATTTGCCAAAGCAGATCAAGAGCACCACTGCTTCATTCTTGCAAAGCGTTGCCCAGTGACAACCCCCAGCAGCAACCCCAGTAATGCTATGAAAATTGCTTAACCCTAGAATATCAAAACAAAAGAAGCTAATGAAATGGAGATTCCCTTCTAGACCTTTAAATATAGAGACCCTGTTATCTATTCTTTATGGTCTTGAAGAAGCAAGCATGGCTATCTATTTATACAAGATTTATAATCGTGTGTGTATTAGCTTATTTTTCATTGCTGTCATAGACTAACACTGAAAAAAAAAGGTAGCTTTGGAGAGAAAGGGTTCATTTTGCCTTGAAGTATGAGACATCCCCACCATAGTGAGAAAGGCATGACCCGGGAGTGTGAAATATGCCTGGCATTCTAAAAACAGACAGAGAACTGGATACAAAGCCTCAAAGTCCACCCCCAGTTACGTACTTTCTCTAGCACGTCTCCACCTTCTACAAGTTCCACAATCTCCCACCCAGTGCTGGGAACAAATATTCAAACATGAGCCTACCAGAGATATTCATATTTAGACTGTAGTAATTTATATTACACATGTCAGAGCCATCATAGTTGAGGAAGATAGTGATGACTTTGTGACTTTTTGCCTCCACGGTCCTGCAGGGAGTGTTGTAGAAAATATTTAGTCTCAATCTGGAGTTTCTACCCTGCTTTAGTCATTCATTCATTTAGTTCTAAGATAAAAGACATACAACTTTTATATTTATAATAAGCCCTAATCATCACTAGAGCAGGACAGACTATTAGAATCTACTTCCCTTTCAGTAACCCAGAGTTGTTACTTGCTGTGTTCCCTCTGGACTGTTCTTAATTCCAATTGGCCATGTTTTCATAATTCACCTACCCCATGGCGGCTTCCTCCTCTCTCCATCTTCTCTTTCTCTCCTCCTCCTCTTCATGGTTCTCTGCCTCTGACCCCAAGTCCAAGAACCCAAAACCCCCAACTATCTTCCACCCAGTTATAGGCTGTAGGCATCTTTATTCATCAACCAAGAATAAGAAGGGAGACAAGGTTACCTAGCACCACTTGGAGGCCAATGTTTAGCGTTACAACACATAGCAAAAGACCAAACCTCAACAGGGGAGTTTTCCTCTATCCCCACCTGCTTTGCCTTCAGTAGTTGATCTGTGTGTAGACCTCGTCTTCACTGAGTTGTTCTGGAGTGTAACAGGAACCGGAAACCTTCCATATAAGACCTCCCCTTCCTGCCTTCCTCCATCTTTTCCTGTATCTTTCTGTTAGTCCTTTTCATCCCCCTGGGAAATGTCCAACCTCGTCCTTCCCTGTGTCTTTCCTCTGAGAACTCACTCCTGTCTTTCCTCTTTTCTTCTTTTTCATTCTTAAATTACAGGCCCTCTGCAGTTTTATCTTCAAAGCCATTTAGATCTCTTCATCCTTAGGAAACACTTTTCACCTTTCTCTAGCAGCCTCTTCCAAAGCCAGAATGCTTTGATATGAGAACCGTTTTTTCATTCTTCCCTTCCTTTTCTCTTTAGCTTCCCTGCACTCACTGTTCCCTTTATGATGTCACCATGGACGAGTCTCTCCTCTCCTCTGAGTTGGAAGCAATAATTCTCTATTTCCTGTCATATTTTCCCCAGCTATAGTTCGCACGTTATCCAAGATGACTGCCAAGTTTACCTTGACCCTTCTGTTTCCTGTTAAGATTGCACAATTTCCTGTTAAGAGTAATAATCCTGCTAAGATTTGGAACACCTGGACCTAAAATTACAGTGTATGTTGGCTTTGAGCCCAGTAAGATTTTAAGTTTCTTAAGAGCATATCATATGCACCTTTCTCCTAATTCCCCAACTGATTTAGAGACATAGTAAGAATCAAATTGTTATTAACGATTAGAAGTCAATAATGAGAATCTTTGGGTGAGGAGCCCCACATCACCGGCTCATGAGTGGTAGCCAGCCCGTCGATGACCTATGGAACTGTAGCCATATTGTTACCCTCAGCTGTCAGTGCTCACTGAGCCTTTTCATGGCAAAGAGCATCATTTTAGGATATAGGATTTCTATAACTCAGCTTAATAACTTTTAGACATCTTTAGAAACTGAGAAATGTTAACAAATTTCTGCATGGTCTAGAAGCATCAGGAGACCCAACAATGCAGACTTGTAAATATAAATAATAGGTCTATGTAGTCAGTTGTAACATAGTGGAAGTTGGACACTACACAAAATGACAAGGTGTCCAGTAGAGGGAGAAGACAGCTTAACCAGGACGATTTCTCTAAAGGAAATGGATTTGAAGCAGATTCTTTTCTCTTTCTTTTCTTTTCTTTCTTTTTTTAAAAACAGAGTTTCTCTTTGTAGTCTTGACTGTCCTGGAACTCAGTTTATAGACTAGGCTGCTCTCAAACTCAGAGATCCACCTGCCTCTGCCTCCCAAGTGCTGGGACTAAAGGCCTGTGCCACCACTGCCTGGCTTGAAGCAGACTCGTATTTAAGGTTAGAAAAACAGAAGACTGGCCCAGACAGAACAGCTTGAGTTAAGGTTCAAAGACAAAAGGCAGTCATTAGGATCAGCATGGGAAGGTTAGCCTGAGATAAATCCAAAGATGTGGATTCAAACTTAAAAATCAGGCTCAACCCAAGCTTCTGTTCTTCCCTCAAGAAGCTTGATCACACACAGGCCTGTAAACATGGCCTTTGCTTGTAAAGTAGGTACCATCAAACACAGTGGCTGCACTTTTCAAATTTCAGACTACAAAGGAAAATTTACACATGTGAAACACGACCTTCTCTGTATTTCTTTTTTTTTTTTTTTTTTTTTTTTTTTTTTTTTTTATTTTATTTTTTTAATTTACATTCCAAATCACTTCCCCTTTCCCGTTTCCTCCCTCCCCGAAAGTCCCATAAGCCCCCTTCCCTCCCTCTTTTCTCCGTTCAACCCCCTCTCATTACTCTGTCCTGGCGTTCCCCTACATCCAGTCTTTCCAGGACCAGGGGTCTCTCCTTCCATCTTTTTAGAAATCTATTGATATGCTGATTGTGTCTAGGGTATTCTGAGATTCTGGGTCAATATCCCCTTATCAGTGACTTCATACCATGTGTGATCTTTTGTGATTGGGTTACCTCACTAAGGATGATATTTTCAAGTTCTGACCATTTGCCTAGGAATTTCGTGAATTCATTGTTTTTAATTGCAGAGTAGTATTCCATTGTGTAAATATACCACATCTTCTGAATCCATTCCTCCGTTGAGGGACATCTGGGTTCTTTCCAGCTTCTGGCTATTATAAATAAGGCTGCTATGAATATAGTGGAGCATGTGTCCTTATTGCATGCAGGTAAAGTCTCTGGGTATATGCCCAGGAGTGGTATAGCCGGATCCTCCGGAAGTGTCATGCCCAGTTTTCTGAGGAGCCGCCAGACTGCTTTCCAGAGTGGTTGTACCAGCCTGCAATTCCACCAGCAGTGGAGGAGTGTTCCTCTTTCTCCACATCCTCGCCAACAACTGCTGTCTCCTGTGTTTTTGATCTTAGCCATCCTGACTGGTGTGAGATGGAATCTCAGGGTTGTTTTGATTTGCATTTCCCTAATGACTAAGGATGATGAACATCTCTTTAGGTGCTTCTCAGCCATTAGATATTCTTCAGGTGAGAACTCTTTGTGGAGCTCTGTACCCCATTTTTTAATAGGGTTACTTGCCTCTCTGGAGTTTAACTTCTTGAGTTCTTTGTATATCTTGGATATTAGCCCTCTGTCGGATGTAAGGTTGGTAAAGATCATTTCCCAGTTAGTTGGTTGCCGCTTTGTCTTTTTGACGGTGTCTTTTGCCTTGCAAAAACTTTGCACTCAAGCAAGTCAGAAGCCTTCCTATACTCAAAGGATAAGCAGGCTGAGAAAGAAGTAAGAGAAATAATACCCTTTACGATAGCCACAAACCATATTAAGTATCTTGGCGTGACGCTAACCAAACAAGTGAAAGATCTGTATGACAAGAACTTCAAGTCTCTGAAGAAAGAAATTGAAGAAGACCTCGGAAGATGGAAAAATCTGCCATGCTCATGGATTGGCAGGATTAATATAGTAAAAATGAGCATCTTACCAAAAGTAATACACAGATTCAATGCAATCCCCATCAAAATCCCAACTCAATTCTTCATAGAGTTAGAAAGAGCAATTCAAAAATTCATCTGGAATAACAGAAAACCCAGAATAGCTAAAACTATTCTCAAGAGTAAAAGAACCTCTGGGGGAATCAGTATCCCGGACCTCAAGCTGTACTACAGAGCAATAGTGTTAAAAACTGCATGGTATTGGTACAGTAACAGACATGTAGATCAATGGAACAGAATTGAAGACCCAGAAATGAATCCACACTCCTATGGTCACTTGATCTTTGACAAAGGAGCTAAAACCATCCAGTGGAAAAAAGATAGCCTTTTCAACAAATGGTGCTGGCTCAGCTGGAGGTCAACATGCAGAAGAATGCAAATTGACCCATCCTTATCTCCTTGCACTAAGCTCAATTCTAAGTGGATCAAAGATCTCCACATAAAACCAGACACACTGAAACTAATAGAAGGGAAACTAGGGAAGAACCTTGAACATATGGGCACAGGGGAGAATTTCCTGAACAGAACTCCAATAGCTTATACTCTAAGATCAAGAATAGACAAATGGGACCTTCTCTGTATTTCTTGATTGTTCTGTTTTGTTTTGGCTGTTACCTTTTCCCTACCCATGCTTTACCTTTCTCTGTCACCTAGAGCATCACTGATGATACCCCACATACTTGTTTGAGTGTCACCATAGCCGCTTTACCCCGTGTCTATCGGTCAGATTCTATGCTACACTCTAGTGCCCCTGTATACCTTAGCACTCTCTGAGAAAACGAGCCCCTTTCTTCGTTCACGGAAGACATGGACTGCATGGGGAAAGCCTGGGGCGGGAGATAGACAGCTCTGGTTAAATTCCAGTTTTATTTTTTTCCCAAGATGTACAACATATGAGTTTGCCATCTTGGGGTTTTGCTGGGCATGTGAGAAGGAGGAAGCGCCTGTTGAAAGTTATTGAGGGTGGGATGAAGAGGAGTTGTGTTGTAGGCACACAGCAGTCGCAGCCTGAATGCTTCTCTGTGGTGGTTTTTCACCCTCAGACCCCAGAAAACATCCATGGAAATCACTTTATGTGAAGTCAGGGTTCAGTTCAGATCTGTGGATAGCTGCCTGGGAATCTGCACGTCAAGCCGAATTTCAGAACTCCTGACATATGCATCCATCTTTCCCATCTTCCTTCTCCCTCCCTCCTCTCGTTGTCTTTTCCCTTGTCCTTCTTTATCAAACGATGCGCCTGAGTCAGGAATCTCAAGGTCTAACCGCGTCTGTCCTGTGCCATGTTGCGTTCATCCTTCAGAGTGGTGTTTTTCTCTCCAGTGGAAAGAACTTTCTCTACTTCTGCATTCACTAATTGGAATAAGTGCCAAATGGTACCAAACCTTCACCAAAGCACTCATATACATGATGAAGATACCAGAAATGGTCTGTTGATGTAGCAGAAGTCTTTCTCTTTAAGAATAAGATATGGCTATATTACTGTGTTCACCGTGACAGACCCAGGCCCTAATGAAGTGAGACCAACAAGGACCTTTCAATGCAAACTTGAAGGGAATCCAGATAAATAAAAATTTGTTTCAGTACTTTCAGAAAAATCAACAGTAATGCAAAAAAAAAATCCCATAGTGAACAAAATGTCAAAAATTTAACTGCAGACAGGATCAGTCTCATATTTCTTTCCTTTAGTCTTAGTAGTTTTCCACAGCACTGTTAGTGATTTAAAATACCACCGTAAAGGATTGCTTATCTGGAACACTGAAGACAGTGGCCTCTCCTTAAGTCTCACACGTAGGCAGGCTGCCATTTGCCTCCTGCATGCAGTCTTGGCATATCTCTGTTCTGAATCATGTCATTCTTTAGGAACCTAAAGCAGGACAGTCCATTTTCTTGCATTTTGTGCCTGAATCTCTTTACTTTTTGATAATATTTGTCCAAAACCTCTTCTGTGATATAGATATTGGAAAATATCTACATTTTGAGAATATCTGCTTATATGTCAGGATTTAGATTCATCTCAGAAATAAACACAATTTTGTAAACCATGGTCTCACCGAAAGACTATAGGAGATAGAAAGAGAAGCAACAAGACTGTAAGTCAAACGTGGTTCATTTCTGACTGTGCTCATTCAGAATTGGGGAAAATAAGAGAAGTCAACATAAAAAGGGAAATGTTTAAGTAGATCAGAACCAGTCTGGCAAGAGAAGTGATCATGGAAGGAGATTTTTGTATAATTAAATGTCAGTTTGCATTTTGAAATATTGCCTGCTGCCTCCCCCTCAATCACCAAGTGATATGACAGGGGATATTCTCTTCGAATACCAAGACCTGGCAGCAGCCGCCTCCGATCTCTGTCAAGGTTGCATGATAGATTAGGAGTAGGAGAGCTCATTGCTTTCCTAGGGCGGTTCAATGTTCCTGATAAACTGTGTGGGACATTGTGATCTCCCTGTAATCAAAGCAAATAGACAGAAAAAGCATAAGAAAAAACCAGCATGGGAAAATCTCCAAACCCTGAATAAACCTTTGTCATGTAAGAACAGGGTAGAATGCTAGGGGTCACCTAGTTCATTCTCCTTCATTTACAGAAGAGGAATCTGATGCTCAGGCAGATGAATGGTTTTTCAAGGTCTCTCAGCTATCAAGTGACTGGAGGAACTGCCACTTTCATCCACTTGATGATGGACACCTTAGGCAGGTTGTGGAGCAGGTGAGGCCATAGATCTCAGTATCCTGTTCCTAGAAGACGAATTATTTCAGATGCTTGTAGTTCTGGTGTGGACAAGGACAAGAAAGTGGGAGAAACTTCCGTATCAATGTGCTCTTGGTAGTCTAAGAAATGCTGTCTGTCTGTCTGTCTGTCTGTCTGTCTGTTTATCTATCTAATCTATCTATCTATCTATCTATCTATCTATCTATCTATCTATCTATCTATCTATCTATCTATCTATCTATCTATCTATCTCTATCATCTGTCTGTCTGTCTGTCTGTCTATCAGGCCTATTCCACGAGTTACACGATGCAAACTTGTTGTACCAGAGTCTACAGGTGTAGGGCTTGGGCATGTGGATTTTGGTAAACTCCTCCTTGTGTTTCCAATGCACCCCTGCATTAAATACAGCTATGTTTGATATTTATGTCTTAAAATAGACATGTCTGTATCATTCAAAATCAACTTAATATAAAGAAATTTCAGAGCAAATTTGAGTGGTCACAGAAGGGGATGTGTCAGAGCCTCAGGAAAGAAATGCATGGAAAGGTGATTTTGTTCAACTAATATAAGAAAGGAAGGCTTGCTTAGGTTCATAGTAGCAACTGTGAAACGTGTGTCTTTTTTGTTCCACTCAGGACCATAGTAAAGCAGAGTCAACACTTGAGTGGCAGTTGGCGTTTCCTGTGCAGTTGGTTTGACATGTGATGGTTCTGGAATGAAAAATGATTTTGATCTTTCTTCTAACCTCAGATGTCAACACCTGAGTTGAGCCTAGTCTGTGGTTTACACACTAACACTCATCCCCAATGTCTGAGAAACTCCTTTGTTATGTTTATGTATCGCCCTCTCCTGATGCAGGGAACTGGCGTTCTCCTGTGTTTGGCAAGGTCCTTTTAGAATCACCCCGATGAAGTAGAAATGTCAGTACTTCAGTATGTTTGTGCTTCTCATATGGCCTTTTGAGGTGAGAGAGAAGAAACATTCATTTTGGTGGTTGTCTCAGTGAGCAGAGAGGTATGACATCAGTTGGGGCGAGGGGAGTGGAAATGGGAGGGGTGGTGTTTGGTTTATATCCATGGCAAGGTACTTAGTCCTCTTTCTCTTCAAATTGCACTTGCTGATTTGAAGGTGCCACAAAGATTCAGAATGCCAAATCTGATCCACCCGTGCCTCCCTTCTCTTTTCTATTATTTCTACACAGGTTGCTTGATTGCCAGATACCTTGAAAGTAACTGGCACATATTTATGTATCTGAAAACTGTGAAATTTTTTTTAGTCTGATGCAGTTACCAGTAGATCTTAGGGTTTATGAACAAGTTCTACGTAAAGTGTTCTTTAAGGTAGGTGTGTGTTTGTGTATGTGTGTGTATAAACCAGAGTGATTTTTATCAACTTAATAATTTTAATTCTGAACTTATCTAAAACTAATTGAGGAATCAACTTCATGAACATTTTATAGAGTAAATTAGGGGGTAACAAATACGTTTTTAGTATCTTTTTAGTTTTTTCCTATAATAAAATTAAGTAAATGCTCCCCCCCACATATCCCCCCCCAGGAGAAAAGTAAGAGCATAAAGACTTTAAATGTCATCAAATGCAGTAGAGATATTTGGCAAAGACACATTTTTTAAATCAATTTTAAAAGGGCAAAAGACCATTTAAGAGAAAATCAATATGGAAAGAACAGGTAGTCAGAAGTGGTTATAAATTAAAAGTTCAAGTAAAATCAGCTTGTCATCAGATTCTGGATCCAGACACCCCTCTTCTGGGTCAAATTTGTCTGCCTTCCTTTCTCACACAGATTTCAGCCAGTAGTGGGGTGATGCCTAATGAACGGTCACGGCAACATAGTCTTTCGTTTGCAGCTGGAGTGGGCAGTGTTACCTCTACACACAGCACTGATTTCCAACAGACCCTTCTCTCCTTTGCTCTTCAGAAGCATCTAATTTGGATTCTCAGAACCCGATGTCTCACTCTCTTGGTTGCTCTGATCCTTGATTCATCCGTGGCCTGTTCTCATCATCGTCTCTTACACATCCGACCTTATTCTCGGTAATTGGGCGCTCTTCTGACTGTACTGCCTTTGGGATTAATTTCTCCAGCACAGTGTGCAGGTTTATTTCCTGGCAGCGACATCTCACCACCACGCCTGCCAGTGTGGGGTCTTGACCCAGTGTTCTAAATTCTCAAGAGAGTAGCACAAATGGCTCTTTTCTTCTGGTGTTCCTCTTGAACATTTTCTACTTGCTGTGTGTTTTGACCCAGCGGGACACAGTCCTGTGACTAAACTTCCCTTTAGTGGTATTGTCTTGCAGTAGGGTAACTAACAGGGTGAGAAAGAACTTATGAATGACCAGATAACATTCTTCATGGGAAGCATGGTTTCAAATCAATTCATGTCTATTTATTAACTGTCACCTGGATATGCATGTGCGTTTTCCAATGCAGCTTTGTATTTTCAGTTCTTCGGTGCCAGATTTGAAAACATTACAAAACAGGAAACGTTTGAAAACTACATTATCGTTAATGATTATTTTTCGATCTGAAAAAGTTCATCTGAACCTTAAAATTTGCTCAACGCACAAACACCGACAGGTGTTCAACCATTGCATCTGCTGTACAAATAAAGCAATGTCTGTGACTTTTGAAGGAAGGAATGATAAATGATACCTTGAGATTTGTTTCAGTGAATTAATTACAGAGCCATTCCTTTATCTGACAGATGCTTGAGAGTTTGGCAGCAATTCATCTTTTTAGCTTTCAGAATGGTGAAATAGATAAACTTCTAATGTCCAGGTTCTGCAGGTAAACAGAGATGTTTGCTAGGAAAGCTGGAAGATATTAGAGTATGTTTAGCTTCTCTGGGATCGTGGTGTTCAGACAGAAGATGGGCAGAGCTATGTTACCTCCAGTGGGATTTCTAGGGAGTGGCCTCAAAGCAGTCCATATCCTTCCAGCAAATTGAAGAGGAAGACAGTCCCTCAGCACAGTCTTGAGGAAGGAACATCTTAAGTGATGTCTAGCAAGAGTCCTTCTTGCTGTTGTCCTGACCCCTCCTGGTTAACTTTGAGTATAAGAGCCCAGTATGACTCATAGCCATTTACACAACTGTCCCATATATCCTTATTTAGAAGGCATTGTACTCATTTTTAGGCTTCTACACTTCTATACAATGTCTATTATATAAGATGTTTAAAATTATAATAGCAACTAGAACATCGTAATTAGGAATTAAAAATTTCTTCAACGCTGAGGACAGATTTCTCTTTCTCCTTCTGTCTTTCTCTCACATTCTTTCTTCTTTTTAAGCTAAAAGCAGAGATCAGCAATGAGAGGATGGATTGATTTGAATATATCACAAGTAAAAACTGAAGTACATCCAGAAATCACAACAAACAAATTGAAACAGTAAATTCAATGGAAGAATGTTGGCAACTGATGAGAGACGAAGTTCTAAAGAAAAAAAAATAATACTAAGGGAGGCAAGCTACAGCTGAGAAGAAGGAAAGCCCAGAGAGGGTAACAGGGGCTCATGGTGCAGAGGTAATGCTGCACAATTATGCCAGCAGATAGATGCACTGGAAACCACACTGTGCTGCCAGACTGACTGAGGCCTTTGAGCGGCTTTCTTCGTGCTGTGACAGGGAGAGGGTGTTCCACTGCACTGCTGATAGGCGCTCAAGTCTGTGCTGCTTATCTGGAGATCAACCTGGGAATGGTATTAAAATGAATCTAGGAACTCCATGTATAAAAATGTATCTTCAGGGAACGATCATTAATATGTACAGACACACACATAGCCCAAACACTCTTTCCTAGGGATGTTCTTAAGTAGTCAAAAGGAGGGGCGTGGGGCGGGGAGGGGGGAGATGGAAATAGGACTCAGTGGTGGAGCCTGTGCCTAGCAGCATTCAGGTTCCCCAACTAAGAAGCTATCTGCCATTGGCAGCTGCTGGGAAAGGGAAAGTCAGTTTTCTCAATGGAGTGTCACTGGGTATGGCAGCCATATTCCAGGACAGGCTCCAGGCCCCAGGAGAGTGTGGGTATTGGGTGCGGGTATGTGTGTGACTGTGTGTGTGTGTGTGTGTGTGTGTGTGACTGACTGTATGTGTGGGTATGTGTGTGTGTGTGGGGGTGTGAGTGTGGGTGTGAGTGTGACTGTATGTGTACACTTTTTTTTCATTTTGGTTTGGTTTGGTTTTCTTTTTGTCTTGATTTTTTTGTTTGTTTTGATTTTTTGAGAGAACGAGGAAGAATATGAAATTGGAGAGGTAGGGAGATGGGGAGGATCTGAAAAGAGTTGGGGGAGGAGAAAGAGTATGATCAAAATATACTGTATAAAAAATTTTTAATAACTCTTTACCACTGTCCAAGGCAATGGCCAGCCTGACCTCTAAAGGCACTGACTGGCTTCACATATTCCCCCTTTGTATAAGTAGCTTAACTTTACTGCCTGATCTACCTCATGCTATTCTTTTTTAATTAAGTTTTTCACAGTGTATTTCAGTCATGTTTCCCCCTCTCCCGGTTCCTCCTAGATCCTTTCCACATCCTGTTCTTTTTGTTTGTTTGTTTGTTTCTTTCTTTCTTTCTTTCTTTCCTTCCTTCCTTCCTTCCTTCCTTCCTTCCTTCCTTCCTTCCTTCCTTCCTTCCTTCCTTCTTTCTTTCTTTCTTTCTTTCTTTCTTTCTTTCTTTCTTTCTTTCTTTCTTTCTTTCTAGCAAGAAACCAAAATAAAACAAAAATCAAGAAGCACAAAAGACCCTGCGAAAACACAGAAAGTAAAAATCAAATGTGCAAAAGCCGACAGGACAAAAAAGCCTCCCCAAAGCAAAATAAAACAAAATGTCCACAAAAATAGTGCTGAATATATTTCCTGTTGGCTGTCTATTCCTGGTCAATTCAAGCCAGCCCCGAATTGCGTCTGATACCCTGTGAGAATGTTGGGGAAAAGTCATTTTACTTTTTTTTTCTTACATTTTGCACAGTTGCACAGTTGCAGATAGCTGCTAAGGTAGGGCCTTGTGTCCATTCCCCACTCTTATCCCTGGGACCCCCATCTGCCTTGAACCCATGCGTGCTTTGTGCATGCTGCTATAGTTTACATGTGTGTCAGCCCTGCTGTGTCCTGTAGACACCATGTCTCTAGAATCATCCATAATCTCTGGCTCGTACAGTCTTTCCACCTCCTCTTCCTCATGGATGCCTGAGCCTTGGGGGAATGGATGGATGGAGATATCTCATGTAGGACTGAGTGCTTCCGAGTCTCTCACTCTCTATACACTGTTCTTCATGTTAATCCTATCTACTTGAGGAAGCTTACCAGATGAGGGCTGACCAAGGCGCTAATCTACAGGTTTAACATTATGCTATTAGGAGTCGTATTGTTATGTTCCTTTAGCAGAATGATAGGAGCACAGTTTCCTCCAGGTCCATGATTCATCTAGTCTCAAGTTCTTGGCCAGCTTTTCAGTGTCACATATGGGTTCCATCTCAAAGAGTGGGCCTTAAGGCCAGTCAAAAAGTGGTTGGTTACCCCATAATATTTGTGCCACTATTGCAGTAGTATGTGGCAGACAAGTCACTGTTATCTTTCTGGTTTGGCAGCATGCAGAGTATTTTCCAGAAACAGTGCTGGTGAAGTGTCTTCTTGGTACCAACTCAACTTCTCTCTGTTCAATTACATAACTGTTGTCTTCAGCAATGGAACCTAAATCAGGGTGAGGAGAGCAACCAATAGACTTGGCAATACCTTGCGATGTTTGGGAATCTTCATGTGGTTTTGTGTGACTTTGACATTTAGTGACAGTGGCCTTGTAAAAAAGAATTAGGAAATATTTTTTAAGTTTCTATTTTATGAAATAATTTGAGGAGTATGAGTATTAATTCTTTGAAGATTTGGTAGAATTCTGGTCTGAATTCATCTTTCCCTAGGCATGCATGCATCCATGAATCCATGCATCCATGCATCCATTCATGCATCCATGCATCCATGCATCCATCCATCCATCCATCTTTGCTTGAGAGACTTTTAATTACTGTTTATATTTCATTAGGGGTTATGAGTCTGCTTAAATTAATTGGGTATTGATTTAACTTTGGTAGGTCTATATATATATCAAGAAATTTATACATTTCTTGTAGGTTTACCAGCTTGGTAGGTTTTAAAAGTGTGCCCTTGTGATTTGTTGAATTTTCTTGGTGTGTACTGTAATCTCCTTTTTATCTCTAATTTTATTAATTTATATCTCCTTTGTCCATGTTTTAGTTAAGTTGGCAAAGGTTTTGTCAGTCTTGCTGATTTTTCTCAAAGAACCAATTCTTTATTTTATTGATTGATTATGTTTTTTGTTTGTTTCTATTTCATTTATTTCAGCCAGCCCTGAGATAATTATTTCTTGCCATCTAGTATTTGGGGATGTTATTTTCTCTTCTTGTTGTAGAGATTTCAGATGTTTCCTTAATGTACTAGTATGAGATCTCTCCAATTTTTTTTTTTTGATGTAGGCACTTAGTGCTATAAACTTGCTCTTTAGGACGGTCTTCACTGTGTCTCATAGACTTGGGTATGTTGGGTTTTATTTTATTTAATTCAGTTCTGAAGTTCTTAAATTCCTTCTTGATTTCTGTCGTACCTATTTTTTCATTCAGTATTGAATTGTTTCGTTTCCATGAGTTCGTAAACTTTCTGTTGTTGATATCTAGCTTTAATTCATGGTGGTCATATAAGATGCAGGGTGCTATTTCAATTTTCTTTTATATGTTGAGAGTTGCTTTGTGTTTGTGTATGTGCTCAATTTTGGAGAATATTCTGTGAGCTTCTGGGACAAAAACTTTTATTTTAAATTTTTGTTTTTTTAGTGTTTGGGTAGAATATTAACATAGATGTCTACTAGGTCCACTTAATTTATTACACTATTTAACTCTGACACACTTCCCTTCTCTCAGTCTCTCTCAATCTCTCTCTCTCTCTCTCTCTCTCTCTCTCTCTCTCTCTCTCTCTCTCTCTCATCTAGATAAACAGTCTAATGGTCAGACTGTGATACTCAAATCATCCACTATCACTGTGCAAGAGTCAGTAAGATTTTATTTGTAGTAGTAGTTTTTATTGTTGTTGTTCGTTATTTTTTGTTTTTTAATGAATTTGAGTGCCCTTGTGTTTGTGCATAAATATTTAGAATTGCAATATCTTCTTGGTGGTTTTGGGTTTTTTTTTTTTAATTTTTTAGATTAGTTCTGGTTTGAGGTCTATTTTGTCAGATATTGAAATGGTTAGACCTGCTTGCCTCCTGGCTAATTTGCTTTTTCATTCTTTTACCCTGAGATGATGCCTTTACACATTTCCTGAGGTTTATTTCTTGGATGTAGCAGAAATATAGATCTTGTTTTCCAATCCAGTCTTTAAAAACATGTCTTTTTATTGGGAAATTGAGAGCATCAATATTGAGAGTTACCAGTGAGCAGTTTTTATTGATTCCTGTTATTTAGTTGTTAAGGTGTGGATCCCCCTTCTTTTAATTTGATGGTCTGGGATTACTTATTTTTTTGTGTGTTTTCTTGGGTATGATTAATCTCTTCAGATTGACATTTTCCTTCTAGTATCTTCTGTAGAGATATATTTGTAGATAGATACTGGTTAAATTTGGATTTATCATGTAATGTTTTTCTTTCTCCATCTATTGTGACTGATACTTTTGCTGGGTATAGTAGTCTGGGCTGGAATCTGTGGACTTTCTGAGTTTGTAGAATGTCTGACCAGGCCCTTCTAGATTTCAAAATCTCCTTTGAGAAATCAGGTGTTAATTCTAATCAGTCTACTTTTAAATATGACTTGGTCTTTGTCCCCAGCAGCTTTTAATATTCTTTCTTTCTTTAAGTAGTTTGTTTGTTTGTTTGTTTGTTTTGGCGTACATATCTGGCCATGTCTTGGTTGGGCAGGCATTCCATTCTTTGACATTGCCTGCTCCTAGGCAAGTGGAGTGTTCATGGGGTTCTTGTTAGGAAAATGCTTCTGCATCCCAAGAGGCAGAGTTTCCAGGGAATGTAGGTGGGTGAGAGGAGAGACTTCCGTAAGCAGGCTGCTACAGAACTGAGAGATCAGAATGGGAGCCAGGAAAGATAGTGAAAATTGTCTACTGGTGTCCCAGCCCAGTGTGGTCACTGGCGGCCCCTAGTTTCCAGCGTTTCTGTGGATCAGTGCTAACATAAAGAAAAGGAGATGGGCTGGAAGGAAAGGCTGAGAGGGTGAGAGATAACTAACTGGTGTTATTCTTGAAATTCAGCCATATTGCTATATGTAGCTAGAAAGCATCTATCTTTTTTATATATGTTATTCTCTTGTTGGATTAATATATTGAATTAATATATTACAATGTATATGCTCATACTCCCTTTTCTTTTGTTAGTTCTAAAATAAAATACCCTATGTACTCTTAGTGGACATTTGGGTCCTTTTTAGTGTAGGTCTATTATAAACAGTGCTTTTGTACAGATCTTAGTGGATGTGTATACATTCAAAGAGTACGTCTACATCTATGTTAGTTATATACCTGAGGTGAAGTTGCTGGATCTTCAAGTGTACACATGTTCTACTTTAGTAGGTTTTCCAGTTTTCATAAAGGGTTGGTAGTGGATGCTCATCTGACATCCGTGTGTCAGGTTTGATTGTTCTCTTTCCTCACTAACTGCTTCATGTTTTCTGTTGTTTCTGTTTTCACTCGGGTTGCATCACAGTGTTCATTTGTATTTTCGCGATGCCTAAAGAGCTGGGGCACCTTCCTGTGACCTTACTTGCTGTTTGAGGACTGTGCTCTGAATTCAGAGTTTTGGTTCATTTTTCTGTTGGTCAGTCTTTAAAGCTTCAGAGGAGATTTCATGTAGCACAACTTAATCCTCCTCTCAATGTATATGAATTGAAAATATCTTTTTCTACCCTGCCTTTTCTTAGTGGTATCCTTAGTTGAAGAAATAATTTTGGCTTTCATATATTTAATATTTCTTTTTGTCTTGGGGTCAGTACCTTTTATGCCTTTGCCTACTTTGATGTCATGAAAGCTGTGCTTTTCTCAAGCCACGCCTACCACCGCCATCCCTCACCTGTGCCTGATATCACCCCTCATCTGTGCCTACCACTGCCACTCCTCACTTCTACCTACTGCCATCACCCTTATGCCTGTCACCATCACCCCTCACCTATGCCTCCTACTGTCACCCCCTCACCATCCTCCTTGACAAGGAGGAATACAGTAAGTACCAAAATACTCTTTTAAAATAATATAGACACCAGTAAACTCAATTCATTCATGGAAATTGATATACTTCCATCACTACATTATCAGTTGTGACCTCAGTGTACAGCTCACACATGCACACCAGTTCACCATACACACCATGGTCGTTGTGTGAACTGATTCTTTATTCTGGTCAGTTTATTGTTTTCCCCTCAACTAAAACCAGGATGTCTTACTCTAGCCTCATGATTGTCTGTGACCTCTGGCGATTCAAGCCCTTCACCTTAATTGATCTTCAGAATTGCCTTGGTTGCCCTTGATTCAATGAAATGCCATATACATCTTTAAATCATGTCTATTTTTAGAAAGCACATCTCCCAGGTGTTAGTTATCAATACTTTGAATCCACTAATTGTGGACAATAAGCACATTAGTTTTATAATGAGAAAATGCAAAGTAATTTCACAAATGAAGCTTGACTGGGTTAAAGAAATTTAAAGAAGATTAAAAATTATTTTCCAAGAGGGAAACAAAATATTTCAATTATGATTATTGTCTTAGTCAGGGTTTCTATTCCTGCACTAAACACCATGCTCACGAAGCAAGTTGGGGAGGAAAGGGTTTATTCAGCTTACACTTCCACATTGCTGTTTATCACTAAAGGAAGTCAGGACTGAAACTCAAGCAGGTCAGGAAGCAGGAGCTGATGCAGAGGCCATGGAGGGATGTTCCTTACTGGCTTGCTTGCTCTGGCTTGCTCAGCTTGCTTTCTTATAGAACCCAAGAATACCAGCCTAGGGGTGGTGCCACCCACAAGGGGCCCCATCCCCCTTTACAGCTGGATCTCATGGAGGCATTTCCTCACCTGAAGCTCCTTCCTCTGTGATAACTCCAGCTTGTGTCAAGTTGACACACAAAACCAGCCAGTACAATTATATTCTAGGGTGTGTGTGTATGTATGAAGTATAGTCACTAGTCCCTCAAATAAGTCACGAGATAAGGTTTGTTTCTTCATGTAAGTGGCAAGTGTGGAAAAATTACACATGAACAGTCTAGCAGGACTTTGTATTTTCAGCAGCTTAGCTGCTCTTTAATGGTCTCAAGGTACAGAGTAGTGTGTTGTGTGCATAGGTGGCTATTCGCTGCATTTCATTTGAGGTGCTCCCAGTTTGCATCGGTTGACCTGGCATTATAGCATTTTTCCTGGGCAAAGGCGTCCTTATTTGACCTACTAGTAAAAAAAATAAGTCTATATAAATTTGATTGCCTTTTTTTTTTAAACTACAAATGCCATACCAATGTACTACCCAAGAAAACATTTTTATTTGTGAGAAAATTATCATAATTTAGAACTGGTCAAGTGTTTCTAAATGGTTCTTTGACCCACAAAGCCCACTTGATGTGTTAGGAAGAATGGCCTTTGGTGATGCTGGGTATGAAAAATCCTCCTGACTGAGAGAAAGGGCTCATAGGGGAAACTGTCCACAGCCAAGAGTGAGTCTGGTACTTGCAGTGACCTGAATGAAATCATCACTGCTTTTATGTTTTGATAGCTGAAGGACAGCTTCGAGAGAAAAACAGGAGGGCAGGCAAGCTGTAAATCTTGGCAGTTGCTGGGAAGAGGGGGATGGAGGAGAGGAGGGGAGAAAGTCATACCTTCAAGAACACAGGCAGACTCAGCTGTGGAGTCTGCAAGCAGCTCTGGGGGCAGAGATGAAGGGAGCCTTCCCAGAGCAAGAAAAGTGGCCCAGAGCTCCTGGGAAGCATGAGCAAGCTTTCAGATAGTGTGCGAAACGGAAATAAAGAGCAGAGAGAGAGAAAACATGATCACTCTTGAGTGGCAGATCTGAGGTCAGATGGCACCTGATTCAAGCTCTTGTGTCCCTGGACAAAGAACTACACCATGGCATAATGATCAGAAAGGGAAATAGAGACACTTGATTAAGAAAACATGAAAGCATTTTTGAGAATAGGAGTGGATTAGTGAGCTAAGAGTAAAGCGTCTGTCTTAGGATTTTACTGCTGTGAACAGATACAATGACCAAGGCAACTCTTATAAGGACAACATTTAATAGAGCCTGGCCTACAGGTTCAGAGGTTCTAGTATCACCAAAGTTACCTCTTTGATGGTATGCAGTGTCCAGGCAGGCATGGTGGAGGGGGAGCTGAGAGTTCTACCCTTCATCTAAAGGGTAGGACGAGGGTCTTAAAGCCCACACCCGCAGTGACACACTTCCTCCAACAAAGCCACACCTCCTAATAATGCCACTCCTGGGGACAAGCATATTCAAACCACCACAGCATCTAAAGCCAAAACCATTCTTTCTTTGATGGACACTGCTGCCTTCTGTGGAACCATCTAGTGACTTTTTGTCCCGTCTTCCATTGCAATGGACGCTCCTGTCAGGTGGGATTACTTACTCCAACATCATACAAAAACTTCTGGGCTTTCACAGGAAAATGTTCTTGGATGTTCCCCAGCCTGGGCAATGACAATGGCAGGAGCTGGGCTGCAGGTCTGTCCTTGCTGAGGTCCTCATTAGTGGTTTCTAAGTTCCCTCTCCTGCGCTTTGTCTCTGTCTCATGTTACACAGATTTACAAGGCAGGCTGGAGTCCAGCCATCCTTACCACAAAGAGGATTATGTGTGTCTATTGTTGTTGTACTTGTTTGTGTCTTTTTTAAAGGTATACACTAACATAGAAAGAGGATCTCATAGGGCCTCATCCCTAGACAAAGATCTTTAGGCAACTAAGGAGTGCTGATAGTAGGAGAAATAGTCTTCCCCAGAGATGAGAACTCTAATTGTTTATCCAATACCAAGTGGTAATCCCTGAAATCCTATGCATACAGGTAACACTAAATGAACCCAGCAAGTAGCATTTATAGATTTATATGGTTCTATAGGTAACAGTAGCAGATAACAGAAAAAGAAGCCATTAAATGTGAGAGAGAGCAAGGCAGGTACAATGAGGGGGCTAGAGGAGGAAAGAGAAGAGGAAATGGTATATTTTAATTAAAAAATAAACATTCAAAAAGGAGGGGTATGTAGCCCAGATGTAGCATCTCTTATAGCCAGAAAGGATTCTTTTTTTTTTTATTTTTAAATTTAAGCTTCAATTACATTTGTTACTTTTTTTTTAAATTTTATTTATTTTCTAAGTTTTTTTTATTTACATTCCAAATCCTTTCCCCGTTCCCGTTTCCTCCCTCCCCAAAAGTCCCATAAGCCCCCTTCCCTCCCTCTTTTCCCCATTCAACCCCCTCTCGTTTCTCTGTCCTGGCGTTCCCCTACATCCAGTCTTTCCAGGACCAGGGGTCTCTCCTTCCATCTTCTTAGAAATCTATCGATATGCGAAATGTGTCTAGGGTATTCCGAGATTCTGGGTTAATATCCCCTTATCAGTGACTGATTGGGTTACCTCACTAAGGTATGTTCATAGCAGCCTTATTTATAATAGCCAGAAGCTGGAAAGAACCCAGATGTCCCTCAACGGAGGAATGGATTCAGAAGATGTGGTATATCTACACAATGGAATACTACTCTGCAATTAAAAACAATGAATTCACGAAATTCCAAGGCAAATGGTCAGAACTTGAAAATATCATCCTTAGTGAGGTAACCCAATCACAGAAAGGATTCTTAATGTATGTTTCAGTTGAATATAAAAAAAACCAAGTGTTTATTTGGCAGGAATAAATTTTAATCTATCATTAATCTAACTCTTGATATATAGAAATGAAAAAAAAACTATATCATATTGTGGGTATAAGTGTGCTTAATTATCTCCTTAGGGTAATCATTTTGAGTTTGCAAACCTGGTCTTTTGCTTTTGATTCATCCCCCAAAGAAGAGAATTCCCAAATCGTATTCTTTTTCCAGGAAAGTTCATGCTGTGATTAAATTAAATAAATAAAACTTAAATGTAGTGCTTGAAGATTATTTATTTAATATCATGAAAGCTGGCATATCACATAATTCTCTAAAGATTATAATTATGGTACAATCTAATTTCTATCCTAAAATCATTTAACTACTTAAATATTTGTATCTCAAAATGAGTATATATTCTCTATCTATTTAGCTAGGGCTATATAGCTATCAATCTATTCCTCTGTTTAACTGAACATTTCACTAATTGTTTTGTATATAACATTAACAGCTTTAACAGCTTTCAAAGTCAGCAATTTTGCTACAACATTGTATGCTTGCACGAGGAAGTATTCATGTTCTCCTGCTCATGTGCTGTAGGTATTAAGCACAGAAGACAGCTAGCTGTGTTGGTGCATGCCTTTAATCCCAACATGAAGAAAATTGGCTCAGGAGGGTTCCAAGTTTGAGGCCAGCCTGGGCTACAAATGGAGACCCCGTTTCAAACAAGAACATAAAAGATATTTTTATTCCTTGCTTTATCTGAAGTATACAATTAAAGTTGAAACATATTCTGGCATTAAGAATAAATTGCATTCTCATTGTTAGTCTGTCTGAATTTGATGGCCTTGGGCTACTTTGAAGATCAAGGTTTCCAGAAAAGACATCTGTTTATAAACACATTCAGCTTTCAGGTCTTTGGAAAGTCAAAACTAAATTCACTGGCAGCCTTTGAGTAAAGCTAAACTACATTTGAATTATAGCACTTGCTTGGGCTTATAGAATACCTTCTAAGTGCTAGCCATCTGATTGGCTTTCTGTCTGTAATGATTAATGAGAACACAGTTTGTTTGCTTTATACTTAGATACTCAAATGTCCTTCCCTGTTTGTCCACAATATCAAACAAATATAGAAATGCAGATCTGAAGATGTAGCCCATCGGTTGAGCTCTTGTCCAGCATGCACACAACTCTAGGTTCAATCGCAACACCACAATAAATACATACATAAATATACTTAAATTTTAGACTTGATGCAGTTCTATTATTTTATCAGGGCTTGGGGGACCCTTGAGATGTTATTATACAGTTTTTCAGTGTCTCACCAACAGACTGTTCTGTATCACCGTCTCCCTCTTTTGTAGGTTAGTAACATCCATTAATCCATTGCTGCTACTTCCCCACACACGACCTTTGCCCCAGGTGCTACCCCAGACTTGCACAGTGCTCCATAGTGACAGAGTCTTCTGTACGTTTTCGGTGTCTTCACTGATGAGTTAGGGATGTGTTTTATTTTTAGGGCCTTGTTTTGATATTTAATTTTGCATGGTTGCTTGCATGTGTGTGAGTACAATACAAATGGAGGCCAGAATATGGCGTCAGACTTCCTGGGACTGGGGTGCTGGTTCTTGGGAGCCACCAGCCATGTGTGCTGAGAACCAGACTCGGGTTGTCTGCAAGAGCAGTATGCACTGTTACCTTCTGAGCCACCTCTTCAGCCCCAGAGGTCTTCTGAAAAGGAAAGAAGGATACTAGAGGAGAACTAAGTGCTGCTGCTAGAGAGAGGTCCCCTGGGTTCTGAGACCAAACCCTCCAGAGGCCAGTCACCATGTGTTAGGAGTCAGCTTCTCTCCTCATTCCAGGATACCTAGACCATAGGCTTCTGCACCTCTGTGACCAACCCTCTAGTCCCTATTGCCTGTCAGTCTTTGGGAAGACAGACAGTGGAAATATCTCGTTTCCTAAACATATCCATAGAAATTATGGTTGTTTTTTTTTTTTGTTTTTTTTTGCCATTCAGACAGTTTCAGGAAAAAGGGGACTTGCCATGAAATCATGCCTATTTAGCCAAATAAGTAGTGGAGTTAAAACTTTTTCTCAAGATACACCTAATCTGGCAGAGACTTGATGCTCTAGGGTGGGAGAATACCTGGGGGTGGGGTGGTCATCTTCTCAAAGGAGAAGGGGAGGGGGAGGGCCTCAATAAGGGGAGGACTTATGGGCACAGAGCTTGGGATGCAAATTAACTAGTTAATTAATTAATCAAATGGAAGAAATGACTAGAAGCGCCTGTCACTCTCACCCAACTGTGACACCAACACCCTTTGGGTTCTAGATGAGTCTGGGACTTCTGTCATAGCTCGCCTCACCAGCACTTGGCAAAGTGCCAATAGATGATTGCAAGACAGAGAAAGAGTGTAGTGACATCAAACCCTAAGCAGCAATTTGAATCCAGTGTTATAAAGCTACAGGGAGGAGGAAATGGAGACAGCTGTGCAGGGAACCCTCTGGAGTCAACCTCTGCAATGCAGCAGGAGAGTGACTGGTTTATTAGGGCTCCCTTCCGCTTATGCTGTACCAGTGCACTGGGGACGTTGAACCTAGAACCTTGTACATGCTAGGAACTGCACATGCTAGGACTTCTTTGAACTGCACCCTCAGCTCTAAATTCTTTTTTTTCCTCACAAGTTTCTATTTTAGACTTTTTTTTTCATCACCACAGGGCAAGAACAGCTAATTATTATTAGTCAGTGTTGGATGAATGTGAAATTGGATTAAATTAAGTATAGCTTTCAATATCTAGTTCCAGATACTGAACCATACAACAAAACGAACACATTCTATCAGCCTCTTATTTTTTTCCTGAAGCGGACACCTCGGAGGTCAACTTAATATTAAGTACTTGCATCCTAGGGAAATGAACGCACTTTGTGTCAGAGCCCAGCATGTTTGTCACCTGTATACTTTCAAATCCACAAAGTTTGCCCATACTTTCCCCACGGCACTTACTGTTTTGTTCCCTATTAGACTAACCACAGGAAAGGATGAGGCTGTGTGGTCAGTGAAACAGTGTCACCTTGCAAGAGTTGGGCCGCCCACAACAGAAATAGTTCAAGCTATTGAACTTGGTTCTTACGTTCACAATGAGTGCCACACGCACACCTTGAATGTGCATGCACAACATTAAGTTAACATATTCAGCCAGGATAAAATGTCTTTTTGTACTAACTTGAATCATGGATGATGAGGGTACCAAGTCAAATAAGAATTTTTTTCAATCTTCTGGAGTTCCTGAAGTTTTATAAGGGAGGAAAAATTAACCCCCAAAGAACTTAGCCCACTCTTGTCCTTCCTCTTTCATCCTGTTTCTCATCTGTAAGACTGGTACACCCTGCTTACTCTATTCACTATTGCTTCCTAATGTCAAGCTTCTGCCTGTCCAATAAAATAAGCATTTACTGCGTGAAGAAATAAACAAAAATATACAACTATAATAAGCCTAGATTGAGATTTAAAATGACCACATGAGGGCACTGTGCCATCCTGGATTTGTGAACAAAGAATTGTAAATATAGAATCTTGAAGTGCAAAGGTAGGGCAGAGACCCTGGCAAGGGGAACATCAAGAGGATTCTGGGTAACAACTCACTAGGGTGTGGCAATGAGGCGAATATACACAGCAGCTCCTCAAAAGGACACAGTCACATTGTCCACAGGACATGGTCATGCAGTTTCTCAGAATTCAACATTTATCTCTGAAGCAGCCTCCAGCCCTTTTCAAGTTACTGTAAAAACCACTGGACAGCTGTGCACGTGGGACCAGTCCTAGAGATAAGTTTCTTCTTAGAAAAGTTTATCCAATCAGTGACCTCTTCATCATTTAAAATCACTCATTTTGATACATACTGATCATCCAGTTTGGACCTTCATTTCATTTTAACAAAGGCAGCCCACAGAGCCACCTTTTCATACATTAACTTGTATCAGAATATGCTATTCTTTCCTGGGTGCCAAAGGGTGAGACATCTTGCAAAATAATGCAAAAAGAGCACAGAACACTACTTCTCCTGGTCCTGCCCCCAGAGACACCTTCTGGTCTACCTAAAGTAGCATGCTGCTTACTGCTTTCAAAAATTCAGCATCCCTGAAGGGCATTCTGTTCCATGCGTACAAAATATGTCATCTGGGATAATCAGATAAAAAAAACAAATTTAAAATAACAAGTAAGATTTTTCTCTTGCCTTCCACTTAGACTCACTGTTAACCTTACCCTTAGCTAGAAAGTTGACATTATAGACGCTATCACTCCACACAGAGTGTAAGCCTGGCATGGTGTCATTTTGGACTCAACGTGGATGTCAAGACTTTGGTATTTGCCACCTCTAGGTCCTTTTCCCAAGACCTCTGTAACTAAATATACTTTGGTTACAAGTGGCTGTTAGTGAGAGCCAGCTTTGTTTTCCCCTGAGAAGCCAAATGTGGTGAATGAAATTGGGTCTTGGACTGATAACCAGGAGTTTGGTGAACATCACTGAAGCCATTGCATTGCAGTCTTGCCAAAGAGGCTCGTGGGTGTGGTTCTGGAGGGTTGAAGGGTCACTTAGGCCTAATTTCCTACTTAGGGTATGCGCGTGTAAACCATGTAAAGTATAGCTTGTTTTCAGGACAAATTACAGTAGCCAGAAAAGCAGAGGCAGCTGGCTTCCTATTATAATATACAGAACAAGGTCATTGTTTCAATTTCAGACTTAAGGTGGGGGATAACATGGCAGATATCTTGCTTCTATGAAATACCAAGTTCTTTTACAACACAGGAAAGGTCAGAGACCTTGGGAGGCGTCAGATTTTCAGGAGAAAGGGCCAACAACAGAGCAGCCCTCAGGTGACCTGAGGGTCTTAGTTGCTCTCAGGAGCCAGCGATGCAGTAAGGGCTGCTGATGGTCTAGCTTTTCGAGGTTCACAGGTCCCAGGTCTTCTTGCTTTACTGTGATTAGTGTTCTCACCAGGGTGCAACATTGATTAGCTCATTTAAGAACTGTTTACCAATTCATCTCATTCACCAACTCTTACATTTGAATATTTGGAGAGAAGGCGTAATGTTTGAGCATAACTTTCATATGGCACTGACACTCTGAAGTATGTTGAGGTTTTGGATTTGAAGTAAAAAACAAAAATATTTATATGTGTGTAATTCAAACTTCATTTTTATAATGATTCTTATGTTCAAACTTAGCTATTGGAATTGCTTAGTTGCCATTTATGTATACGTTGTGTGGATTTTCCCTCCATTTTTTAGTCATGGGGGAGGCATGCCATATTTCATGTATGGAAGTGGGAATCAGTTTTATCCTTCCATCATGTAGGTCTTGGGAATTGAACTCAGGTTGTCAGGCTTGGCGCCACAGTTCTTTCCTTGCTGAGTCACCTCACCAGCCTATTTGCGTAGATTCAAAGAAAGAAAGCTGATTAAGCCAAAAAGAATAGGCAAAGTTTTATAGAATCCTTTAAAATGGTAGCACCAGGTAAGATACTATAGGGCTGAGTATATTATATGTATCAACTAAGCAAGATGTGAACTGTTCTCACAGCTAGGTATATGTGTACAAATAAGAGGTATATTTGGCATATTGCATATAGAATCAATATCTGTCTTTATGGTAGCACCCTATTTGAATTTTCGTTATTCAGCTTGTGAACAACTACTTGTTTTCAACTTTTCACTGAAAAGTTTAATTTCTTGTGTTTCATTTCTCCTTCCTTTTCAGAAAGCCCAGAGCAAACTTGGATAAATAATCACTCAAAGCCAATAAAATATTTGCAACTCCCCCTGAGATTACTCCATACACAATGATCTCTCACCAGTCCCGAAGAGTCCTGATGATTCTTTTATATGGGTTTTCCATCCTCCCTGGCCAGGCACCATCCTCTTCAGCCTGTTCCTCCTTAAGCATGCCACGTTTCACTTGCTTTCTGCCCAGCTGTTTACTCTCATTTTTATTTTCATTTTGTCTTATTTGAGATGAGTTTTGGCATACAAACCATCCTGGCTTTAAACTGGAAATTCTCCTTCCTCCATCTCTTAGCTGCATAGCCCTGTCTTCTCAAAGAGTGGCTTTCTCCTCACCCAACCCAAGACACAGAACAGTGACACAATCACATGAAAATGCCAGCAATCTGGGATGGACTGGAGCGAGCACTTGCCTATTTAAAGTAGAGCTGAACAATAAATGAAAAAAGGCAAGGTCACGTTCATTAACTGAGGGTCTTAAGGTACTGAAGATCTTCTCTTAAAATCCCATAGGAGGGTTATTATTCTTCACTATCCTGTTTTCTAACTAACAAATGAAAGAAAAGATCAGAGTTTAAACATAAAATTATGCCAGACTCAGATTCTGTTTTACTCCTTTAACATATTCATCAATTTACTAATACTGTCTTTCTATATTTTTTTATTCCAGATGCTCTACATTTCAAACTTACCAAAGATTAAATTGATATTTATGGGCTAACCTGGAAATTTACAATTTGTTTCGCTACATCTGCAAGAAAGCATGTGCAAATTCCAGTCGGCTGATTTGTAAAGGAACTTTTACAACACAATTCAGTGTAAGTTGTGGCCATACTATGTTTTTAATCTTTAATCTTTCTCAACTCTAATTCTGGCATGGTTCTGCTTGTGTGTGTGTGTGTGTGTGTGTGTGTGTGTGATGTGTTTGTGTGCATGTGTGGTATGTGTAGTGTGTGTGTATGTGTGTGTGTGTGTGTGTGTGTGTGTGTGGTATGTGTGGCATGTGTATGTGTCTGTGGTGTGTGTGTATGTGGTATGTGTGGTGTGTGGCACATGTGTGTGTGTGTGTGTGTACTTTCTGTTCATTTTTGTCTTCACATGTTCTTTGGAACAATTTTGTGTTCAAAACACTCCTTCCTGATTTGAACATATGTTTACAGGTCAACTGTGTAAAAGGTGCAGTTCTAGGGCTAAGCCATACCCAGAGAAGAGCTGTCTGTCCCCACAGAGATCAGATTTAGTAGAGGAAATAGACACAAGACAAATAACTTCTGAGACATGTAATATACAACGTCATGGACTCTGTGAAGGAAGTCATATAGGCCTGTGCCACTCATGACCAGGCCCTGTCCTTTCTCTGAGTTCAGAATAAGTTCCCTGGAGAAGACCACTGCTAGCTAAGATCTCTTGAACGGGCAGGAGTTAACAGGACAGAGGGGAGATGTAAAAATCTCAGATTTGTTGACGATCATATGTGCTCACACCAACCATTAAAAATGAGTTATACCTGCGTTGGAAGATATGAGGACACATATAACTTTACAGGCCGTTGCATTTTTTTTTCTTTCAGTTATCAAGAACTCCTCAAGCCCTGACAACCATTGTAAAGATGGGATTATGAATATGGCAACCTTCCTACGGGGCTTTGAAGAAAAGGGGTTAAAGAATGATAGGCCTGGGGACCAGTTCAGTAAAGAGAAGAAGAAGATTCTCTTCTCCTTTTGTGACGTGTGCAACATCCAGCTAAACTCTGCTGCTCAGGCCCAGGTCCATTATGATGGCAAATCCCATCGAAAGCGAGTCAAGCAGCTGAGTGATGGGCAGCCCCCGCCTCCAGCCCAGGGCTCAGTGCCACTGCTGGCCAGCCCTTGCCCTGGGCCTGGCCCTGGCCCGAACAACAGCACAGGTAGGAAGCAGGCCCTGCGGCACCACTGCCTTTTTGGAAAAATGGTCCTGTTATAGAAAATGGAGAGTTTAGAGCAAAGTATTGGTCATCTTAAAACTGCCACCACAATGGAGGCTGTTTCTTTAGAGTAAAATCTAGGAAAACATTTTGTTCACTCTCAGAGAATTCTCACACACACACACACACACACACACACACACACACACACACACACACACACACACACACACACTGGACCATGGACTTACTGTTCGCCCATATTGTCTGAGCTTTTGAAATTGTGTTTAAAAATTGATCAGTGATAACCATTATTTCGTTTCCTCCTCAAAATTAGGTTTTCCTTATCTACTTTCTGTTGGGTGATGGGTTTATAAAGAGCTACAGCTGTATTTATAGCATCCTATGATCCCGTAAGAGAGTGCCAATCCAGCACAGTAGCTTGTCTTACTCTTTTAGAGTGCCTCCAGCAGTATCGTGGTGGAGCTGACAGCTGGAACAGACCCCATCCGGACCACCAAGCGTCTCAGCCCCTGTGTCCACTCTCCTGTCACACCCTTTGTCACGAGCAGGCAGAAGCAGAAACTTGAGAGTTTGTAACCCGCCCATCTGCCCTCGTGTCTAGACTGCCTTTTCAACCCTTACCTCGTCCCTGGGCAGTCAATCTTTCCTCTTCCCCATTGCTCCTCAGTGGTGGCTTCATCTGGCAGAACTAACAAGAATTGAGTTCTCCTGTTACCCCTAGAGAAGGTTTCCACTCAAGGTGGGTGATCTTTGGCCAGAAAAGATTCCCCCTAAATGAGATAGAGAAGCTCTCAGATCCATCTGACCAGTGCTTGCTCACATCTTACGACTTCAACATCACAGGAGATGATGTAGGGATGTCAGTTGATGGGGTGCTGATTTTGTATACTATATACCCCAACCTATATTGACAGCAGTTGGAAATGTCTGTGTGCTGCAGATAAACAGCGTTTGTATTTAAAGCTACACGCAACCACTTTTCTTGCCTAGTGAAATAAGTTTAACTTCATTAAACTAATTCTTCTAATCAGTGCTTATCACACCGTGATATAAGATACATGCTTATAATAGTGAAATGTTACTTTCCACTTCTGTAATAATTCTATAATAAATTTCCGTTTATTATAATGCTAATTGCAATTGTTCATAGAAGCATGTGTATGCTTGTATTTATTTCCCTGTTAAGAGTATGTTAGTGTTAGACTGAAAATTGATATCTCAGAAAGCAAATAAGCTGAGTAATGGTTTGAGAATTGCCTTTTAGTCAAATGGCTATAGTTACCTTAGTCATTTAAAATGATACAACTTCATAGCCTGATGACAGTGGAAAGTTTCTGTCACGGGATGCAGGAATCAGTGGGTGACAGAAGCACAGTTTTTACCATTTTGAGCCTCTACTCAATGAGGACCAAGCCTGGCATCAGGTCATTTCCCCCCTCCCGCTTGCTTTCCTCAGTCTCCATCTATCACACTGCTGTTTTCTGCTGGCCAGCAGCTCTCTCAACGGGTGTGAACCCATAGCTTCTCTACGTCTTTTCTTCAGCAGGACTCTCTGATGAGGAAGATCAAGGTCTACGTATAAAGCATTGAACTAATTGACCTAAATGGCGATTTAGCTCTATGGCCCCTGGAGCTTAGAGTAGATCTTGGCACAGCTGCTGTCACTGCGCGCTGTCTCAGTCTACTGTCAACCCTGGAGATAGGAGCGTGGTTCAGATAAAGAAGCGGTGACTACTCTCCTCCAGCTTTGGCAAAGGGACAGCCAGGCTCCCCCATGTAGTCCCTTGGTCATTGAGGGTCCTGTGTAGATAGCTGGGAGCACGTTGCACCGCTTCTCAACTGTGTGTGCCTCTTGTTTTCCTAGCTGCTGTAGTAATGATAAAATGGTGCCCTCCATTTTCCTAAGTTACAATTTGGGGAGCTGGAGGGCATATTCAGAGTCCATCTTTAAAATGTGGAACCGATGGGATCCAGACATGTAAAGAACAGGCTTTTCGGGGGAAGGGTCTTTTCTTTCTTGTTCAGATAGCATTGGGTGGGGGCTGGCAAATAGCTAACTAGAGGAGGAGAAAATAGCTAACCATAACTTAAGCCTGAAGCTGTCCCTCCCTCAAGAGCACTGAGAAGCCGTCAGCCAACTGGACACCTTTATTCCTGACATCTAGCCTCAGCAAGCACGAAGCGGTTAGTTGAGGCTGTTTCAGCCACTCAGTGTGGTATACTGCCCTAGTGGCTCTAGCTACGATATATTGGTAGGACTTGTAACCATCTCATGTTCTAAGGGAAAAGAGGGGGTCATAATGCTGTCCTGCCTGGTAACTATTTAGGAAGTGGCTGCTCCATTTTCATGTCAGTCTTAGAGTGTTGGGGTTTGCGGTGTAGTACTGAAGCCCATAGGCAAGTCTACTGAGCATTTAAAGGGGGATTAACATCACTTTCACACAGTCTCTTTCAGAAAATACAGGAAGAAGAAAAGCTTAATTACTTACTTTATATGACCAGTATCACAGTAATGCATAAGCAGAAAAAAATATAAAACAGAGTTATCTGACAATATCACTTATGCACCTAGAATCCAACTTTCTCAAAATAAAAACAATTTTAATTCAGAAACAGACAAAAAAATGTGACCAAAGAGCTTTGGGGGTGTATAAATAAATCTAGCCCAGTATATTAAAAGTCAGTCAAGTTATTCAACATGTTATTCAGCAAACTTAAGAAGGGAATTCATGTGATTATAGTAATTGATGCATTGTTTTCCTTGGAAATATTTGATAAATTCTAATACGTATTAAACTGAATAAAAGATAATTATCCAAATTTAATAAAGATAATCCACAGAATGCATGCAGCTTGATGCTAAAAGATTGAATGTTTAGCCTCTAGGTACTAGAATAAAAAAAGGATTTCACTTTAATGCTTCTAATTCATCACAAAGTCCTGGGAGTACTGGACTCTGAAACCAAACAGGATCATAATCAGGGAGCACATAGATTAGAAAGGAGGAAATAAAAGCGTTGGTCTCTCTTTGTAGATGACATGGTGAAATTTCAAAGACTCCATAAGAGAGTGGTTAGAAATAATGTAGGTAGGCAAGGTTATATAAGAATCAACACACAAAAATCACATAGATATATACTGAATATGAAAATACAGAAACAAAATTATAAAAACATCAGAACCATGAATGCTAATGCTAAGTTAAAGTGAAATACTCAGCTATATATTTTTTAAAAGCATCTATATGCTTAAAATTATAAAATATTGCAGAAAGAACTCAAAGGCATCAACAGATGGAGCTACATACTATGTTCATGGATTAGAACACTCAACATATTTAAGATGACAAGTGTCCCTAAATTGATCTTGTATGTTTATAAAATTTCCTACTAAAATTTCACAAATGTTTTAAAACAAATATAGACACGAGCATTCTAAAATGCATGTGCAAAAAAGCACAAATCCTAGAATGGCTAAAAAATATAGACAAAGATAAACTGTGAAGAATCTATCCAGGATTAAGTAAGCACGATAGTGTGGTTGTAATGGATAAACAAACACATAGATCAATGAGAAATACTGAGCCCAGAAATAGCCCATCCTTATATACTGAATTGATTTTATTTATTTGGTGGCTGGGAGAGAGGACTTATGCATACGTGTGTGTGTGTGTGTGTGTGTGTGTGTGTGTGTGTGTGTGTGTGTGTGTGTAGGCACTTGTAAAGCTGACCAGAGGCCAACATCGAGCATTTTCTCTATTGATGCCACCTTATTAGCATGCCTGGTTTCAAGATCAAGGCTTCTCAGTGAACACAAATCTTACTGTTTCAGATAGAAAGGTCTGAACTTACCAAACCTTAAAGCAGCTGGAGAGTGAATGGGTGATCATATAACTACCTCTTACTGTAAAGCATATTTCTGGGCTCCAGCTGTGAGCTACTAATTCAGTATTTCTCAGCCGAAGCCAGAGATCTTGTTACTGTAAGAGCTTCTCAGATGATGCCCAAGCTGCCGCTGTGCTGCAGAACCTGGATGTAACCTGTCACGGATGGTCTGTACCCAGAACACGGGTTTTTAACTTTAGATAAACATGTGAAATGGCAACTGAGATGCAAGCTGGAAGACGCAAGGCTGGTGCTTGGACCAAGGTAGAGTCTGTGGATTGCTTCTTCACGGTAGTGTTTGTACCTTCCACATCTATTGATGCATGCTGGGCAGGACAGATATCTCAAAGTTTGCACTTAATGGTCAGTGCCCAGACAGGGGTCTACCATGAAAGCTAAGCTGCAAAACAGGTATGATGTTCGGTGTGCGGCTTGTGTCTGCAGCAGGGGCAGCTTCAGTTGCTTCGAGGCTCCTTTCACACAGATATACACAAATTCTCTCTCTCTCTCTCTCTCTCTGTCTCTCTCTCTCTCTCTCTCTCTCTCTCACACACACACACACACACACACACACACAAACACATACACACAAACACACACACACGCACACACACACACACACACACACACACACATGCGCGCGCACACACTCGCGCGGCAATGAGTGATTCCTCTCACTCTGATGCCCCTGTCCTTTGAATCAGCAGCAGGATCCTGGCCAGACAGTGACAAGCATTCATCTTAGGTGCTGTTCACTCTGTCCTTAAGGAATGTTTGTACCTGCCACGGAGAAGCATATTGCCTGAGGGGTTTGGTGGGAACTGACTTTGTTCTGGGTCTTTTGAGATCTACATTTCCTCAGAAAAGGAAAGTTTGCTGCTAGGGAGTTGCTTCTGATCTTGCCCTAGGCAGGGCTTTGCCTCAAATAATGTTTAAAGATAAGAAAGGTCAGGCCAAGAGCCTGTTTGGTGACAAGAGACAAATACCCAGATGGGATCAGAGGTATGCTAAAGCTGTCGGTTATCATGGAGAGACTGAAATAATGACACCTACCCTTGACTTAGAGACTGTGAGGTAGGTGTTCACGTTTGCTCTTGCTGTGTTCAACACTGACTAAAAGCAGCTCCCGGAGGAAGGTGTTTACTCGGCTTCCAAGTTATGGTCCACCATTAAGGGACACCAAATGTGGAACGCAAGTTCCTGGAGACAGGACCTGAAGCAGAGACCAGAGAAAAACTCTGCTTGCTGGTTTGCTTCCCCTGGCTTGTTTAGCAGCTACCCTTCTTATACAGTCCAGGCTTATTGCCCAGAGATGGCTCTCGATGTAGTGAGGTAGACCATCCTATAGCAATTAGCAATTAAGAAAATGCCTCATGAACATGCCCATTGGCCAACCTGATCTAGGCAATTCCTCACCTGAGGTTCCCTCTCTCTAGGTGGTCCTACCTTTGCATCACATTGACAGTTGAAATTATGACAGTGGGTACAGTTCTGCTTGCATTATATTTGAGGAAAGTAAAGGCTGGCGAGAGCAGGCCCTTTCCTGACATCACAGATTCAAAGACAGAAGCCTTCCCTGCAACCCTGTTATCTCTCAGTGCTCGCTGCAATGAATTAGTTACAAAGAGTGAAGAGTTCAGGGGATCACATTATCTGACATTTGACTTTTCCTGCTGTTTACTGACTCAAGGGTTAATTTTTCTTTCTCAACTGCAACAAGTTCGAAAGGAATTTCTAATCCTTGTGTAAGGTTAAGGCCAAAAGTGGGTGAGTCGTGCAAGAGAAGTGATCCAGAGAGAGCAAATGTTCAGAATCTCACGTTGAGAACAGGCTTGTCAGATCCGAGAGGTAGAGACAAGCTTGGAACAGAGAGGTAGAAAGAAACAGAAATTCGAAAAGATGGGCAGAGACCTTAACACATTTTTCTCCCTTTAATATGATTTTCCCGTAATCCTCATTCTCTGGGTCAGAACTGTGTTCTGGGCTCAGGTAGGTTGTTCCTGCAGACCCTGCATGTTCATGAGTGGGTGGCCACCAGTGGTGTCATGTTAATGTCTGGGCAATTGGTGCCATCAGTAGCCAAGCTCATTCTGACCTATAGTCTCTGCTTTGGGGTTGGTTGTACCTGCCTTCTGTAGAGAGTATGACAGAGGAGCATACATAGTAAGTCAGTAGGAGTGAAACTAATATAATGGTTTGGGTCAGAGCTGGTCAGTCACTGGGCAGCTCAAGTTCGTGATGGAAAATGACCCTACCGACATTCTACAAGAGGCGCCTTTCATTTGTCCTTCAGGAGTGTGTGCATGCAGGTGTGTACTCATTCATTGAACCTGTAGCTCACTGGTTGGTCTATATGGGCTGATCAGGAAGCTCCAGGGATCCTCCTGTCTGGCCTTCAGCAATGCTAGGATTACAGGAGTATGCTGCCATAGGCAGCCCTTTCAGGTTGTCAGACACACACTGGGTTTCCTTTTACTTGACTGAGTCATTCTCTAGCTCCACATTTGGAATTTTTAAATTGAGCTTGAATTTAAGACATGGACACTTGGGTGTCAGGATAACGAAGTGCTAAAACCCTACTTTTCAGCAGGTGGTTAAAATGATGGAGTAGGGTTTCCCAGTTGAAACATTGTGGAACTTGGTGTCTGTGCATCTCCTTGGTACCCCCAGAATTAATTAGTCAATTAATTATGTTACATCCCAATATCAGCCTCCGTCTTTTCCCAGTACCTCCTCACACAAGTCCTCCCCCCAGCCTACCTTTCGCTATTCTTTTGAGAAGTGGATGCTCCCCTCTGGTTGTCAACCCCAACTACCCCTCCTCTCTGCACATCAAGTTGCTTAGGGACTAGGCACCTCCCCTCCTCTCCCACTGAAGCTAGTCAAGGCTGTCTATTTAGGGGTGCAGAATCCACAGGCAGGCAGGCAACAGATTCAGGGACAGCCCCTGCTCCAGTTGTTGGGACATGAAGACAAAGCTGCTCTTCTGCTACATTTGTACAGGGCACCTAGGTCCAGTCCATGTTGCTTTTTGGTTGGTGATTCAGTCTCCAGGAGCCCACAGGGGTCTAGGTTAGTTGACTCTGTTGGTCTTCCTATAGAGTCACTGTCCTCTTTGAGTCTGTCAGTCCTCCCAACTCTTCCATAATCTTCCCTGATCTCCATCTAATGTTTGGCTGTGGGTCTCTGCTTCTCTTTCCATTGGTTGCTGGTGTGGAGCCTCTCAGAGGACAGTTCTGCTAGGTTCCTGTCTGCAAGCATAACAGAAAATCATTAATAGTGTCAGGGGTTGGTTCTTGCCCCTGGTCTCATTTGGAGCAGTCATTGGTTGTTATCCCCTCAGTCTCTGCTCTATCTTTGTCCCTGTACATCTAGTTGACAGGATACATTTTTAGGTCGAAGGTTTGTGGGTGGGTTGCTGTCCTTATCCATTCCTTGGGAGTCTTGCCTGTCTCCAGGAAGTGGCCATTTCAGGATCCATATCCCCCAGTGCTAGGATTCTCAGCTAGAGCCACCCCCATAGACCCTATGAGGCCTCCCCCCCCAATCCCAGTTCTCTGGCACATCCTAGAGATTGTGTCCCTCACCGACCACCGATTTCCCCACTCTCTCCCCTTCTCTCCCTACATACAGTCTTCCAGCCCCCACCCTCCTCCCCTCCCCACCCCTCCTTATCCCCAGTCTCTTCTTCCATTGACCTCCCATATCTATTTTTTTCTCCTTTTGAGAAATATTCAACCATTCTCCCTTGGGTCCTCATTTTTTTGGATATTTGGGTCTATTGATTACAGAGTAGCTATTTTGTATTTTATGGCTAATATCCACTTATAAGTTAGTACATACCATGCATGTTCTTTGGGGGTCTGGGATACCTCTCTCAGGGTGATATTTTCTAGTTCTATCCATCTGCCTACGAAATTCATAATGTCCTTGTTTTTAATGACTGTGTAGTATTCCATTGTGTAAATAACTGGATGTCTGCATGTAGAAGAATGAAAATAGATAAATATTCATCACCCTGCACAAATCTCAAAGACTGCAATGTAAAACCAGATACACTAAATCTAATAGAACAGAAAGTGGGGCATAGCCTTGAACTCGTAGGTACAGAAGACAACTTCCTAAAGAGAACACCAGCACCTCATGCACTAAGGTCAAGGATCAATAAATGGGACCTCATTTTTTTTTTTTTTTTGGTTTTTCGAGACAGGGTTTCTCTGTGTAGCCCTGGCTGTCCTGGAACTCACTTTGTAGACCAGGCTGGCCTCGAACTCAGAAATCCTCCGCCTCTGCCTCCCAAGTGCTGGGATTAAAGGCGTGCGCCACCACCGCCTGGCAAATGGGACCTCATTAAACTGAAGAGCTTCTGCAAGGCTTAGGACACCATCAATAGGACAAAATGGCATCCTACAGATTGGGAAAATATCTTCACTAACCCTACATCTGACAGAAGCTAATATCCAAAATTTAAAAGGAACTCAAGAAGTTAGACACCAACAACCCAGATAAGCCAATTTCAAGATGGAGTACAGAGCTCAACAGAGGAATCTGGAATGGCTGAGAAGCACTTAAATAAATGTTCAATGTCTTTAGTCATCAGAGAAATGCAAATCAGAATGACTCTGAGATTCCACCTTACACCTATCAGAATGGCTAAGATCAAAAACTCAAGAGATAGCACATGCTGGCGAGGATATGGAGCAAGGGGACACTCCACCATTGCTGGTGGGAGTGCAAACTTGTATAACCATTCTGAAAAATCAATTTGATGGTTTCTCAGAAAACTGGGAATAGTTTTACCTCAAGACCCACTCCTGGACATATATCTAAAAATATCACTCCTGGACATATATCTAAAAGATGTTCCACCATCACACAAAGACATGTTCCCACTATGTTCATAGCAGCTTTATTCATAATAACCAGAAACTGAAAACAATCTAGATGTCCTTCAAGTGAAGACTGAATAAAGAATGTGGTCCATTTACCCCCAAAGATTCTTGGATGTTTTTCTTTCAAACTGTTCCCTTATTTTATTCCTATTCTACATTTTAAAAAGTGTTATTAAACAGCTTGTTGGGGTGAAACACTGTCTTGGATACTATGACCAGTACAATATGCATGGGAGGTTGAATACACAAATCTGTCTCTCATCTTTCATCTCATGTATACTTAAGATGCTAAATTTATCCTCACGTGCATTTTCCCATACATTAAATGTAAACCTGGAGTTTAAACTTTAAACTTGAAGTTGCAATGATACAGAATGACCACACGATGGTGCCCAAAGTCTATAGAAAGTGAGGGAGTTGTCATATTCCCATATGTGGGTGGAACTTCCTTAATGAGTTTGGAAAAGGACAAACCATACAAAATGATGAGCATTGTGTGTGGATATGCACACAGAGGCAGAAAAGCATTCACAGACTTTGTAAGCATTTGTATGTGCTCTAGGAAATCTACAGAGGAGTCTTTTGTGTGCTGTTGGGGAAGTGGAAGGAAAGCTAGTTTTCCAGTTTGGGAGAATAAAGACAGCTGTTTAAATGACCTGTTATCACCTCTCATGGAGAAATATTATGGGGAGATTGAAAATGTCTATGTTTGTGTGCTTGATGCAGACAGGGCTAGTAAAATGTACTCATGTGGAACTCCTATAGCTTTTTACCTTCCTCCCTCCCCATTCCTTCCCCTTTTAAAGTATCCTGACAAGAGTCTCATTATATAGCCATGACAGCCTCTAACTTACAATCCTCCTGCCTTCAACTCCCTAGTGCAGTCTTTACAGGTATGCTCTATACCATGTACTGTTGGTTTTCTTTTCATTTATTACTATTTTATTTTATGTGTATGAGTGTTTTGCCTATATGTATATGTATATGTATATGTATCTATACATGTCTTTGCACCTTGTGTGTGCCTAGTGCCTGTGGAGGCTAGAAGAGGGCGCCAGCTCCCCTGAAACTGGAGTTATAGACAGTTGTGGTTGCTGGGAATGGAACCTGGTCCTCTGGAAGACCAGTCAGTGTTCTTGACTGTTGAGTTATCTCTGGCCCTGATTAGATTTTTGATTCATGAGTGCCAAGGTGAAACATAAATAATTGAAGAAGTTATCAGTTTCATTTTAGTGTGGGGCAGGTGGCTAAACTAGTTATAATGTACTTACCCCCAGGCTCCTAAAGAGACTTTTTTGTTATAATAATGATCATGCAGTCTTGTTAATGGGAAGGGGCTAGGAGTTTTCATGATATAATGGGATTTACAGGATAAAGGCGTCCACACTTGGACTTTTGAGAATAGACATGAGCACATGAGCATCTCTTAGTTCTTACCATTTTCCCTAGATTCTAATGAGAGAACCAGGAACTGTCTCTCACTTATGTGAACTCAGAAGGTGACACACACCACCGGGAATGTTGTATATTTTCTGAGTCTTTGTGTCACCTGTACTGGTGACTGTTTACTTTTGAAGTATCTTATGAAATCCTGACTATATTCAAGCAAGGATGCTATTGGTGGCTCATATCTGTGTACCCAGGCATATTTAATTGAGAGTCCTGCTGAAGAGATTACTGGAGTTGAGGCTCTCATTAATGAGAGTCCTCTGGAATAGGATGTAGGCTGAAGTTGTTACTCCAATTCCCCCAAATGCTTCTTCACCTTTGAGAGAGCCTTCGCCAGTTTGGATGATGTCCCAAATTTAGAACCAAATTTACCAGGGAGGTAGATTTGAAAATCATCATAAAATAGCTCCACATTTTGTACAGGAGGTTAAAATGGTAAACAAAGGTGCTAATTATGTAACTGCAGGATCCTGCAGAATGAGTACACACAGGACTTTAAATAAAAAGGTTTAAAAGAATTAAAAGGACTGGTTGGCCTTATTTTCCGTTAAGGAGTTATATGTGTAGGGTGCTTTGGGCTATGAACTTTCATGTATATTTTATTTTCTAAAAGATAAGGGCTGTCTAGCATTAGGCATCAGTTTTTAAATTTTGAAAAATAAATAGCAACACTTTTCTGCATGAACTTAAAGTCTCAGGCCATCAGAGCAAGCATTTGGTGGTGAGTGTTTTGAATCATCAAAGGTAATTTTAAAGCTCCGATGACTTCTTGAAAAAGAAACGTTATCACTTTTAAAAGTGATCTAAGAAGAAAGGCTTTGGGTAGCTGGTTCAATGGTGATGTAAAATTAATGAGCTCACTCTCTGCCACGGGACACATAGATTGTCACCCTGACTGACTTGACTCTTTTCATACCGATGTTCTACTTTCATACCTTAACAGCGTCAAGGGAAGGAGGCTGCCTATGTTAGAAATCCCTGTGGCAGGTTACAGCTGACTGTGGCATTGGTATTTGGCTTTGGCTTTTCTAGGTGCTGGTTCTTGGGCCAACTGTGAAGTACATTAGTTCTCAGCAGTCGAAGAGTCTGGAGGAGCTGTGCGGGCTAGGTGTTGCATTTTTTATGGGCTGAGTATAACAGCATTCATGGTGTGTTGACCCACTTTATTTCCAGAGGTCACTCTCTTATGAGCCTGCTTTGTTAGTCCATAGACTGTTGTCCTATCAATGCTGGAAGTTCACCTATTCCTGTATGAGCATGCTTTAGAAGTATATGTCAGGAGAGTATGACCTTTAGGTGAGGATGTTATGATTTTATTCTGTGTTTCACATCATCCAGGAAAGCCAGTTACTTTTATAAATTAAAATAACTTTATCAAACCATCAAAATATCACTAAAGAGAGAGTATGGATTTATATACAAACAAACAAAAAACAAAAAAGCACCAGAAAAATGTGGTTTCCTCCTTACCTTATAAAATGTCTCTACAATCATGTTTTAGGGTTTAAGATTAGAGCCCCAAACCCTGAGGACTTCTATTCACACATCAGAGCAAGCCTACTTCCCAAAAGGTGATTAGGAAATGTTCTCAGAGTGGCTGGTATTCTGTAGGATCAAAGCCTTAAGTAAAATTCAAGCTTTGCTGTGCTAAAAGGTCTGAACTTGGCTTACTTTTGAACATGCATTATTTAAGGTGCTGGAAAGATGGGCCATTGGTTAAGAGCGCTTGCTGCTCTTCCAGAGGACTCAGGTTTAATTCCCTGCACTCTCATGGTGACTCTCAGCGATCTGTCACTCCAGCTCCAAGAGATCCAACACCCTCTTGGGTTTCCTTGGGCATAAGGTACACACATGGTGTATAGATACAAATTCAGGCAAAATCAAAAAACCCATCCACATAAAAATATAAAATAAAATTTAAAATACATTATTTGGGAAGTCTACACAGTAGACCAGATAAGTACTCCAAGGTCTACTATAGTAGACACAAATAAGATAGAAATGTTAATAGTATCCCATATGATATGATTCTAGATAATTTGTGTGTGAGTACAATGAGAAAAGAGTTAGAAAAGAAGCGTAAAACCCATGTTTTATACTCATTCAGAAAATACGTTCTTCCTTCTACTATTTCTTCTTGACTTTAATGTAGTAGGGCTGGAGAGATGGCTCAGCAGGTAAGAGTACATGATCTCCAAGCAGAATGGTCTAATTCCAAATTCTCAGCATCCAGGTAAAAAGCTGGGCATGGATGCACTTGCCTATGACCCCAGCACTGGGTAGACACGGATAAAGCCTGAGAGTTTGCTGCCCAGCCAGCCTAACCCAGGGCACACATTTCCACGTCAGAGAGAGACCTCAAGGCAACAAGGGCGAAAGTAATAGAGAGTACTCAGTGTCCTGCTTTGACCTTCCCATACCCTGCACGTGCACACACACACACACACACACACACACACACACACACACACACACAGAGAGCTTGCACATGCAAACTGACCCCCCCACACCTTATACCAAGTAACCAGTGCATGGTTGATATTATGGGTGGGGTTTGTCATTGCTCAGTAATCCTGGATGGCTGCTTCTTGCCTGAGGTCCCCACGTCCTAGTTTTGTCACCCTGTATTACTGCCACCTTTTTGCTCAGCTTTGTACCTCAGACATCTTAGGATCTTCCCTTTTGTGCCTGTCCTGCTAAAGGTCCGCTGCCCTCCCAAGCCTTTTACTTATGCAAGACAAGTCCTGCTTAGGTACTACTTTCCAGGCCCGAGCTTTTAAGCAGAAAACCTTTACTGTGTAAATCTTGCAACCTGAGAAGTTCCAAAAACCAGGGAGTTTCATAATTTATACTGATGGGAAAATTGGCCTGAACTGATCTGAGGTTAATTGTAATGTTTACTTATTCTGTCTTAGATGAATATGCATATTTTTGCTTCAGAAATGTTAGTATGTCTGATTAGTGTTACTGCTCCAGATCTTGCAGGATATGTCATGCCAGTCACTTATGGTATAAATGGAGTGTCGCCTTCCAGAAATAGAAAAATATTGGTATCTGGAATGCATCACAAAGTAAATGCTTTCTAAAAATGAGTCGAATACGTACCAACGTTTTTGATTCCTTGATTTTTATTTTATGTGTATGTTTGAATATCTTCATGTATGTATGAACACTATGGGTGTGTTTGGTGCCCTTGGGATCCAGAAGAGGGCATCTTGGAATTGGAGTTACAGGAGGTTGTGAGCCACCACATGGATGCAGAGGGAGCCAGGTCTTCTACAGCACAAGCACATCTGTGAGCCTCCTGAGCCGTCTCTCTACGTCCATAATTTTACTATTATCTTATTGCTAGGCTCCTTTGTCTGCGGTAATAATGGAAGGATAGTCAGTCACAGCCTTCCATGTAGTACTTTACAAGATGACACTTGTGTCAGTTCTGGAGGGAGAAAAGGGTAGGGAAGAAAGGGACAAGGAGGAGAAGGAAAGAAAGCAACATTTTTGAGTAGTTGGGTCATCTGTAGTGTTCAGTGTCATGGTCTCATAATACACTCAGCTATTGCCTTAGGGTCTTTACAAAATAAATGGAATTTAAGAGGCAAAAAATAATTGCAAAAGGTAATAGTGCCTGGATGTGTGCGTTCATACCCATGCTGGGTATATGTCTACTCATACATGCCTATGTGCTGTCTCCATGAAAAGAGTCTACCTACCGGTGTGTAAGGAGTGGACCCTGCATCTAGAGACAGAATGAGGAACCCTAATGGGAGTACCTTGTTGGATGTTGCTCCAAAATGCTGTCATGCAGATGAATGTTATACCAAGTGCTCATTTCTACATAGGTGTTTTCGATTGCACACACTGTTAAAAGCATCCTGGAGGCAGTCATATTGCTAGCACCAATCCAGTCCTTCACAGATTCTCGAGTCAAAATATGGCTTTCCTGCAAGCATCCTGATCTGCTCCACCCTTACAGACTCAGTGAGAACCCAAAACCTGATTTAAAACTGGAACAGAACCTTAAGTGTGTCCTTTGTGAATGCAGCCCGTTAGGAATTGCTTCGGGCTTATCTTGGTGATTTATGAGGAATGTTTTGCTTTCCTCTTTGCACGCACACATCAAAGCCTTGTATTTTGCTACCAAACTACTGCTCCTTTCTGGGTTACCTTGTACCTTGTAAAGAGAACATCAGCTGGCTCTTGCATCTTATTTGTTAGTAACAAAAGAGGAAGAACAATTGAAGAAGGTAAATATTTAAATTTGGGGTTGGCCAGAAGTGAGATATATGGGCATAATGAACCTATACGCTTTTTTCTTTTACTATAGGTGAAGTTTTGACATTGCAAATAAACTGTCTTTTACATGGTCATGCTTTTTGTCACACAGGATAATTTACATTTTAGCTGTTTAAGAACTTATAAACTGACAGCAGCTTGTTCTGGCACTAGCACAGCTGTGCACATTTCCCTTGTCACCTTAATTCACTGAGGACACTTAAGAGTTAAAGGACATTTAACTTGCTTCCTAATAGACATTGTCAAATATATGGAAAAATTTGATCATAATTGTCATAGGCTCTAGTGACTTCATTTGTGAATGAAGAAGTCCTGGGAACCTATAGCTATTTTGATTTTTGCAGCCTTAGTGCCTAGGGCTTATGCTAGAGACTAGTGATTTCTCCTCTGTACCCTGCTTATTGTTGAAAAGCCAGAGCTATTTTTAACATACACACAATTTTGAAAGACGATTCTTCATTCCACAAGGTTTGTTGCTAAATCTGTGGAGCCTTTCATAATTACATCCTTTTTGTGGTTTGCTTGAATTTGATCACAGTGGCTGATTTCATGCATTGATAATGAAGGCTTAGGTTGCCTGTTTCTCGGCACAAATCCACCTCCGACTCCTACGTTGACAGTGCTGCTGGTTTCAGCACGCGTAGAGATCCAGATTGAAACTGCTTTGCTTTCTTAACAAATGACTCAGAGCGCGTTCGTCCTTCCCTAAGATGCTGCCAGCGTGTAAAGGATTTTCAATGAGAGTGAAATAAGCCAGCCACGGGAAGGTTCTGAGCGGCACCGATGTAGTGTGGGGCTGTCACGGATAATCAGGCTGGAGCCAAGTCCCGGTAGCACTGTACATCACGCTGGCCGCATCCTGGAAGTTTTGTTTATCCAACTTGGTTGCTCGTGAAGCTGCTGAAATCCCTGCCAGGATGTGGAGTGGACTTCCCAGCAGAGGTGAGCATCTTTTATTCTAAAACTTGGGTGCTGGGGTCTGGGGTGCCAGTAACAGAGTCTTTTAACCGATGTTTTGAATCCTGTGGAGTCATCACTGGTGGTTATTATATCGGGCTGGTGCTTCTGAAGGGGAAAATTGGAGAGCAAATAGAGCAGCCTTTAATTTTATTGGGAAGTAACTCTCTTAAATGGGTGTGATAAGCATTCTTTTTCTCCTGCACTAGCTGTGTGCCGGGGACATCTTACCAGCAGGTGACTTCCTCTGCATTTTAAACATTCAGAACAAGTCAGTGATATGTGATTTGCTATCATTACCAAAAGTAGGCAATTAGCAGTGTTATTATGTGTTTCAGGTATATAAAAAAAAAGGCTATAAACCAAATACGTTCTGCCGAATCTTTGACATGAAAAATATGTAGGAGGAAACAAATCGTGTTTACAAGGTAGCTGAGAAAGTGAGAGCAACGGCTCACATACTGGAGACGACACCTTGTTAAGCTTGACATTATTAATAATTAAAAGTTATGACCTGTCATGCAGTGGACAGCCTGCAGTAATTGGTTTCTAGTGATGGTATGCTGACCAAGAGGGGAGAATGAACAGTATTTCTTTATGGAGCATGCATGGACTAGATGTGATATTTTAATGTAGCATATTTCATCATTTAAAATGTAACTTTCCCTGGTGCTCACCTGGGAAAGTTAAATGACCAGACAATCATGCTCAGAATATTTCTGATATAGCATTTCAAGTATAGGGCACTGGAAAGCCACTAAGATAAGGGCAGGATCAAAGTCAGCCTCCTGCTAGAGATCCTATTGCTTAGGTTATGCTCTACTGTAAGTTTATGTGATCAGAGCTGTTTCTGTATAAGAAAGGGAGCATGCATGTTGTGTTGTATTCAGATAGCATTATGCTTATTATGCATTGGGTATGTTAGGAGCAGAGAGAAATCTGTTCCTATTGATTGGAGGCTAACATGGCACATGGGGTTTGAGCATATATGTGAGTGTGCTTTTCTTGCTAAATGTACTTGAGGCTGCTGTTTACAGTTTGCAGCCTTAAAGTTATGGATGAGTATATGCTTCTTCGAAGACTCAGGAAGCCTGTTCATTGCCAGCATATGTAAAGCTTGGCTAAGCACTCACATCAGGAGCAAACCATTTGTGTTCACCAATCTGTCTCGGCAAGTCCCAGGGCCACTATCTTGCTAGAAGCCACTGTGTGCTTTTAAAGGCATGAAATGAGTTTTATACCAAGCACATGGTTTCTCATTTAGCAGCTCTTTTTTTATGGTACTGGTCAACTGATGGTCCACTACCAGGATTTTGGTGTTCTGCCAAAGCTGATTGCGTGGGCTAACCTGTCTGTAAAATTAAGAAAAGGAAGAAGACAAGTGGGGGTTGGGGGTGGGGGTGGTGAGACCCTCAAGAAAACAAGCTTACTTTTGCTTTGGAGCCATTGCCATTTCTCCAAAGTTCTTTATGCTGTTGTATCCAAGACCCACAGTTCAGAAGTTGCTGACATGTCCAGCCCTGGACGTTCTCTGGGATGAAGCATCAAGAGAGCTGTGTCCTGCAGTGAATAGTATCTGTCCCCCTCTTTGCAATGCATATGTAGAAACTACTCTATTGGGCCTGACCGTGTTTTGCAATTCATCATGACGCCTCCCCTGCTTCTCTGCTAATGCATGCTAAAGCCCTGTTACAGGCAGTGGGAAGCGTGTGCACGTCTCATATTTTATGTAAACAACCAATACTTGGTTGTGTGCATATGTACTCAGAGCAGGGTGAGTTCAGACATCAAATTGAAACTGTCCGAAGAGACATTAAAAATTTTGGAAAAATGGCTTCTGTCATGAAAAGACCTAATCATGAAATTTCAAAAACAATTTTTGTTTGCTTTCATGGATGTTGGTAGATGAAATCCTTGGGCTTTTCTTTCCATCAAGAGGTAATACTTGTTGAGAGTTTTTGAATCAGAGGTGACCCAAACTACCAAGATATTCAAGGGAACAATGTGTTCTTGCCACTGTTCTTAGTAATAAAAATCATGATTTTCTTAGAGTTTTTGTTCTCTGCATGGTGTAGCAGACATGCAGGTGGACTGAGAGGTATATATTGAAATGTTGATAATATGTTTTTTTTCCTCTCCTGTGGTCTGAAAGCCCTTTTGAAACCTTTAATTTCATCTTTTTTTTCCTTCTTTTAATTCTTAGATCTTTGCCTGGCTTAAATGATTGCACACAATTAAAGATTCAAGATAAGTCATCTCTCCAGATGGCCCGGCAGTTAAGAGTATGTACTGCTCTTGCCGAGGACCTGGGTTCAGTTCTCAGCACCTATGTTAGGACTCTCACAACTGCTGGCAACTCCAGCTCCTGGCAGTCTACCACGTCTGCCGCCTATGGACACCTGTGCATGCATTGTTCACACACACACACACACACACACACACACACACACACACACACACGGGGAGAGAGAGAGAGAGAGAGAGAGAGAGAGAGAGAGAGAGAGAGAGAGAGAGAGAGAGATTGATTTATCTAAAAAGTGATTTAAAATAAAAATGTTATTGTTGAAATGCCAGGATGTAATACATGCCATTTTTATCAGAAAGCAATGTGGTTTTAGAAGAAGCATAATTGTAAAGCCCTTTTATTCCTTTGGGAGTCTCCAGCCATCATCCCATTGTACAGTGGACTTTGTTTTAGAAATAACTTGAATTTATCACCCCAAACTCCAGGAAACTGATTGTATTTGTGGATTGAGAATTAGGTTGTCAGATACTGACATTTTCTCTTGAAATTCTTGATGATGCTATGTGTTTACTCAATGAAAGCCTTGAGAAAAGCTTTAGTATGTCAAGAGTTCTCTAGAATAGTGGGATTTGTCATATTACACACAGCGAAGAAAATCCACTTGAGGGAAGCAGGTGCTAGCTTGTCATATCTGCCTCAATCTCACCAGCAATTTCTCTTTATAAGTAATAGAATTTGGGAAGTCCCAAGGAAGTGATCTGCTGACAGCTTTTACTTTTACATCAAAGATCAATAATCTGGACTTGTTCGTTAACTGATTTTTAAAAACGATTACTTCTGTAATGTAGCCCATGGGGGTAAAGCTGGTTTAATTGAGAACATGACTAGTTCATAGGACCTTCCCACTTCCCATTGGTCTGGATAATTGATGGAGTTTACAATTTGTTTTGAGGTATGGTGCTTAAGTGGATGTGGATTAATGAGAGCCTGTATCTCTGGCCTTAATGTCCAGTCTTTTCATTGACTTTCTTTTCCTTACTTCCCACTAATGAACTAGGAAGATCATGTTTTTAGTTGCTATGTTTAGCAAGTAAAAACACACCGGACTTCTAGTTAAACTTTAAATTTAGCTAAAAATAGTAATAATTTTAACTATTACTATGTTACATGTATCCCTTGGGTCTTTGGTACTGTAAAATTGATTGTTGTTTGCCTAATCCTGTACCTCCCTACCTGCTTTCCAATAAGAGGCTGTCTCTAGGTGACAGCCTATGAAGTTGGTTCTTAGAAAAGCCAACGCAGAGACTCTCTGTTCCTGCAAAAGCAATCCATTTCTGCTTTTGGATTTTATGCCTAAACATGCCTGCTGTTAAGTTACCATTTGAGAACCTTAAAATGGGTAAAAATAGTGCTGTAGAATGGAAATAATGAGTATGTGAAAGCTTCCTATAATTACTAAAATAAATCAATAACAGCAGAACAATAAATAATAGCTGCCAGCGACATTTCAAATAAACGAGGATTATACAATTAGCTTCCAATTGTTATCCCTTGTCAGCTAGAACATTTTCAAGACTTCATCAGATTTGAAATATTTATAAATTAGTTTTTCTTGGTTGTACTTAGTATGCTTAATGGAAGTTTTCTCCATAGCTCCCTCTGCTCTACCACTCCATCTGGTCCTTATCTAAATGTTTTTTCTTACTAATCTTTGGACTCATTGTTTGGCTCCCCCATGACTTTCTTAGAAAGGCCAAGAGGCAGAAAAACTTGAACTCACTAGAGCAAGGTAAAAAGGAAAAGAGTATTTATGTCCCTATGATGGCAGAATGTTTTGGCAGTTAATATTGGATTATTGCAGTAACTTTTTAACTTTTATATGTAATTGTACATATGCTAATCTGCTAACCAAAACCCCACCCTTACCCTGAGCTATCTCAATTTTCACCTCACTAGAACTCATCAAGAGCTTTATGCCTTGGCTGTCCTTGCTGGAGAATAAAAGCCCTGTTCTGAGACTCCTCCTTCTGAGACTCCTCCCTCCACCTAAGGACAGATTGAGAAGTGCTCTGCTCACTGAACCTCTGAGTTGCCTTCCCCCTCTCTCTTCTCTCACATTCTCACACCCCCCATTTTTTTTTTGTAAATAGTTCCAACAGGAAGAAATATATACCAATGTATAATTTAATTCCTAAAGCCAGGAAAAAAAAAACAAGTGGAATGAATTTCACAAACTGTGATAGTTTTGTTTGCCAGGATACCTAATAACCAATCTGTGATTTAGGGAGAGAAGATGTATAGGGAATTTCCTTAACCTTTCTGTTTCTGATTAATAGACGACCTCAGTTTCGTCTGTGTCAGTCATGTGATGTGTCTTGTTTATGATAAGTGCAGTTGACCTGAAGTTTTAAAATGAAGTGCTGCTCCTACGGTGACAAAGTATTGTCGAGTCAGTCATCTCTGTTTTGATGTACATGCTTCCTGTCAACCATCACTTTATTCCTCCGTATCTTGTAGCATGGAATGACACATTTTTATTACCTTGTTTATTTACATCTATTAGCAATATATTCTTTTTCAGTCTGCTTACTTTTATTTCCAAGTATAAATATAAATATATTTTTGCTTCCCCCATTAACCTGTTTTTCACCCTCCCCAAATTTTCTAGCCAATAATGTTACTATGTTATGCATCCTTCTTCCAAATGTTTAAAAGGAGATTTGTGGTCTTTTCTAGTATTTAAACTATGTTCTTTAGAAAAAGGTTCTCTCTTTATTCCTTTCCTCTCTAGATTCTCTCCAGTAACCTCCTACACACACAGCAGGTTTAACCAACATCAGATTCTTAGCAACACATTTTATTGTTGTCTTTATTCAATGGAACATGTGTGATAAGGGGTGTAAATTATAGGACTTAGTACATAACAATAGTAACACTACAACCATAACTGTAGTTATAGGTGGCCGCATAGCATGTTTGTTAAAGCAAATGACCAACATGAATTCATGATCCACTGTCAATCATTGAATATCTACCTGTGTATTTTCTTTTGAAAGTGGAGAGGTGCTGGTGAGGTCAAGATACTAGTTTAAAACTCTAATGGTTTTTGAATGTCTCCCCAAACTCTTGTGTTGGAAGTGTGGTCCCTAGTGTCAATAGTGTGGAATAGTGGGGCCCATGGCAGGTTTTTAGCTCATGAGCACTCCACCCTCATGAACGGAGTATCACTGTCATCATGAAAAGGTGGGAGTGAGTCTGTAGGTCTGGCCTTTTGCCTTCTACAGCCAAAAGGTCCTTGTCAAATACAGTCCTTGATCTTGGCCTTCTCATTCTCTGGGACTGTAAGATGTGAATGTTGGCTCTTTATAAATTACCCTGTCTTAGCTATTCTGTTAGACCAGCACAAAATGTACTGAGACTGTGAGATCAAGGGAATACCTAAGTTTCTAGAGTTTAGCAGACTAATGTCTTCTGATCCCCTCTAGGAAGTCTGTAACACCACCAGGGCACTCAGCCAAATGTCTTGTTGATGAGATTTCAAACATTGTATTGATCAGTGATTGTTATAGATCTGTGGTAATGCTAGTACCAGAGAGGTTTTTGTGTATTTATTTGGTTTTTCTGAGACTCTAGTGTTATTTTTAGAAGAAATATCTTCTAGAAGCTTCTCTGTCTTCTGGCAAAACCAAGAAAACAAAACAAACAAAAAAAAACCTATCCCTTCTTTGATAAAGATTTTTTGGAGGGCTTTGGAAAAGGACAGGGTTAACAAGATTCAGAAATAAAGCCACAGTAACTTCTTTTGCCAACAATTTTCTATGTTTTATATATTATGTGATAGGTAAAATTCCATTAGACTTTTGTCTAACTGGAACTTTTGGAGTTTATGTATTTAAGTATACAATGGACCAAGTAAGATTTCATCATCTACATCATGAGTGTTTACATTTTTCTTACTTATGGGGAGTATAGAGTGGTGGATGTCATTTCTACTAGGAGTTCTGAAATGACTGTGGATCATTCTTTAATAGAGATCGCATGGAAATAATCTATTAACACAGATCTCGGTTCAGCTACAACAGGTTTACCCAACATCCTAGCAACAAATTTTATTTTTGTATTTATTCGATGGGGACATGTGTGATAAGGGGTGTAAATTTTAGGACTTAGTAAATAACAATAGTAGTAGTTAATTTTCAAGCTAATGCTATAACCTGCCCTCTGTATATTTAACTCCTTTAGTATTTTTAACTACTGAAAGTAGTTAAACTGAAGTGCAGGAAAGTTAAGTCAGTCCCCCTCCCAGAGTCACACAGCAGCTCAGCTGAGAATTTTACATTCCTCCAGGGGCTCCAGTATACAAATTTTGAAGAAGACCTTAGACCAGATCTTGGTAGGAGAATCCACAACATCAGGTGACAAAGATTTTAGTAGATTTGTAACTGGTTGAACACCTACACACTCAGCTCCTATGAACTTAGAGTGAAATACTCTAATTTGTGATTCAGTTCAGACCCTTATGACCTGGTCATTAAAGTTTTCACGTTATCCAATAAGGATAAAGATAAATAGAAAAGCACAAGCAATTTCACTGCTTATCTGTAGGCTGCCTTGCACACTGAATGATCCGTCGCTGGAGGTGCAACCATAGAATCGCAACTTAACGTTCTCAAATGTTCCTGCTCTTCAGCTCTAGTTAGAACCACAATTAACCTCAGTTAAGAGAAATGAAGGTGTAGGAATATTAATGGAATACATGGATCTGGGTGAAAAGCATGCTATGATTGCCATATGCCCCTACAATTTTTAAAGGTGTTGTGGTTAGATTTAGAATCACATAGGAGATTGGAGAGGCACATCTGTATGGGTGTCTATGAGATGTTTCCAGAGAGTATTAACTAAGTGGGGAAGACTCACTCTAAATGTGGCTAGTCCTAGCTCATGGAATGAGGGGATGGAAAGCAAAAAAGAGAGGCGAGAAAAGCTAGCGGCAAGCCACCATTGCCGTCTCTCTGCTTCCTGGCTGGCCACTAAGTGAACGGCTCTCCTCTGACAGACATTCCTGACTTCATGTGTTCTACTCAAATACATGCAGACAAGCAACTTCAGAAACTGTAAGTCAAAAGAAATAGTTCCTTCTTTGAGTTGTTTCTGTCATGAATCTGTCAAAGGAATGTAACCTCTATGGCATCTTCTATGGCCTCTGTGGTATCAGCATTGGGAAAGGACGGGGTGGTGCTTTGGGGAACTAGCTGCTCTTAATTCTTCATTCATTCCCAACTGTTATTCCACTTGATACCTGCCATGATCCTGAGAATAAAGAAAGTGGAATTTGTTCTCTGCACTGGTGACAAGTTAGCATAATAAATGCAGTAGTGACGATAGTGCATACCTAGATATATGATGTCGACACAAACATCAATGCACACTCTTCCCAGCTTCCAGATAGCACACATCAGCTTCTTCTGCTGGGTCTGGATGCAGCTTGGCTGTCTGCATATGCAACAGTATGTGCCATAATCAATACAATAGTTTGAACTTAGAAGGGCACGGTATGGAAGGTGTGTATGGTCAGTGAGCTTCACTTATTCCACAGAAAAGGTATAAAGCCTTTGCAAGTAGCAGGCTGGCTTGAGTGGTGATTTAAAGCTGAAGAAACAGGCTTACCAGTCAGTGGCATTAACAACATCACATTTGATCACGTCTGACTGGGAAAGGGGCTTCCTGTGCAGTGTAATTAACCATCCTTGACACACCTCACGCTAAAGGGCACGCTTATTTAGCATGGTGTAACAAATCCAGTACTTAGCAGGAATCACCATGGATTAAAAGTTTAATGGTTCTGTGACTTAGAAGAGGAGCAAGGGCAGAAGAGGAATGTTTGTACTTCGATTTGCTAATTAGAAGAAAACCTAAAAAATGCTGTCACATAATTGGAGGAAATATGTGCTCAGTTTTACCTTTTAGTCAAACTTGTAAAGCTCTTAACAAGAATCAATATAGACAATTTATAAATTATTCTTTCTCATATTTCAGTAAATAGATTGTAATTACTGATCTAATATATATGTACCTAACATGACTTTTAGTTATTAACTATTGTTGCTACTGATGGTTTTTGTTGACCAAAGAATCATATTTGTCTTTCTTTTATCATATTTAAATATACTTATAAAATAGCTTTCAAAAGAAATGACAAAACATACTTAAGAACAAACGTTTTGCCCACAATGAACTAGTTCTGTGCTCAGGCAGTAGACTCACCCCATAAGTATATTCATTACTCTACATTGTATGGGGCAGAGAGAACCCTGAGTGTGAGGGCCTCAAACATGTACAGGAATGGTGGAGCGACCTCTCTCCCAGGATGAGGCCCAGAGAAGGATGGCAAAACCTTCCTCTGGTCCTTGTGGGGGGATTGTTGATAGCGTGTGCACAAAATGTCCACCATAGCTTTCTCCCCCTCCCCAGCATTTGCAGCCTGAAGAGAAACCGCCAAAGAGACTGCTTCTACCAAGATGAGCTAAATCGGTCTCCTTGATCCAGCTGTATACCATAAGCCCTGCCTCCATCTTTGTTCGTATGAAAGAACCTCGCCTCCCTGTTCAACTGTAGATAATAATCATGCTCAGCTTATTGTGCCATTTCTCCTGGAGAGAGCCCTGGTCTGCCCATCTGACCACAGCTTTCTGTTCGTCTACCTGCCTGTCTGTTTCTTGCCTTCATTCCCTCACTGCCTAATCAGATGTGTCCCTTGGGATCCACCAAGGACTCAGCAAAGGGACACCTTGAAAAGGGACTGGATCAAGGGTCTGGAGCTTCAGGGAACTCTCACTGTTAGAGGAGGAAGGCTCCCGAGAGGAGCAGGCTTGTACAGAGAAGGAGGAAATACAGGAGGAGGAGGAAGTAAAGAGAGAAGAGGAAGTGAAGAGACAGGAGGACCCAGGGGTAAAGAGAGAAGTCAGGAAACAAGAACAAGGGGGTGGGTTCTCGGGCCTCAGCTCTTAGGGAAGCCGATGATGAGCTGGGCTACCTTGGAAGCAATAAGAGGAAAATTGAATACTGGATACAGGGCTGAGAGCCCAGGCCACCTGATTCCAGCTTTCTGTCCCCATATCCATCTGTCATTTCTTTATTCCCTTGCCACCCTGTCAGGTCCAAGTCCCTAAACCCATGCCTGGACATGACACTACATATCACTTTTAAAACCATCTGTCTCACATACTCGACTCTTATTGTCTTGAGATCAGTGTCCTGGTCCTTCAAATATGTGACCCTGACTACACTATCTGGACATAACAAGTGGTCCAGTCAAAACACTGACTAAGGCAGTGGTTCCCAACCTTCCAAATGCTGCAGTCTTTTAATATAGTTCCTCATGTTGTGGTGACCCCTAACCATAAAATTATTTTCATTGCTACTTCATAACTGTAATTTTGTTACTGTTCTGAATCATAATGTAAATATCTATGTTTTCCAGTGGTCTTAGGTGACCTTGTGAAAGGGTTGTTCGACATTCCCAAGGGGCACGACCCACAGATTGAGAACCACTAGACTCAAGGCTAAAGCTCATACATACAGGACATGTAAATATCTCTGAAGAACTTAATACATTATTTGATAGTGTTGTTCTTAACAAGATTTACTCTCTCCTTTTTGTGTGTGCCTGTGTACATGTCTGGGTATATGTAGAGGCCAGAGGTCAACACTGGCTGTCTTCCTTATTCATTCCCTGCCTTATTTTAGGATTCAAGGTCTATTCAGCTGGGAAGGTGTCACTTAGGTTAGACTGGCTGGCTAGCAAGTCTCTGGGATCCTTCTGTGTCAGCCTCTCCAGCGTCTTCTGCGACTTTGTGGAGGTGGTGCAAAGTCACTTACAGATATGGGAGGGGCGTGAGGGAAAGCATTTGGAGCCCTGAGGGGCAGGAAGCTCAGATGAGGTCTATGACCCTCCTGCAGGGGACGGAATGGATCTTGAGAGCATGCTCTGCTGGCAGTCCCAGCCACCCTGAATAAGATGGTGACAGTGTTATTATGCCCAGAGGACGGCATTGCACACACGACAGATGATGCCAGTGATAACTGTTGTTAGTCTGTGTGCTGTGATGTTATGCAGCCATTTAAAACAACAAGATAAATCTGCAAAAACCAACATGTAATAATGTATATGATATAAGGGTAAAACAAGACATAGAGCAAAGTATGTATTATTTATATAAAAATACATCTGTGTATTTGTGTATGTGTTCATGTGTAATTATATGGAGGGGAAGAGGAGAGGGAGATAAAGAGGGAAAAAACACTGTATTCTATCACAAAGGCCAGACAGTGATCAAAGTACTTTTTTTTTTTTTGGAGTATCTACATTTTACTGTGTGAAGTAGACTTATATTTAATCATTTTTGTGCTTTTAGATTTTTTTACATTGCAGTTGTTTGGGGGGCAGAGAATAACACATGATATTCACAGAGAAAAGGATATGAAAGATTCAGGGAGTGGAGGGAAGACGGAAGGAATATGATGTTATCAAAACTTACCTCAGTAAGAGCCTATAATATCGGTGACTATGGTCATGAGCCACGTTAATATCTAGGGACAAGACACAGAGCAAAGGCCATGCCTCCCTGTCACTGGAGATGGCCAGCCTGCTGTCCTCCATCCTCCCAAATGTCTGTGCCTGAGAAGGTCCAGGTGAGCAGCTGGTGTTTAGTCAAGTCTGAGCGAGTGCTGTACTGGGTCCATGTGACCAGTTTTCATATCCAGGCTTAGCCTGCCCGATAGTTTGTGCTTCTCTTCCGTGCCTGCTGGAACCTTCCTCCTCACACATTCCTAAGCATGCAGTAATTCAAATGTCCTTTCTGTCCAGTCCTTGTGCTATGTGTGCACACAAAACAGCAGGCCTTATGGGACTTGGGCTTTGTGATAGAAAGGAAACTTTCTCCAAGTCCCACTGACATATGAAAAAGAAAAAAAAGACGGAATCACAGGAGGTCGCAGTTCGTTCTGTGCGAAGTGGCTGCACTTGGTGCTCTACCGCGCTCACCAAGCTTACTGTTGCATTCTGGGTGTGCTGCTTACACCCATCATACATTTAGGGCTCCGATTTTGAAATAGAACATTGTCTCGTAACATTAGGTGATTTTACATGGAACAGTTACCCCAGAACTGACAACAGGAGAGCCACCCTGCCTATGACAGCAACTGTATGATCATTTCATTGTGCTCAGTTTTTATTTTATTTTATTTTGTTTTATTTTATTTTATTTTTTGGAGAACTGTGAATCAAACTCAGGGTTGTGTGTCTGCTAAGCACACAATGATCTACACCCTACATTCCCACACTGATCAGCTCTGCCAGGATCAGAGACTTGGGTGTTCTGATGAGCCCCTCAATTTGTTTTTAAGGCACCTTTGAAAACTGCTGCCTAAAGGGGTTTGTGCTCTGCAGGCTATCTATGATAAGAGTCTTTGAAATAACATCCCAAGTGATTGACAGTGAAAAGCTTATGGAAGGATTTGTGATTCATCCTAACCCTGACTCCTGTTAGCCGTGTGTGGCAGAGTTCAGTCGGGTAGGTGAGAAGAGTAAATTAAATCGCCTCTGACAGAGACCGATACAGTGGAATTGTGAGAACCATAAAAGCAGCATTGGATTCTTCCTCTGAACAAACTGGGATCAGCACTAGCTGGATCTGCACATGTAGGTGGGAGATTCTCACCCTGTGGGTCATGACCCCTTTGGGGGTCGAGGGGCCCTTTCACAGGGGTCACATATCAGATATTTACGCTATGATTCATAATGAGCAAAATTACAGTTATGAAGTAGCAATGAAAATAAATGTTTTTGATTTGGGGGGTCACCCCAAGATGAGGGACTGCATTAAAAAGTCACAGCATCGAGAAGGCCAAGAACCACTGATAGAGGATGGAAGCAATTGTTTGTATACTCTGATGAAGAAATTATGTATTTCTGTTAAGTTTCCATCAAGTAAATACATAATTTCTAAAAGTTTAACTCACCTGAAGCATCAATTTTCAAGATTTAGTTAAAATTTTAAATCTCTGTAGACTAAGAAATCTCTGTAGACTAAGTTTATAACTTTTGCTTCCTTGGAATGTGCTGGCCGTCGTAGGGAGTGAGTTTGGAGGGAACTGCCCAAGCTCACTTAACTCTCTGGATCTGCTCTGTTCCCCTCATCCACTCTCCTTCTCTTTGTATCATCAGAACCACTATTGTTTCCCACGGAACCTCTTGTGTATAAAGTCCTTCCGTAGTCATTCACATATTTATCCAGGATTATTCAGAAGCTGCCGTAAGCAGAAGTGTTGTCCTACTTACTTTCTATTGGTATAGAAACAACAGCTAACTTACAAATGGACTCTGTTGCGAGCATTGACTTGCTGGTTAATCGGTGGTTCCCAAGCATCTTTTCTTTGAGACTTAGTATTTTAAGTTAGGTTTGGGCTTCTAAGCCAGCTAGAAACTATCGGGATGATATCAGAGAATAATAGTACATGAGTTCCAGAGGAAAAATGAAATTTACTTTTGTAATAGAAAGTAGGGAGGTAAAGGTCACAGATGGAAGGGCCAAGGGGAGTGTAAGAACTGAAGCGTACCAGGTAAGTTGAGGTCAACATTTAAGGCCCCTTTTGCCATTACATGGCATCAACAGCCTTGAGAAATAGATAAATCAAGCCGGTAACACAGGACACTTTTAAGAAATATTAGTGGGGCTGGAGAGATGGCTTAACGGTTAAGAGCACTGGCTGCTCTTCCAGAGGTCCAGAGTTCAATTCCCAGCAACCACATGGTGGCTCACAACCATCTGTAATGGGATCCGATGCCCTCTTCTGGTGTGTCTGAAAGAGCAACAGCATACTCATAAACATAAAATAAATATATAAATCTTAATTAAAAAGAAAAGCATTATTAATGATTAAGCCAGGGTCCTAGACCTCAACTCAACACTGCCTCCTACTGGAACATTGGGCCACTCTAAGAAGGAATGTTCTATTTTTCCTGTGCCTGTGTCAGGTAGATCTAATCGAACTTCAGATATTTTTAATTTAACAGTTTATAATTAAAATGAACACCTGTGACAATCCCACTCTTGCATCAGTGTGATGTTTAATCTCTGATCTTACCCAGAGCTAATAGTCATGTGACCCTGACAGTCCTGTTTTAGGAAATTTGAGAAAATGAGTCTTTCTTGTAAGCAGCATGCACCTGACCAGTATGATCAAGGGGCATGTACCGAGATGTCCTGGTGAATAATACAACCCCGAACTTGAGACTACACAATCTGCCCATTTGGTTTTTCAGGGTTTTTGGCTGAGAATTTTACCTGTGTTACAAATTTCATTTCTGCAAGCATTTTGCATTCCCATGATTCTGTTCCCTTGGAATATCCAACTAGATTGGGTCCACCCCCAGCTGTTTTGATTATGTTTAATCATGAGGAAACTTCTGTTGGTTGGCAGTGATGATGTTGTCTTGATTAATTCAATGCTTGCTGTGTTACTTTTGACTAGGTTTTTGTTGTTGTTTTGTTTAATCTCCTTCGGGGTTTAGGGGGAAACTTGAACTAAAAAGAAAGTTAATTTTCTGCCCACCCCCATTTTTCTTTTTTTTTTTTTGTGAATATAGAGGAATATTTTTATTAGTTTAATCCAGTTTTGACTCTATTGTAAATGTTTTATGTGAACTAGATTTTCTTTAAAGCCCCATTTTCATTCTGCCATGTCAGAATTTAACCTGTTCTTTGTCTGGTACCCTGCAGATAAACCATATGAATCTTTTAAAAGCCGTTACTTTAGAAGTAGGATTTAAGGAAAATTTTAGAAGTGCTTATGTGACCCTTGCTCACGTCTGGCTTACTCTTATGAAGAATTTATAACTAGGCTTTTAAACAGATGGGTGTGGCTGCTTGGAGAGAGCGTTTCATGTTCATTTCTCAAGGCTGTTTTATTCTGCCCAAGAATCTTTGCAACCTTGACTTGCAATGTCATTATTACTAGTTGGTGACTGCAGTTCACTAACCGGGTTTGAGGGTATCTGATGACTCGGTTCTTCTGGAAAAAGAGTGCGCCATTATAAGATCTGACAACTGAAGATTTTAAACATCTAAAAAATTACATGTAAAGGTGATTCTATAATATTCAGGAGCAAAACTGATAGGCTATGAGAAAGATAAAACTTCAAGACTCCAAATTGTAAAATATGTGTTTTTCACCCTTTTTGCTTGTATATAAAAAAACTGACATCAAAGAAGAGACATGGGTTGAGAAATGGGTTTTCAAGATATTCTGCTGTTCTCCTTAATTAATTTTAAAGGGAAGAACATAGGTAACTTTTATTTTGTGTAAAAATAATATAATTCAGTTTTATAAAATAATTAATAATAACACTAATAATTTATTATTGAGACAGTATCTACTGTGTAGCCCAGGGTAGTCTCTAGCTCACAGCAATCCTCCTGCCTCAGTCCTCCCAAATTTGAGGTTTGACAGTATGTATCATCATGCCCAATGTTTTAAAAGTACCCTTTAATTGCCAGATAAGCTAGAAAATTCTAGGCAAGTTTTCCTATGACTTTGTATGTGCTTTTTATTATTCTCACGCATTCTCTTAATAATCACATTTATTTATCTGTGTGCATGTGCCATGGCCTACATATGGAGGTCAGAGGACAATTTTCAGGAACCGGTTTTCTCCTTCTACCATGTGGGTCCTGGGGATCGAACTCAGATTGTCAGGTTTGGTGGCAGGTGCCTTTACCAGCTGAGGAATCTCATGAATCCTTCTCATGCATTCTTGAAGCTTGATTTGCTCGGTAGTTTAAAAAAAACAAACAAAGAAACAAATTTATAGTGATTTTGATTTGTCCAGAATTAGCTACTCTAAGGACATGAAGGATTAAATGAGAAATTATTATTGAGTTAACTGAACTTGAAGAGTTTAATCATAGGCCTTTTATTCAAGCAGATTCCTCATTGATTTCTCCCTGCAAGAGTCAAAGCCAACAAAAGGGCATGTGTTCTCTGAGCATAGGAATGAGCTGCGTTTGTGTTAAGATTCAGGACACTCATGTTGCCCTTCTGCGATGACTTCAAGTGTCCATATTGCTCGATGTCATCAATATTCATGCACTTTACTACTAAATATCCCTTTTATAGACTTTACAAAATTGCCCCAGCGAAGTGATTAGTCACCCAGTGAAACCTGCTGTCTCTAAGCCAATCTGGGCATCTGCTCCCAAGTGGGATTTCCTCTATGTTCAAAATAAATCTTTCAGTCATTTTATGGTACTTTTGATGTGCACCATATGGCTTAAGTACACAGAATTAAGGTGTCACATGATGTCTTCCATGGTGATCATGCTCACTTTATATTTTGACTCATATGATTTCCTCTTTATTCCTTGTTTTGTGTACAGTTCTCAGTTTATATACAAATCAAAATGTTTAGGAAGGTTCCAAAATTATAGCCTATTTAAGTAGATTATAACTGTTTTTGATAATCAGCATTATTTCTGTTCTCCATGAAGAAAGTCCAGAAATAGTCATTTATGACCATGACCACTACGTGTTCCCAATACTGCTCTCTCAGTTGTACAGACCCCTTCCCGCTTCAATATAGTATTCCAACCTTGCTGGGATCACATCAATGCTCTAAAAATTCTACGTGCAAGAAATTGTTAGCTTCATTTTTTTTTCTATTTAGAAGTCACTGTTTTAGAAAGATGAAGGTGATGGACATTTTAAGTAGAAAAACTCAAGTTTAACTCTGATTGCTTTCTATTGGAGTCAGGAAAGAAAAGGCTTAGCGATAGGGAGGGGATCTGATACAACATCCTGCCTCCACTCAGGGCCGCTCTGATCTTTTATTAGTGTCGAGGATTTGCTCATCTCCTTTGAAGTGATCAGTGTAGTTCAGGTGTCCCCCGAGACACACACATCAACCCTAACCTTGACATCAGGGCTAATGTTTCAAGATTGCGTGGCATGTTCGCATAAGTCAGAGCGGAGAACTGTAGGGGCTTAAGTGAATTCCCGTCTCCCGTCAGCATTAACTGACTCAGTGCCCAGTGTCTAGGCATTATCCACACGTTACTTCATCAGTAATCTATGGTTTAATTTATTCCTCTTTAAAACAATACCTGCTTTATAAATCATGATGTGGTGTCTATAAGGATAATGTGTAAAACACAGAGGCTGTATTATTTCTGATGCAGTAGTCAATAAGTTCCAGGCTATTTTTGTGTTATTGGTGTTAGATTTTGCTATCACAGAATGATGTAGTCTTGGATAGCAACAGGAAATAGCGACTTACAAAAATAGCCACTCAACATCCCTCACTATAGTTTCCTGACATCTTATGGTGTACTAACCATGGTGAAGCACTTTGTCTAATTGCACTTAATGTTTAGAAACTAACACCCACCCTCCTAATGAGCAACAAAAGTTCTGAAAGTAACTGTCCCAAAGTCACAGAGTAAGTGGAAGAAGGAGGAAAAGTCTTCCAGGCTTATCTAAGTGTATTACTAGAACAGTCTATACTGACTAGTCTGTGTCAACTTGACCGAAGCTAGAGTCATCAGAGAGGAGGGAACCTCAATTGACAAAAATGCCTTCATAAGACCAGCTGTAAGGTGTTTTCTTAATTAGTGATCAATGGGGGAGGGCCCAGCCCATTGTGGGTGAGGCCATTCCTGTGCTGGTGGTCGAGGTTCTGTAAGAAAGTAGGCCAAGTTAGCCATGGAAAGCAAGTCAGTAAGCAGCACCCCTCCATGGCCTCTGCATCCGCTCCTGCCTCCAGGTTCCTGCTGCTCTCATTGCTTTTGATGATGAACTGTTATATGGAACTGAGAGTGAAATTAATGCTTTCCTCTCCAAATTGCTTTGGTCATAGTATTTCATCACAGCAATAGTGACCCTACTGAGACAAGTAAATACCTAGGGGCCAGGTGTGGTGGTGCAGAGGCAGAGGCAAATGCAGATATATCTCTGTTAGTTCAAGGCCAGCCTGGTCTACATTTCAAAGTCCAGGCAAGCCAGGGCCACTTAAGAAGACTCTTTCTCCCCAAAACAAGAAGTGCAAACCCTGTATTCAAAACATGAAAGGAAGCATGAAGGAGCCTCAGAGACCCCAAATAATGGTACCAAGACAAGAAATTTTAATGAAAGGTGTTATTATTGCCACACCACTCTTTTTGGCAACCTTGGATTTCATACTTGCAGTAAAGGAAATTGAGGGTGTTGCTATGGAGACAGAGTGTTTAAAATGACAATAATCTTGTCTACAAGTAGGCAAAAGTGGGAGCCACAAATTTTCTCTAGCTAGATGGAAGCTCTGCCTCAGAGCCTTTACTCTCAGAGCCCTGCCCATCTCCTGTGAGGCAGTAAGACAATGTGCTGTTGTCTGTATTCCCCTCTATTGTTTTTAAATACACTCCAGATTATCTGACATTCTTGGACTGAGACATTTCAATAGGTGGAACGTAGTTGTTGCTATAAAATGCTTGCATATTATTTTTTCAACCTTTGTTCAAACATTTGAATATATTTTTTGTTAAAAGTTATGTGCTTCCACTTGTCAATTCTGTACCATTTCGTTTCAATTTCACACTGCAGAGCAGTGTGAAACTGACAGTCAGAGCTAGAGAAATAGAGAACCTTATGTCTACATAGCAAATTTATGGCAAAAAAAGCCAACACCTTAATTTATAGCATGAAGGAAATAATTCTTATAAGTGGTGTTCTCATGTATGTTTATCTCCCAAGGGACACAATCTGTGTTCATATGCATACATGTATATTTGTGTGCATATGTGTATATGTATATATATATGCATATGTATATGCATATATATATGATATATGGTAATCTTAAGGTGTTTAAATCTTTTGTTACTGACTACACAAAATATGTCACAGACTATGTGGTTAAAGCAGTATTTTCATTTGTAATTAACCTTTTCATTGGAAATTTACAACTCATCTAGGCTTGAACAATTTCACTTGACATTTTTAAATACTTAGGTATTTAGGAATAAGATTATTTTGATTAAACAGTATACACTGAATCTTTAATCACACAGTCATCTTATTAGAATGAGATTTTACAATTATGTCTGCAATTCTGATCTGATAGATGAAATTAAATAAGGATTAAATGAGTTTAATTAATGTTGCATAGCTTTTGGTAGACATACAATGATATTAATTCATTGTAATGCTTATTTACTTGTGTATTATGCAAATAATTCACATTAATTATATACATGTTCTCATATGCATTGTATACATGTATATGTCTACTATTGTGACATACATTCAGAATTTGCATGAAGGGTGTGATTGAAGGTGTTAGGTAGTATGGTTAAGCGGTTTAAAAGAATGCATTAAATGTCAAATATATCTATGTTAATGGCAGAAGTTACACAACCTTTGTTAATGATTTGTATAAAAATAACATCTCTGAGTATGTAGGCATCGGTTTACACATCAGAGCCGATATATCCATCCTTGTTTCTTCTGCCTTCTTCAGAGTCTAGACAATATTTTTTATTTGAGTTTGGCTTATTGGGTCAAAAATAATAACTGACCTTTTAAAAGAGCCTCCATTTCATATTCTGTCTTGCAAAGTTAGCTCCCTCTGCTAGTCTTATGCTAAAATTACAGTGAAATAATACTCACCTTGTATGATGGTTTGTAATATAAACACTATACAGAAGCAACCTATATGAGTAGCTTTGTATTCTCTAAACCCTAGTAAATAATTTTGTGGCATGCTTATTAGGGCTTTTAAAGGTTTCTTTCCCCACAGTACAAATCGTGAGCACTGCTACCATAGCAGGCTTGTCCCCGAGGACTTGTATCTATTCTGGGTAACCAGGTTATTGTAACTCCTCCTCTCAGTTCCCTAATCACTTCAAATTGTTCCGTTTAGCTTCCACTATTATGTTAATTGATAATACTTGCAGAAACTAGTCTTTATAGAGAATATGAAGAGTGACATTTATGAGTTCTTGATTTTACCATTTTATTGTTTGGGTCTCATTTGATTATCCAGGCAAAGAGAGTTAGCGTAATCAGAGTGCTGAGAGTATTCCCACAGTGTTAAATACAGAGCACCTTCAAAAGTTAGATACAGTTTGGAAATTTTAAGACAAATTACCCATTTACGTAACACCTGATTCCGAAGCAAAATCTTCCCGTAGATGTCTCATTTCCTCCTTAGTTCTCTGAAGTTCTGCATGTGTTCTCTCCTGTTCCCATGAAGCTCACCAGCGCGCAGACACCTCCAAAAAGAGTTTGCTTTTGCTTGTTACAGTATGCTTACTCTCTCAGACTACTTTAAAAGGTTTCCCTTTTTTATATGTTGCTCTGGTTATCTCATTTTCAGTGTGACTTCATGCTCTGTGTCCTAGCCTCTTACCCATCCTTCTGATAATGTGCGCGTAGTCTCTTTGTCTTCTTGGCTTGAATAGGGGCAGTGTTGCTTCAGTTCATGTGCGCACATTTGCCCAGTTGGTGGAGGTCACAGAGTTAAAACTTAATTGTGTCCAAGAAGTGGAAGGTAGGGGCGAGGAATGTGCGCTTTCAGCCTGACATAGGAATTTCTGTCTCATTCATGGTGTAGCCTCGGAATGGTGCCAGATGCATCCGTAGTAAGTAATCAGTTAATGGGTATGAAATGAATGAGCCAAAGCCAAGCAGCCCCCTCAGCTGAGGTAGCAGGTGACTCTCTAACCAGCAGCAGCTGAGCATTCCATTGTGTCACATCCCTGGCAACACTTGAAACTCTCTGACTTTTCAAAATTGGTGACAATCTGGTGGTGGTGAAATGCTGTGTCACTGGGGACTTAATTTGCATATCCCTAGTAACTACTGTTGTTGAATAACTTCTCATGTTTATTGGCCATTTGTGTCTTTCTTCTATGAAATTCCTGTTCATACCCAGTGAACGATTTAATAAAAGCATTAGCTTTTAACTGTTACTAGTAGTAGATGCTTATATGCTAGAGGTTACTGATGTTTCTTAGTTTATTTTTTTTTTCTTTACATTGCCAGTTTATTCTCACGGTGTATTGTTTGAGGTTCTATTCTTTTAGATGTCTGTTGAGAAAAATTAATCCTTATTTCAATCATCATCAAATGTTTCTTTTGATTCTGTGTTCTAAGAAGGTTTTTCATATAGCACGGTCAAATACCACCCATTTAATGCATTTTTCCTTTTTTCTATATTATATAACCAATTGTTCGAGAGTCATCCAGTGAATAGTTTCTTCTTCCTCAGTGGTTTTCAGTATTCATATTGCTAGAAGTCAGGTTTGTATAGATGTGTGCATTTGTTCTCTATGCTCTTTTCTGGTCCACTGGTTTCTCTGTCCCTACACCAACACCATATTAATGTAATATCTGTGAGCTTATAAAAAGCCTTTATAGCTCCTTAGGTCAAATGTGCTACATTGTTTTTATTTTATTATTTTTAAAAGAGTCACAGTGAAGTTTAATATGACATATGCATTATATATCATAGTAAAACAGTCAGCTTGGGCTGCCATAACAACATTCCACAGTCCAAGTGGCTTTAAAAGCAGATAGTTATTTTTCACAGTTCTAGCGTACACAAGTCCAAGATCCAGGCATCAGCAGGATAGGGGTCATTCTGAAGCATTTTCTACTGGCATGTAGGCTGGCCACCACAAGGCTGGCTTGTGTCTTTACAAGCCTGTCTGTTGGCTCTCCAGGATCACTCATTAGCGGATGGCCACCCTGACAACTATGGCGGTGCACAACCGCTTTGATTCTAGTGAGTAGGAGACAGAAGTAGGAGCATTGTATTGAGTTTGAATCCAGACTGATCTCTATCGCAAGTTCCAGGTCAGCGAGAGAGTCACAGCACAACTCTGTCCCCAAGTAAGTAAGCAACAACCAGAACAGGAGGAGGAGGAAGAGGACACTGCCCTATTATATCAGCGCCTTATTCCAGGGTCTCATTTACCCTGAATCACTTCCTGAGGGTGTTATCTCCCAGTACATACATTCTGGGGTTCAGGCTCTGCTGTTCTGTTTTAGAAATCTACATGTTCTGAATATTTGTTCTTTTTGTTTGAATGTTGAGTGGTCTTATCTAAAATGTGTGGCCTCCTCTGTAAAGTAATGTCTCTTTAAAGTCGTTATATAAGTTATAATGGTCTCAACTGTACAGATTTAGGTGTTTTAAATATTCTTTTATTGTTTCAGGTGATAAATGCTTATAAATTAGATTGATTTACCAATTACTCAGTTTAGCTTATAGCTGGTGCTTTTTCACCTTGAAGTCTGTTAGTTTTGGTGTTGATACAACTTGGAGCACATCGTTCAATGTGTGAAGGCATGTAACATTGATTGATTGTGCTTTTTGCTTGTTTTGTTGTGTTGAATGGAATTTGGAGAGTTTTGTTCACTCACACTTCAGAGGAAACTAATAACTTGAATTTCCTTTCTATTAATTTATTGTGGGCTTTCTCTTCTCTTTCCCCCTTTCCTCATTTTCCTTATTTATGCCTTTGGATAGAATGTGCTTGTCTTTTCTCACCACCTCATTTCGACATCTTCAAAGGCTGCGTACTCTCTAGTTCCTTGCTTAATGGTTACTCTATTTTTTGCAAGGCATTGTCAAAAGTTAATCATTGCTTTTCTTCTGATAATCAAGTTATTCCGGATTTGTATCTCATGGTTGACCAGTTTTTAAATTGCAGGGCTACCCCTGCAGATATTATTGTTACTGCTTGTGCTCTTAAATTTATTGCTTGAGAACTTGCTGACTCTAAACCTGTTTTGCTTGTGGTGATGATATTGGATTTACTCTGCATCCTATTATCATTTCCACGGACACATACTAAGACAAATGTGGGCATTAAGACACTTCTGTCCTCCACATTGTGACGATAACCCCTGCTCTGGGCTAATTAACAGAGCCAAAAGCTGATGTGGCTGCAAGGATATGAAAACACAGCCTCAGCTTCCCCAGCTGGGTCCCATATGCGTGTGTATATACACGTTGTGTAAGGCAGTGGGAAGTGTACGCTTGGGTAGGTACAAAATGCAGTTCCCTTATGGATGAGATCTCTCTTCAATAGTCTGCATCTGTTTGTGGCTAGGAAGGAAACACCTACTAGACTTGGTTGCCCACCGATACAGTTGCCCAGGAAAGTACAAATGGAGGTGAAGAATGGACTGAAGGCAGTGACATGCAGGGATTCCTCCTGGCAGACTCCACAAACTGGCTGATGAGAATTCCTGAGGAGCAGGAGATCTATTGTAGAGGAAACACGATCTATAGGTTGTTATATGACAGATGGACAAGCAGTAGAGTAAGTAAACTTGCACTTTCTCCATTATCCCTCATTTCTGTTACTGTTGATTCCAGGAGCAATTGCTTTTAAAATAAAAATGGCAATTTGTAGAGATGCAATATGTGCAGAAATAGTTATTTTAAAACCATGCCTTCATAATCCTCAGTGCTTTTTTTTTATGATTTGGTGTGTAATGAAATATAAAAGTACATTTATGTGTAGCTCAAAGTACAGAAATTATAATTGCCCCATAATGACAGAAATATATATTTATTTTTTTATCATAAAGTGAAGAAAACATTTTAGGAGTTGCTGTTCAAACAAATGAAGCTAAAATTCTTGTTATTTTTGCATTAGCATGGTAATGAACAAATAAAATCACAGATTCTATCTCCCTTGAATTACTTTTAGTAAAAATCTTTCTACATTAAATAGTAGTACCCTTTGTGTTACTGAAGAACATTTACTAATCCGTACTTTATATCCTATTGTATTTAAAACATTAACAGAATAAAGAAATGCCATTAATTTAATTTTGTTAGTGTAGACATGACTATTGTTGGCTCTGCATAGCATCATCAGTAGGTCACCTATCAGGAAACCTGTTCTCCAAGTGATTTAATGCCAAGTGACTCTTAAGAGAGAAGCATCGGGTGGTGGTGGCGCACGCCTTTAATCCCAGCACTTGGGAGGCAGAGGCAGGAGGATTTCTGAGTTCGAGGCCAGCCTGGTCTACAGAGTGAGTCCCAGGACAGCCAGGGCTACACAGAGAAAAACCCTGTCTCGAAAAAACCAAAAAAAAAAAAAAAAAAAAAAAGAGAGAGAAGCATCAATCTATTGAGGGATAAATTGCTTTCAGGAATTTTGAAACCTTTATGCAAATAAAAACAGCTAATGAGAAATTAGTTTTAAATATTCAACTAAACTTCCAACAAGAAATAAATACTACCTGAAGGCTCTGAATACTGTGAAGACTGTTTATATGTTAATGTGACCACAGATTTGACTGCACCGATGATGGCTTACTCCTGGATCTGAATTCTTCCTGAGCATGGTTTTATACTATGTACTTAGAAAACATTCAGACTTCTTTGTGATCTTTTTTCTCAATGTTAAATAGCAGAAATGTCAAAATTGACGTTTCTTTATTTCTAGTTTGAGTATGCTGCTACTTTTAAAGTAAATGGGAAATATAAGTGAACTGAATTAAGCTATTAAATGAATTTCCATGAAAATAATCATGTAAGGGCTAGAGAGTGGCTACTTAGTGACTGTCTTACCATGCTTAGGGGCTTCATTCAGGTCAGGTGAACCAATAGCTTTCATCACCACATGTTCAGGTATCTGGCTGGCAGTGAGAACACGTGCTAGGGCCCTGAAAGTTGGAGGCATGGAAATACGTAATTAATCTAAACACTGTGGTATAGTCCTAAGAGAATCGTCCACTCAAGGTCCATGACATCACAACTAAAGAGCGCATGGAATTTTACTTTAATAAGATAAGTAAATCGCAAAAGTTTTCAGAGTTGATTAGTTTTAAAAGCATGATGCAGCATGGAAACAAGTTAGCTAATGCTTGAGAATCTACAGAAAGCTGTGTGCTTGGGACAGAGTCCCACCCCCTGGAATGAAATTTCCAGATTGCTTCTTCACTACTGTCTACCATAAGGTTCTAGGTTACATAAATATACTTTGCTTTTTCTAATTACAAAAAGAGCATATGCTCAATCTTGAAAAACACAAAACAGCAAATGAAACCCACTTATAATTCCACTATACAGATATATCCACAGCAAACATTTTAATATGACTCATTTATCTTCTAGTATTCAGGAGGACATCCCCCTTTACCTACAATCATACTTCTTTCTTTCTTTCTCTTTCTGTCTCTCTTTCTTTCTTTCTTTCTTTCTTTCTTTCTTGATCTTTACATGCTACCTTTATTCTGTCATTCCCAGATTATCATTTCTATTTAGTTTTATATTGTCTTTTGCATTTTCATTTTTTGTCTTTATTTTTGATGTTTTAAATTTTTATGAGACACAAAAATCTATTCTTACTTACTTGCTACTATATTTGATAGTGTACTTGATTGTTCTAGAAGCATATGGATACCTACCTATATTTTCTTCTAGTTATTTTTATGTTAAAATACTATAAGGTTTTCATATATGATTTAATTTTCCTTAGCTGATAAGTTCAGCTCCATTGTTGAAGTGACCTTTGCTCTTATTCTTACTGTTCTTATCATTGTGGTTTGTTGAGAGTTGGTCTCACTGCTTAAACTAAGCTGAATTCAAACTTGCATGTCTCCTGCCTCAGTCAGCCTTGCGAGTGGTGGACGACAGACATGTGCCACTACACTGGCCTCTCATTAATCTTAAATGCCATCATTATTGTGTTTTTATTTATTTTTGTTATTGATTTGAATATAATGATATCTCATTAACTTTTTTTGAGTTTCTTCATTTTCTTTTTTGTTTGTTCATTCGCCTGATACACTACATATTTAAAAATAATTTTGTATCACTTTTGACAACATAATAAAAAACTATTAAATACTTTAAAACTTATCCTGTGTTTTAATTTATTTAACACCTACCAGTGTAACATATTGTGTGTGTGTGTGTGTGTGTGTGTGTTTGTATGACTTCTTTTTTTTCTGTTTAAATAGTGTTTTCAGGTTGATATATTGTCAGATCTGAGAAATCTTCAAAATTGGTAAGCACATGGCTCCTGAGATGGCTCACTAGTTAAGACTAAGAGTGTTTTCTGTTCTTGCAGAGGACCTGAGTTCAGTTCGTAGCACCCATGTTAGACAGTTTCTAAGTGCCTTAATTTCTAGCTCAGAGGATCCAACACCTTTTCTGGTCTCCATGAGCACTCCCACGCATGTGGCATATGGTCATGGTTTCATACACACACACATGCTCACACGTTGAATTTAAACAAAATCGGTAGGTTTATTAGGGAGTTATTTTAAATTTACATTTAACATAATTGATACAGAATGAATAGGATAAAAACTCTTAAATGAAGCAAAAGACATGAGGTACTGCTCAGGACTATTTGGATTGTAGGTACTAGGAATGCACTTCAAATGAATTAAAGTAGAAAGGTAATTGATTGACTAAGCCCATGGTGCTGTTAGCACCCCAAGCTGCAACCATGTACTGGTCTCCATCTACAGTCATGCTTTCAGAAGCTCACTTTGTCCCTCAAAGAGTTTTCATGTAGAGAAGAGCAGGTCACCAGCACACCTAGACACTTCAGGTTAGCATGCTCGGTAAGAAGAGGAGAGTCTTCTAAAATAGACATATCGATCCCAAACTTCAAGGCTTTTCCTGCATTTGCATGAACTTATAATGTCTGTTAAGTGTCTGTGTTGCCAACCTATGTAACCTTGCTGCCTTTGTGGTGAAACATGGGGCTCTATAGCAACCCACACAGCTTTACCTAGAATGAGGAACTTGCCCAAGGGACCCAAACCTCCAAAGAGGATGGGAAATACAGAAATTCACCCACTGTCAAGGTAGACTTACTAACAAGTTGAGCTGAGCTTCAGAGAGCTTGTTACACGCATACTCTCCCCCAAAGTAACCAAAGCCCCTCCTGGATGCACCTTTGGTGTATTCACAAGATACAATATTATGCTATGACACTTGCAGTTGATTTAAAACACTGTCATCACTGCATACTTCTAATGTATCTCTTCCCCATGACAAGGGACGCCTGACTCTTCTTCAATAACCAAGCATTGGAAAGATAATACCTGCCTTTTCAAGCACAGTTTACCATTTACAAGTGAGTTTTAATTTTACCTGCAATCAAATGAAAACAGGGTTGCTTTTCAGCAGGGATATATGAAGATTCTAGAATAGTTTATATTGTGCTACACAATTATGCATAAATTTAGACAACACTTTGGTACGATGAACAAATTCTAATTGAGGAAATTTTTGGTGTCCCTAAAGCATTCTCAAGATCGACATAATATAGACAAGGACTGGAAAGATGGCTCACAGATTAAGAGCCTCTGTTGCCTTTGCAGAGGACTTAGGTTAGGTTCCTAGCACCATCCACATGGTGACTCACAACCGTCCTTATCTCCAATTCCAGGGGATTCAATTCGCCTTCCGACCTCCACAGACACTAGTTACATGCACAATATACATAATACAGTTATGTCTTTAAAATTTGTCATGTAACGAATAATCCACATGCTGGAGCTTGGGATATAGCTTTATTGGTAGAGTACTTGCCTCATGAAGCTCTGGGGGTTCTATCTCTAGGACCACATCAAACTGGGCCTGGTGAACATGGCTCTAAGTTCAACCCTTGGAAGGTATAGAAAAAGTTCATCTTTGACTAGATCCATAGATCTTCCACATAAAATGTATTAAAAGAACAAAGATTATATATAATTTTATAAGCACATGAAATTTATTGAGTACATAGGTCTTACAACTGAGATATTAACCTTTATCATTAGATATTAACCTTTATCATTAAAGCAATTATTTAGGCCAAGTGAGTGATATCATTTTTATGGTTTAGTAATACTCAATTGTGTATATATATAGACATATACATATAGATATATATGTATATATGTGAATATATACGAATATATGTGTATACATATATGTGTATATATATACACACACTTATATACATGTATATAGATAGATTGTACTTTCTATATCCATTTGTTTATTGATAGACACTACATTCAATTCCATTTCTTGTCCAGAGTGACGAGTGTTGCAATATACATGTTAATATCTGTGTTTCTATGGTATATAAATCTCATTTTCCTTTGGATACATGCCTAGTAGTGGGATTGCTGAATTGTATGCCAGTCTTGTCTCTGGCTTCTTAAAGGAGAAAGGTAGGCATAAATAGCTTAAAGGAATTTACTAATTTGTCTTTCATTTTGTGGATAAAAGCAAGAATAAACAGATTTTAATAATAATTAACTTGTTATTTAACATCCTATGATGAACACCAAGGTACTGAACCATAATATGTGCAGAGGACATGCACAGTCTCCGTGAGCCCCTATGAACCATGCTTAACTGATTCTGTAGGCCATGTTCTACTATGTCCTCAGGCCAACTTGTTCATACAATCTCTCCTCTGCTGTGGAATAGCCAGAGCTCTGCCTAATGTGTGACTGTGGGTGTCTGCCCGTGTACCCATCAGCTGCCAAACAAAACCTATCGATGAAAATTGGGCTAGGCACAGATCTGGGTATAGCAGAATACCATTAGGAATCATTTCATTGACTTTTTTTGGCCGGTGGTGCTTGGTTCTTTCCTATGTCTCTGAGCTGTCTATCCTCTGGTTCCTTTCCCCCACAGGCAGGCCCTGTTGGGCATGGGATCCTTCTCGTGGTGTGGGCGTGTAATTGGTTGGCAACTCCTACAATTTCTGCATCATTACCCTAGCACATTTTGCAGGCAGGACATATTGTAGGTTGAATGTTTTGTGGCTAGATTGGTGTCCCTATCCCTCCACTGGATTCCTTACCTGATTACAGAAGATTTCTGGCTCAGCCTCCATAGTCCCCATTGGTAGGTATCTTTACCAGGGTCACCCTTGTAGATCCTAGAGAGTTTGCACTGCAATAGGTTTCCATGCTGTGACTGAAATGCCCCCCCATTCCAGTTGTTTCTCTTAGTCCCCTCTCCTTCCATCCCCCATCTGCTATCTCCCCATCCCTGCCATCTTATCCTTTCTGTCCCTAACATTTACCCCAGTCTTCTCCTATTACCTTGGTTAAGAAGGGTAACTGAGTGATTAAAAACAAAACAGACTGTTGGTTTCAAAGCTTATCCCTATCATTTACTGCCTAAGTATCCCTGTGAAGTCATTTAAGAGTGCTTTTGTCCAGTTGCATTCTGTGTGGACTATGGGGAAACCATAGTTCTTGTATTGTCATGGAGCTAAGTGAGATAGTCCCAGAATAATACATGCTGACACATGTACTCAATAAATATGCATGTTGATAATTGTTTCTGTCACTGGCATTACTATGATTCCATTCTCTTACTTGTCCCTGCCCCCTACTTTGCCTTACAGTTTTAAGTTTCTTCTTCCTTTACAGTTTTGTCTAACTAGAAGAAGCTGACCTCCCACATACATGTGTGTGTGTGTGTTGCTGTATCCATTATGCTTATCCATTACTTTTTGGAATGGCAGATATCTATGCAGGAACATATTTTATGATTTCTGTTCTGAACGCCAAATTTTGTAAACCAAATTAATAGATTCTAACCTTACCTGTGGTGTATGAAGACTAAAATTAGGGTGAAACTTCTTATGACATTAAGGTGGCTGGAGTTTTAGGACCCAAGCAAGAATCACAGCTGTGGTGGTCATAGTTTAAAAGATTAAGGAGCCTAGTATTCTTGTTTTTAAGATAAACCTCACCCACCCCCACACAACCTCTATGCTAGAAATGAAAGTTTTTCTAGGCAATTTCTACCACTGAACTACACTCTCAGTCACTTCATGTCTCACAGTCTTCTGTCTACTGTATTGAAGAGTGTGAAAGTGAGCAGTAAGAATCTTACACATGTTTTGTGTTTCTGGTTAAAACAACACACATGTCTACTCACCCAACAGAGGTATCCCACTACAGAATAAAGCACAGATACTATTGAAATCCACATTGGTGAAGGGTTACTGATAGGAGTAGAAATGACTCAGACAACTGCATCACCGAATGCCACCTAAGCATAGGTGATGCTCACAAAAATTGGAACCTGGAGCCCACTGCATAGCCTCCAGGCAGTTCATCAAGCTGGAGAGTGCTCTTTATTAGTGATTATGTTAGCTTAAACCTTTTCTAACAGCTCAGCTGGTTTCTGCTTCTTCCAGGAATCTGATCTGGTCTGGCTGGTCTGAGAGCCTTTAGCTTGGCTTGTTCCTTCTGGGAGGGAATGACCTAGTGAATCTGGACAGTTTCAGGGACTTCCTGAAACTAGTTTGAGTTTACATCTCTTCTTTTTTTTTTATTTATTTTATTTTATTTTTTTAATTTACATTCCAAATTACTTCCCCTTTCCCGTTTCCTCCCTCCCCGAAAGTCCCATAAGCCCCCTTCCCTCCCTCTTTTCTCCATTCAACCCCCTCTCGTTACTCTGTCCTGGCGTTCCCCTACATCCAGTCTTTCCAGGACCAGGGGTCTCTCCTTCCATCTTTTTAGAAATCTATTGATATGCGGATTGTGTCTAGGGTATTCCGAGATTCTGGGTCAATATCCCCTTATCAGTGACTGCATACCATGTGTGTTCTTTTGTGATTGGGTTACCTCACTAAGGATGATATTTTCAAGATCTGACCATTTGCCTAGGAATTTCGTGAATTCATTGTTTTTAATTGCAGAGTAGTATTCCATTGTGTAGATATACCACATCTTCTGAATCCATTCCTCCGTTGAGGGACATCTGGGTTCTTTCCAGCTTCTGGCTATTATAAATAAGGCTGCTATGAACATAGTGGAGCATGTGTCCTTATTGCATGCAGGTAAAGTCTCTGGGTATATGCTCAGGAGTGGTATAGCCAGATCCTCCGGGAGCGTCATGCCCAGTTTTCTGAGGAACCGCCAGACTGCTTTCCAGAGTGGTTGTACCAGCCTGCAATTCCACCAGCAGTGGAGGAGTGTTCCTCTTTCTCCACATCCTCGCCAACAACTGCTGTCTCCTGTGTTTTTGATCTTAGCCATCCTGACTGGTGTGAGATGGAATCTCAGGGTTGTTTTGATTTGCATTTCCCTAATGACTAAGGATGATGAACATCTCTTTAGGTGCTTCTCAGCCATTAGATATTCTTCAGGTGAGAACTCTTTGTGTAGCTCTGTACCCCATTTTTTAATAGGGTTACTTGCCTCTCTGGAGTTTAACTTCTTGAGTTCTTTGTATATCTTGGATATTAGCCCTCTGTCGGATATAAGGTTGGTAAAGATCATTTCCCAGTTAGTTGGTTGCCGCTTTGTCTTTTTGACAGTGTCTTTTGCCTTGCAAAAACTTTGTAATTTAATGAGGTCCCATTTGTCTATTCTTGATCTTAGAGCATCAGCTATTGGAGTTCTGTTCAGGAAATTCTCCCCTGTGCCCATATGTTCAAGGTTCTTCCCTAGTTTCCCTTCTATTAGTTTCAGTGTGTCTGGTTTTATGTGGAGATCTTTGATCCACTTAGAATTGAGCTTAGTGCAAGGAGATAAGGATGGGTCAATTTGCATTCTTCTGCATGTTGACCTCCAGCTGAGCCAGCACCATTTGTTGAAAAGGCTATCTTTTTTCCACTGGATGGTTTTAGCTCCTTTGTCTAAATGGAGAGAAACTTGAAGCAATCCCACTAAAATCAGGGACTAGACAAGGCTGCCCTCTCTCTCCATATCTTTTCAATATAGTACTTGAAGTTCTAGCTAGAGCAATTAGACAACAAAAAGAGGTCAAAGGGATACAAATTGGAAAGGAAGAAGTCAAACTATCACTATTTGCAGATGATATGATAGTATACTTAAGCAACCCAAAGAACTCCACCAGAGAACTCCTACAGCTGATAAACGACTTCAGCAAAGTGGCCGGATATAAAATCAACTCAAGCAAGTCAGAAGCCTTCCTATACTCAAAGGATAAGCAGGCTGAGAAAGAAGTAAGAGAAATAATACCCTTCACGATAGCCACAAACCATATTAAGTATCTTGGCGTGACTCTAACCAAACAAGTGAAAGATCTGTATGACAAGAACTTCAAGTCTCTGAAGAAAGAAATTGAAGAAGACCTCAGAAGATGGAAAAATCTGCCATGCTCATGGATTGGCAGGATTAATATAGTAAAAATGAGCATCTTACCAAAAGTAATATACATCTCTTCTTAAGGAGATTCCAAGGTAGATGGAATGTTTCAATCTCAGAAGAAACTGTTACATACCACCACTCTCCAGAATTCACATAATATTGTTGCTTAGAAAACAATTGTATTGGTCAGTGTGGTGGCAAATGACTGGATTATAGATATCTCTCCCTTCCTTCCTTCCTTCCTTCCTTCCTTCCTTCCTTCCTTCCTTCCTTCCTTCCTTCTTTCTTTCTTCCTCCCCACACCACCCCTGCATTTTTTATTTTTATTTTTTTACTTTTTATTGAAAAAGGAAGTAAAACATTTTATGATAAAATTAAAGATTTACATGGAAAATGCTTCTGACAAAATTGAAGAAGTGTATAGAAAAACACATTAAGATTGACAATTTTCATGGAAAATTAAAGAGTAAAATGGTAGACATAAAAAACATTACTAAATTAATTGAAAAAGGATGTAGAAACATTTTATGATAGAACTGAAGATTTATATGGGAAATATTTCTAATAAAATTGTAGAAAAATATAAAATAACATTAAAATTGAAGATTATCATGGAAAATTACAAATAAAATGGTAGGCACAAAAATATTTCTAAGTTGATTGAAAGTGGAATTATAAACATTTTCTGATAAAATTGAAGATCTACAAGGGAAATATTTCTGATAAAATTCAAGAAATATATAAAAAACATGTTAAAACTATTTCATGGAAAATTATACAGATAAAATGGTAGGCATAAAAATATTCTAAGTTGAATGAAAGTGGAATTATAAACATTTTCTGATAAAATTGAAGATTTACATGGAAAATATTTCTGATAAAATTGAAGAAATATATAGAAAAACACATTAAGATTGACTATTTCATGGAAAAATTATACAGATAACATGGTAGGCATAAAAATATTCCTAAGTTGATTGAAAGTGGAATTATAAACATTTTCTGACAAAATTGAAGATTTACATGGAAAATATTTCTGATAAAATTGAAGAAATATATAGAAAAAATGTTAAAATTTAAGATTATCATGGAAAATAATACAGTTAAAATGGTAGACATAACATTACTAAATTGACTGAAAGAGGAATCACAAACATTTTCTGATAAAATTGAAGATTTACATGAAAAATATTTCTACTAGACTATGTTTTTTGTTTGGGGAATTGAGTCCATTGATGTTATAAGATATTAAGGAATAGTTATTGTTGCTTCCTGTTATTTTTGATGTTCTTTTTATGTTTGTGTGGTTACTTTCTTTTGGGTTTGTTGGAAAAAGATTACTTTCTTACTTTTTCTAGGGTATAGTTTCCCTCCTCCTCTTGATGTTTTCCATCTATTATCCTTTATAGGGCTGGATTTGTGGAAAGATATTGTGTAAATTTGGTTTTATCATGAAATACCTTGGTTTCTCCATCTATGGTAATTGAGAGTTTTGCTGGGTATAGTAGTTTGGGCTGGCATTTGTGTTCTCTTAGGGTCTGTATGAGATCTGCCCAGGATCGTCTAGCTTTCATCGTCTCAGGTGAGAAGTCTGGTGTAATTCTGATAGACCTGCCTTTATAGGTTACTTGACCTTTTTCCCTTACTGCTTTTAATATTCTTTCTTTGTTTAGTGCATTTGGTGTTTTGATTATTATGTGCCAGGAAGACTTTCTGATCTGGTCCAGTCTGTTTGGAGTTCTATAGGCTTCTTGTATGTTCATGGGCATCTCTTTCTTTGGGTTAGGAAAGTTTTCTTCTATAATTTTGTTGAAGATTTTTACTGGCCCTTTAGGTTGGAAATCTTCGCTCTCTTCTATACCTATAATCCTTAGGTTTGATCTTCTCATTGTGTCCTGGATTTCCTGGATGTTTTGGCTCAGGAGCTTTTTGCATTTTGCATTTTGCAATTGACTGTTGAGTCAATGTTTTCTGTGGTATCTTCAGCATCTGAGATTCTTTCTTCTGTCTCTGTTGTTGATGCTTGTATCTGTGACTCCTGAATTCTTTCCAAGATTTTCTGTCTCCAGAGATGTCTCACTTTATGATTTCTTTATTGTTTCTGCTTCCATTTTTAGATCCTGGATGGTTTTGTTCCATTCCTTCACTTGCTTGTTTGTGTTTTCCCACAATTCTTTAAGTGATTTTTGTGTTTCCTCTTCAAGGGCTTCTACCTGTTCACCCATGCTCTCCTGTATTTCTTTAAGAGATTTTTGTGTTTCCTCTTTAAGAGCTTTTACCTTTTGATCCATGTTCTCCTGTATTTCTTTAACGGAGTTATTTATGTCCTTTTTGAAGTCCTCTATCAGCATCATGAGATGAGACTTTAAATCCAACTCCTGCTTTTCCGGTGTGTTTTGGTATCTGGGACTTGCTGTGGTGGGAGAACTGGGCTCTGATGTTGCCAAGTAACCTTGATTTCTGTTGGTAGGGTTCTTGCGCTTGCCTTTCACTGTCTGGTTATCTCTGGTGTTAGTTGGTCTTGCTGTCTCTGGCTGGAGCTTGTCCCTCCTATGGGCCTATAAGCCTGTGTCTGTACTCCTGGGAGACCAACTCTCTTCTGGCAGGGTCTGTGCACAGAAGGCTGTGGAGCTGTCTGGTTCCCTGCTGCAAATGGCGGCCAGAAGGGAAGACTCTTGTCCCAGCAGCAACATTGATTGTATGCCCTTTGTGGTCCTAGCTGTTCCCCTCCAGAGAGAAGGTGGCGATCTCACCTCTGCACTCAGAAGTGAAAGTGCTGCTGGGAGATCACTCTCTCCTGGTAGGCTGTGCACCCCCTGCATTTTTTAATGTGATAGGATCTCACTCTGTAGTCCAGGATGGACTTGAACTTGTAACATTCCTCTGGCATCAGCCTTCCAAGGGCTGGAATTGCATTTCATACATGCACCACTGGCTAGATTGTTTTCTGATTTTGCTCATGGACCATATTGGGGATGAGAAAGGAAAAGCCAAAACACGGGAAAAACAAAACAAAACAGAACAAACAACCAATGTTTTGCATCTCCTGAGATATGAAAATAAGAACCCCCCTCTGGTTACCCAGATGTGAAGTCTTTCTGACCCAGTGCCTGGATTTCAGCCTCACAAATCCCTCCTATGCACATTTACTTGTACTTAGGTCACAAAGAATTACCTGTGTGGAAACATTGTGTTTCTGACTACATTGTGTCACTACAACGTATGAAAACTCATCTGCATATGTGTCTTACAGGAATTAGTCACATTTAATAAGCATATCACATACAATACACAAATTTGATTTTAATATTTGTCACAAAATGTCTGAGACCAACGTTACTCCAGTAAAAATATTTCTGTGAATTCCAACTGAATTTGCTTAGCACCCAGATCCCTTCTTACAAATGAATTCAAATGACTCTAAATGAATTATAAATGAATAGAATTTTAAGCTGCCTTATTTAATTTTTTTTCATACATTTTATCATTCCTTTCCCCAAATCTTCCCCACCTCTCTTCTCACCTAACTTCATCCTCTCTCTCTTATTCTTTCTCTCCCCCGCTCTCAAAAAAAAAACCAACAACAAATTCAAAAATAAGTCAATGAAAATGATTAAGACAAAAGAAAGTAGCAAAAGAAAATATTTTGTGTTGGTCAGCTATTTCTGGGCATGGGACCTGCCCTGGACTGTGGTTAATATACCCAAAGATATTCCTTTTAAGAAAGTGGATGTTCCCCTTTGCAGCAGGTATCACTTGGAAATAGCTTCAAGCTAAAGGTAGGAACTTCTGTATAGTTCCCCTTCTCAGTATGGGAACCCCTTATGCAAATTTTTAGTGAGTAAATTAATGACTACAAATGAAAATAAAGCATACTTATGACATTTTCTCCTTTGATTACATTATTTAAAATAGCCTCACAGAAATGTAAGCTTTAAAATACAGCCTAATTGTAATCTATTCACAATGATCTCCATTTTAATATACCTCAGAGGTTGTTTATTAAGAAATATGATGAGGGGCTGGAGAGATGGCTCAGCAGTTAAGAGCACTGGCTGCTCTTCCAGAGGGCCCGGGTTCATTTCCCAGCAATTGTTGGTTACTCCAGTTCCAGAGGATCTGACACCCTCACAAAGACATACATGCAGGCAAAACACCAACGCCCATGAAATAAAAAAAGAAAGAAATATGATGAAAGTTGTCACCCAGTGAGTGTTACTTTTTTTCTAGTGTCAAAATCTTTTCAGATAACAAAACTGACCTTCTTGACACCTTGGACACAATTGGCTTTTGCTCTGTTTGTTCCGTTTATAAATCGGGGACTCATCTCTGTGACAGGAAAGCTCTCAGCTCTCACCTGCTCCTCTCCACAGGATGCCTTTGCAAGTGGGGGAGCAAAAGAGATACTATTTTCTGATGTTAGAGATACCTACCCTCAGAGGACGCACCAATTCTACCTTTAGCCCTGGGAAGTTACTTAGACGGGCCTATACAAGTTAAGCGATCCTTCAGTGAGGGCCAACAGTGAATTACTTATAAAATGTGTGTGAAAAACTTGACTTGAAAATCAGTCATTGAATGGAAAGGTCCGTGCTGTCTGTGCTGTTAACACAGGAAGTATAGAAATGTCACCTGGCCAACATCTTGGGCACCAATAACAGTATGTACCCTCACCCAGCTCTTTAAATTCTTAAGGCAATGGAGGAAAGTGCAAAACAGATCAATTACGCCCTTTACATGGCTTTAAAACTCATGAGACTATGCTTGAGCCTTCCTGGAGACCTTCGAAAGGGCCTGGGTGGTGTTGGGTAAGTTTTGTAGTATCTCTTTAACTACATGCTAAGCAGGGAGAGACTCCACCTTACAGGATTGTTGGGAGGATTAACTGAACAATTAATGTGAAACTCTTAGGACAGTTCCTAGCACATAGTAAGCTGTCAATAATCATTAGCTGTTATTATTGTCTGAGAAGATAATGGGACTCTCGGGCTTACAAATAAATTGCATATTAAAACGGAACTACATTCAAGTGAAGAGAGACTATAATTCCAAGTGAATCCATAACCAGGCAGACCTTAATGTATTCTTGTGTTTTCATCAATAATAAGAAGTCTTCCAGTCAGAAACCAAGTCGGGAGAGAGAAGCAGGGTATTTCTAAACGACACCACCAAATTTTTCAGTGTGCAACCTAGAAGAACTTGTGTCAATAGTAATAACATTTAAAAATTAATACAGTGACTGCAGTTACAATCAATTTTAGTTTGTTTTGAAAGATGAAGTAAATGGCTGATACTGATGGGCTATGCTGTTGAAGTGACATTCAGGATGACCATGAAACCGGGTCCACGTTCTCCCTGCATCCCTGTTCCCAGCACTCCTCAGACTGAGTCTATGCAGCATCCGGCAGTGACACATCATGTCTTCATTAGCAAGCATGCTGTGCTATCTGGTACTTGCTCTGAGCATCTTTGGGATTTACAGGCATAGACACAGACTCTAAAGCTAAAAAGACTTTGGAAAAGAACAAAGATGTACCAGTGGGACCATGCTACACGTTCTGCAGATGTGGCCATTTAGACTTGAGAGTCAGGAGGGAAAGCTGCTCCGAATGAACGGGGTACACCCAAACTTTGAGAAATACTGGTGCAAACAGTTTCATAGTGAGCCAGCTGTGGCCTGGGAGTTGAGTGGAATAAAGGTGACCTATGAGCTGGCAGTCAGCAGATACTACTCACAGTGCAAGGCTATATTTTAGAGTCGTGGGCTGTAGAACTTGGGGGTGGTGTAAACAGAGACGGATCATTTAAGAGAGACCTCAGATTTTCTCTTCATGGAAGTCAGTGGACTGGGGGCCATTTGAAGGGTTCTTTACTGACATACTCACGGTTTCAGCAGCTCTTCATTGAAACCAGCAAGTCTTTTTCCTTTATTTTTTAAAAAGGAATTTTATTGGTACTATCATTTCCTCTGGTGTGTATTCAGTCTACACAAAAAATATATGCCACTCCTCTGCTAGCAGAGTATCACAAAGTATACACGAACCGCTGTGTGTTCATTTAGATACCTTGAGGAAAGTTACAGAAAACAGCATCTTCAACTGATCCGTTATGTTATATGAGCATACTAACTGGCAATATCCTATTTTGAATGCATGTCCCATACATATTTCAAATCTTTTGTTATAAGTGGGAACTGTGATTCGGGTGTGGTGGCACACACCTGTAACCTGAGCACTGTGGAGGCCAATGGGGGAAGATTGCCAATAGTTCCAGACTAGCCTGGGCTGCAGAAGTTTAGTGCCCAAAGCATGGATTATTCAACCATAAGAGAACTTATGGTATAGTATTTTCATTCATTTAGAAATAGACATGTAACCCAAATCTAAAACACATAACTCCTGTGTAGCATCAACAGACAAGCCCACAATGGCATGCACCACTAATGACAACACACGAGGCAACGGCCATGTTCAGTCTCTGCTGCTAAGGCGTAAAGAAGAAATACTAGAGTTTATTCATTGAGGATTTCTGCTTGAATATACTTCTACGTTTTGAGTATGTGTTTTAGAGAAACATGTTATTTAAATTTTCTCCTCATGGAGGAAAGAGGGAGTGTTACTGTTCAATGGACATGTAATTTCATTTTTGGGAGATGAATGGTGGTGACTTATGGTCACCAAGATCAATATGCTAATGCCTTCACCCTCCCCACCCCCCGTACATGGTTCATATAGCAGATGTGTACATTCTAGTACAACATAATTTTAAAACATGTCTCCTCCATACTGAGAGGACATTCCAGTGTACTTATGGCATTATTTGAAAACATTGTTTTCCTTAAAATAACTCTAAGAACAATATGAATATGCAATTAAATGCATTACCATAAAACATTGGTCAGATTTCAAATCCGTGAAAATGCTTAAACCCACATTGGGATGTAGTTAAGAAACTCTGTATCCCTAGCCGGCAGGAATCTAAGAGCATGCTTTGATTTTATGCTTAACTTCATGACCTTATATAATGTAATGGGTTCTAGCTTGACTAGAAAGTTTAGAGACGACTTTTTATTGGCTTTAGTCAAAGGAGAAGATTATTCAATAAGACCATAAACATTAAGCTTCTGGTATTTGGAAGTTGTATTAGATTGAATTTCAGGTATTATGTGTGGAATAAAGTGCTTTTATTATGATCACTCTTCTTTTCAAGTCTCTATAGTTCCAGTTTAATGGCATAATAATAGCATGGCTGGATTTACCAGCCAGAGTTATAAATATGTAACATTCATTTCTAGGTAATATATTACACACCTCTTTTATGAAGTAGTAGTTACCCTTGATGTAAAAGTGGATATTTGATTTGAATAAATGATCCTGGAATTTATGAGACACTGTTAGTTTTCCTGTCCTCCCAGGTGCTAAAGAGCTTTTGCTAGATGTCAGAGTTGGATAAATAATAATTGGTCTTCAAGAATCTCCAGTCTGTATGATAGTTATTTTAAAAATTCAACTTAAGACCCTTAAGGCAGACATGCATTAATTTCTTTTTTTACTATACCTGTTGCTTAGCCACATTTTACTGAAGAATAACTCGTGTTCTTTTGACAAACTGTCATTCCTTTCTGGGGGCTTTGCTAAAACTATCTTCATATACCTCAGTGCTTATCTAATTACTATATATTGTTTTAATATGTTTCCATTCCTTTTAGAGTTCAGGTGTCTGATTCACGGATTTATGAATACTGTTTCAATCCACAGAGAAAAGGACCATATAAATTCTCATAAAGAGAATCAACATTATAATAAGAATAGGGATCTTATCTTGTAATTTCCAGTAGAACTGCACAGAAGCCAAAAGGTTTAGCTTGTAGTCATAGCTAGCTATAAGTAGTACCAATATATGTTATATTCTGCAAGATAAGTTATATATAAAATGATACACATATTCATGTTCTTGAGAAAATTAGAATCTGACTCCCTGCAGTAGGACATTTAATCCCAATTCATTAGAAGCTCCTCAATCCTGAGAGGTCTTGAGAGCACTGAAATTTTACAGTTAGGTGAAGTATGGATAATGTGGACACTGTTGGGGTCTTTGGTTCTTCCTGGTCCTTGGTGCGATCTTTCTGTGGGTGCTATACCAAGTATGGTCACCATTGACTGACTACCATTTTCTGTCTTCTTTTCTTTATTCACAGAGTTGCTTTAAGGTAAGTAGATGGCCCCACGCCTGAGAACATCTTAATTTAAAAGAAGAGTCATACTAACTTTTTAAAATCCATAAATAGATGTTCAGTTCTATTGGATTTTAGCTAGTATTGTTGGCTTTCCACATCTGTGAATTCCACATCTGCGAATTCTATATCTAGATCCAACCAATTAAGGATCAACAAAATCTGTAGGAAAACACGTCACGAGCAGTGAATACATATGGAATGGCTTTCCCCTCATATTCCCTAAGAAGTACAGGATGATAACTGTTTATATTGTATAGGGGTTAGAAATAACCTAGAAAGGCTTGAAAGTATGAAGGAGGATGTGTCTAGGCTATTTGCAGATACCATGCACATTGGAGACTTGGTGCAAACATGAATTTTAGTACACAAAGCAGGGCCTGGAACCAATTGTCCCTTACATGCTAAAAAATTAATGCTTGTGCATAAATGGTATGCTGATGAGAAAACAGCTCCTTTGTATAGTTTTCTAAAGCAATGTTTATTGAATAGTTGATTAAAAATGAATGTAGCTTGAGGATTTCTCCCTTATGCTCTTGTCACTTACATGAAACACATGTTAGGAGGCCAGTCCTGTTGACTCATGGGCTTGTTCTAACATAGCCTGCTTCCTACAAAGTTTTGTATTCTGGACTGTCAAATAAATAGAATAATATAAAATGTAAGTTTTAGATGACTGATTTCTTGAATTTGTTAACCTCATATTTTCAAAGTTTATCCATGCTGTGGCACATACTAGTATAGCTCTTTCTCCTTTTAGCTGAATAATATAACACTCTATGGTTTTATCACCTTTGATCATTCATCTGTCTGTTGATAGGCACATTATCTGTGAAAAAGTTGTTGTTTCTACCTTTGGGCTGATATAAATACTGCTTGTATTAACACACCTGTATGCATTTTTGTGTTACTTGTATTATAATTTCTATTGGGTATATAATTAGGAGTGAAATTCCTGAGTTACAGAGTAAATCTATAACTAATTGACAGATGAATCACTGTTTTCAAAGTGATGGCACCATTTTACAATTGGTCCTAGGAGTGCAAGAGGCCCCTCCTTCAGCTCAGCATCTCTTACTGTAATCAAATTACTGACTCCCCATCTTAGTGGCTAGGAAATAGCATTTCTTTATGATTTTCATTTTTATGACCCAAGTGTCCAGTAGTGTCTGTCCATCATTTTTCATGTGCTTTTTGAACTTTCGCTTATCCGCCTTGGGGAAACGTTTATTCAAATAATTTCTTTGTTTATGTGAGTATGTGTATGGTATATTGTGGGGGTGGGGGGGTGGGGTGGGGATGGGGTACACACAATTGAGTGTACAGATGTGTGTGCCCTTTTGTGTGCACAAGTGAAGGCCAAAAGCAGAACTTTGGGTATTATCCTCAGTTACTTTCTACCTTATTGCAGAGAGATAGGGCCTCTCACCGAGCAGGAAGTTTGCTGTCCCGGTTGAGTTGGCTGGCCAGTAGTGCTGGGTTTATAGGTGAATGCAGCCAAGCCTGGAAGGCCGTTGCTTCTGGAATTCCAATTCAAATCCTCATGATTTCAGAGATCTCTTTCCAGCTCCCCTTTTTTTCATTCTTTATTAGTTCTTTGATTTTTGTTTATGGAATTGTTATAAACAAAGAATATCTTTTCAAATCCCATGATGAAATTCTTTATCACATAGAATTTGAAAATATTCTCGCCATTCTGTGATCTAGCTTCACTTTCTTAATAGTGCCCTTCAAAGCAAAGCATAATTTTAAAATTATGGAGTTCTGCTCCTTTCTTTTGTTCTTGATTCCTTCAACGCCTTATCTATGAATTCTCCACTAAATCCAAAATTACAACAATTTACACCTATTTTTTCTCATGACATCTTCATAGTTTTAGTTATTTTGATACAGTTGTAGCTAATCTTCAACTAACTCTCACATAGCACTGGTTGTACTTTTTTAGAGGATCAGTAAATGGGATAGAGTTGGTGATCTATGAATATGTGATGACCCCTACTTGTTATTTCAGGGACATCATATCCCACTGCCACTAAACAATCCAGTTAGCCACAGATAGAAACAGTAAAGTAGCATCTCCAAGTTTGTGAAGAAGGATGAGTCAGAGGGTTGGAGGATAACTAAAGCTCACAGATGGTTTCAATCAAAAGCTTACAACTTCCTGGATTCAACATTCAATCTTTTCCCTTCCCAGAATATTTTCTTCAATTCCAGCTGCTGAAACAGTGTGTCTATAAATCAGTGTTCTCAGGATGTGTTTTAACAGACAAATTCCTGTCATCTCATGGCAATTTTGTATCTTCTACTAAAAAAATTCAAGTATATATAGTTACAATTCAGTTTCATACCTTGATGGAATTAATGACTCGTGGTTATACAGTTACTTCAGTGAAATAAAGTCAAGGTAAAACAAAAAACAATGGGGGAGGGCCAGACCGTGCAACTGAGAGCTATTCAGGATTGTTTCCAGTGCAATTATAGACCTGTTGTCTCATCACCAATTTCAAAGATGTTGGTTGAGTTACTCTGTTTAACTCTTTTGAGTAAAGTTTAGCTGTGAACATAGGACCTAACCACAACTACCTACACAGCTGTAAGTTAGCTGGCTATAAGACAACTTACCTATGGGTTGACAATGATGGGTGATAAAGTTCTCTATAGAATTTGATGATGATCAGTCACTCACACACACACACACACACACACACACACACACACACACACACACACACACACACATGCAATGCATGCAGATAAAGAATTTGATGTTTAGGAAAAAGTTTCCAGGATACCCAGCGCTTTAAGTTCAGGGCTGGAGGCATCCCTGCTTCCTCCTCTATGAGGCAAGTTGGCCCTGCCCCTGTGCCCCAGGTCACTTGCCTGAAGCCTACCCACCTCCTATTCCTGTCCTCCCCTGGTGCAGCACATTCCCTGCCTGCCCGCAGCCTGATATGCTGCGTGGTCCCTCAGTCTCTTCCGGTCACCTCCCCAGGCATGGCACAGGGCCTTGCCACACCGTGACAGCAGCAAGACACAGCATGTTCGACTTCATGCTCAGGCACCAAAGCTGATGGTGAGGCCATTCTGAAAGGCCTTCAGTCCATTTTTCAGGAGCAGGGGATGACAGAGTCAGTGCACACCTGGCAGGACCATGGATATTTAGCAACTTACATGAACAAGAATGGCAGGTTTGCCAATTTGAGAATTTATCCACATGGATTGGCCTTGCTGGGCCTTCAGAGTTACAACAGTGCTGTGCAAGGCAAACTAGAAACTGACAGCCTTTTGAACAAAGTAGAAGAATGAATGAAAGAACTGAGTCAAGACAGTACTGGGCGGGTGAAGCGATTACCACCCATAGTTTGAGGAGGTGCCATTGACAGATACTGGCCTACTGCAGAAGGGCACCTGCTTGAGTGTGACATAGATGAAGTGGTGTATGATGAAGACTCATCCTATCAGAACATCAAAAATCTATACTCAAAGCAGTTTGGGAATATTCTCATCCTCCGCAGGGATGTTAATTTGGCAGAGAGTAACTTGGCATGTACCTAGGCCATCATGGGCAATGATAAAGAAGACTACTACACTGGCAAAGATGTACTGATCCTGAGAGGCAGCGGTGGAGGCATATTATGTGAAACTGTCAAACCGAAACCAAAGATGGTCACTATGGTAGAAATTGACCAAATGGTAATTGATGCATGTAAGGTATACATGCAGAGAACATGTGGAGATGTCTTAGACAATCTTAAAGGAGACTGCTATTAGGTTCTTATAGAAGACTGTATCCCAGTACTGAAGGGGTTTCCCAAAGAATGGAGAGAGTTTGATTATGTGATTAATGATTTGACAGCTGTCAAAAGTTTCCTCTCTTACCTGTCTGTGTCAGTTCTGGTACTGTGAAGAGACTTAATGACTAAGGGAGATCTTATAGGAGAATGCATTTAATTGGGGGCTTACTTAACAGTTTCAGAAGTTTAGTTCATTACCATCATAGTAGGGAGCATGGCGGCATACAGGTAGGTGCTGAAGCAGTACCGGAAGGTTCTGTGGATCCATAGATAGAGAGATTCAGGGCATGGCATGGGTTTTTGGAATGTCAAAAGCATGCTTCCTTCAACAAGGCCACACCTCTTAATTCTTCTAATCCTTTCAAATAGTGTCACTCCTCAGTGACTAAACATTCAAAAGTCTGAGCCGATGGAGGGCAGTCTTATTCTAACCAGCACAGTTTCTTAGAAGTAATTTAATTGACTGTTGATTTGAATTCCCACCCTTGAACCTAGCATTAAAATAGGTAATTGCTCCATTTGAATGTAACTACATTCTGAATTACTGTCTTGATATGTTTGATGTGGCCATACATGTTTGTGATGATATTGCTCTTATTGTAAGAAAACTGGCACCATGTTTTTATTTTTGACTTTGCAAAATGTCATGACTCAAGAATTATACATGGTTCAAGGATTCAAGGTAGAACAGAATTCTTTTCTGTCCTTTTGTCTCTTACTATCCACAGATTAATATTACAGCCAGACAAAAGCCTGCTTTCCTCACGTTTGTTGTTCTTTGTCCTTGGGCTCACGGGGATGTGCAGACTAAATGTCTGTTTACAAAGACAGGCAGTTAGAGCTTTGTAGCTTCTGTCAATCTTTTGGCACCTGCAATTTTTTATAAACAGTTTTAAAAGATATTATACATTTCTCAGCTCCAGGAGCTACTCTGTGGAGTAGAACAGGATATAAGAAGTGCAACCGTTGAAGATATGGATTGCTTTCATTTATTACCAAGCACTGAGAACTTTGAAATTATGAAGTGCTTTTCAAATTATTCATTAAGCCTCCCTGTATTAGAAATAATTAATCATTGCATTATTCTCAGTGTTTTCAGGATGCGTCAATGTATTTGGTCCTAGCTATCCAGTGAGAGCTAGACAGCGTGATTCATCAATTCCTCCTGCTCACTTAACACTGAGACACGGTACCTTGCTTCTGTTTCCTTCTCATTGAGGTTGGTCACTTTGCATCCTGGCTGACTGATGCTTTCAGCATCCAGGAGCAACTCCAAAAAGGAGCTTGTTGGTGGGTGGAAGGAGAATCACAAATGGAAGTCGGTCTATTTTGCAAAGGGGATGTATGTTATCCTGCAGATGTGCTTGGTCCAATCAAGGCTAGAAGACAGAGTTTCTGGGACATTCTTATAAGTATATACTACATTGAGCACTCCCGATATCATCAGAAAATACAGAAAAATCCTATTGGACTAGAAATGATCTAAAGGAGCGTTGCAGAGGCAGGCTCTGGTTGCATAGATCTCAGGTGGAATCTGAGACGACACAGTCATCACCTAACAGGCTCCCCACTGGATGCTGTGCTTCCATCCCTGGTAGGCAAGGCCAGTGTGGACCAGTTTTGCAGTTTGCCCCTCTGATTACAGAAGCCAAAAGTAGAATTTGTCATGGAGAAAACAGATGCTTGCTCCTATAGATGCTAAAAGGATAAGGAGAAAGCTTTACAAGGCACAGGAGAGATGCACACGCTGTCGAAACCCCTGGCAAACCTTCATATACAGAGAAGACTTCCTGTCACTGAAAAGCATTCTCTGTGTGGCCTGAGATTGCTCAGACAGATAGATAAGGAACATTATATTTTTACAACTTCAGCACCAAGTTTTTGAAGGAAACACAGGAGAGAAATTGATGTAGCAACCGTGCATAGGAAAACATCCAGGGAAGCAAGCTGCTACTGAAATGTGGGATCATCTCTTGAATGGCTGTAAAGCAGCATCTCTTCACCTCAGATAAAGTATCAACCACAGACCAAAGTAATGATTCCACCCAAGTGTAGCTTGGTGAACCAGCAAATTTTAATTAGGGTTTCTTAGAGAAGCATGGGCAACTTGTGGGTGGCTGCATCACCAAACATAAATATAGGTACCCCAGTTCTTATAAACTAATTGCATATCCCTGGGCAGGGTGGGCCTCTTGTTGCAAGTACACTGCCTCATGTGCCCTCTTTCTTGCCTTCCATGAGGGAAGCAAATTCTGTGTTCAATCACTAAGTGGTCAGGGAGCACAGTATTGGACCCTTCAGCCCTTTGAGATAGAGCAAATGCAATGCGGGATACCCAGTTAGAATGAAATTCCATATGAACAAAAATAACATCAGGCACAGGCAATCAGGTATGTAAAAATTACGTGTTGTTGATTTGAAATCCACATTTAATCGGACACCCATTTAATTCATCTACATTTAAGTGTAAACATCTCAGAATTTTATCGTAAGAAAATACAGATGAGACACCCCTCCTGAACTTGTGCTTCCCTTGTGTTTGGAATGCAGGCTCCATCAGCATGAACTCCACTGGGCATATTAGTCATTGTTTCTGGGAAATTGCCATCAGTGCATGGCACTGACACTAAATAGTTACGGAGTGAGTGAACAAAGGTGATAGTTAAAAATCTTAGGGAGTGTTCTGTGTAGTAATGAACAGACAGAGCTGACATCTCGATACTTGTCCGTAAATATAGGAACAGATAGGAAAGATGACATTATTTCTCTCAGCACAGCAGATCTTGAGTAAATGTGTCAAAAAAAATGTTCGCCATGGCAAATATGGTTCAAAGGTGTTGAAAGTAGAATTTTTATGCATGTTGTCAGTTATACATCACCAGCTCATTAGAATTTTGAAGAGTAATTCTCAGGATTTTAGCTGATTAATAATTTGAGGATTTAAAGTGTAGCACAAACTGATGTGATTCGGAATATATTTCGAAGCAAAATCACTTCAGAGCTCATTTTTCACTGGAGGGAAACATGACAGAGGCGCTGATTGCTGGAGTCTTGCTGGAGCCCGCTGGCGGGTGCCATGGGGAGGACAGGTGGCCTCATCAGCTTCTCCCTCACCTTCATCCAGATTTAAATCAGGGGAGAGAGCTGATTGGCCTCTCCCAGACTCAACCACCTTTGATAAAATGATGCTCTTGTTAACATTCTTGAAAGTGAGACCTGAGACAAGAAAGGATTTGGTGAAGTACGGAGACAGCAAGGCCACCTTTTCAGTGGTCACTGTGAACAAACCTGCTGCCCTCAGAATAACGCTTAGTCTAACGAGCCAGACATACATGCACTTTCATCTTTGAAGTAAATGAAAATAATTACAGGTATATCATATAATGAGTCTAACTCTAGCTCACATGAAGATATTAAACAATCTCTAATCCTGTTCTCCTGTGTTCCATCTCTCTTCTGCCTTATTTATGAGGGTGGAAGGCTCCTTCTGCATTTTCTTAAGGTGCTGTTACGAGCTTATCTGGGCCAGTCAGTTAACATCTGGACAGGCCATTGGTGATGTATGTAGATCAGTTGATGGGAACATAGTAAAGGCAGTATTTTCAGAGATATTCTCAGGGTTATGGGAGTCAATGGGAGAGTGTATAGGTCTAGAGACTAGGAGCATCTGCAGTCACTTCTACAGGAGCACGGGACTATAAGGAGATGTCACTAGTAATTGTTGAGGACTGGAACCACAAGAGAGGAACATCAGAAGGCAAGGGGCTACTGTCTTCCAGAACATATACAGCCAAATTTCTGGCCATTAGCTAGATGTTAATCTAAGGTTCAGGGCAAAACAAATAGCACACACTTGGCCCATCTCTATACCATTGTAATATCTTGTTGGGGACCAACAGCGACTCAATTAGAGGCTAGAAAAGATGGGAACCACTGTTTCAGTCCACAGAACTAATCTCCCAGGCACGGCTCAGTAGAGAAGAGAGAATATAAAATAATATAATAACAATGCAAATATATAATCATAATAATATAAATACAATGTTAGACTATGGTTTTTCCTTTGAACAATGATTCTCCTAAGAAGTTAGCAGACCCTTTCCAATGGCTTTTTAAAAATCACTTATATTGAGTTTATTATTCCTTGAAGCATAAATATAATATGTCATCCTGCAGACGTACCATAACGTAGAATCTCAATGAGATTGAATCCCAGAAATCTTTTTATTGCCCCAGAGCCCAGGAAGAATTCTCTTCACACACAGTCAACCATTAGTATCTACATGGCTTTTGGTTACAGAATCCCCAGAAGTACCAAAGCTCACAGATGTGCAAACCTCTTATGCAAAATGGCAAAGTATTTGTGTACAACTTACATATATAATCCTCTAGATTAATTATAACATGTCATACTATGTAAGTGATGTAATAGCAGTTGTTTCACATTGTTGTTTCTGGAATTGTGACTAGAAGTAAAGCCTGCACATGTTCAGGTCAAGCACACTTGTCATTACCTAATTGCATAGTCAAGAAGGAGACAGAGTAGAACTTGAATAGTGAGAACTCAGGGGTCCTAGGATCTTTGAAATGGTAGGAGACTGTCTCTGCCTATGTGTCTTTTTCATTTGAGTGAAGTTAGTATAGTGATTGGCATTTGACAATTCAAGCAAAAATTCAAGTTTTGCTTTTATTTTTTCCTTTCTGAGATTAAGAATATTTCCGATTTGTGGTGAGCTGAAAACATGTATAGGGTAACTGGGGACATGGAAAGCAAATGCTCTTCATGTTCTACATATAATCGTAGGTTGGTAGAACAAAATATAGAATACAGAATCCAGATAATAATTTTTAGTCATTCTTTTTAATTGGCAGGTATGTGGACATTTATCATGGTTCCATGAGTGTAATGGTTAATCTCAATAGTCAACTTGATGACATCCAGAATCTCCTGGGAGATGGGCCTCTAGACATGTGTGTGTGGGAGCTACCTTGATTAGGTTAATCGAAATGGGAAGACCCAGTCACTGTGGGTAGCACCATTCCCTGGGCTGGGAACCTACACTGTATTAAAAAAAAATAGAGAGAGAGAGAGAGCTACGGACAACATTCATTGCTCTCTGCTTCTTGATTGAAGGTGCAGCCTCAGGCTCCTCCACCATGGTTTCCCAGCCAGTGGCTTTAAACTGTGAATTAAAAGAAGCTCTTCCTTAAGGTGCTTCTATTGTGGAATTTTATCACAGAGACAATATAAGTATCTTAGAACACCATGACTGGGTCAGAAAAGGAGAGACACATAATATGAAATTTCAGTTAAATAGATTTATGGTCAAGAGATGCATTGTATAGCATGGTAATAAAAGTTAGTAGCAATATATTGCCATTTTCAAAGACATGTAGGAGGTAGATGTGGAGTGTGGCACTTTCGTCCCAGGAACAGAGAAGTTCTTTAGTGCCCACTATTGAAAGCATAATTGATCCAACCTTAGTTCTGTGGGCACTCAGAGAACATCCTGTGACAGTGAGAGATTTTTCTTCCTTTTTAATAAAGGTTTTCACTTGATTTTCCGGAGTAGTCAGAGCTATGTGTGAAACAACACAGCACCAATTTCATGAAATTCTGTTCCCTTAGTTTCTAAGTGTGTTTCCCAAACTTCTGAGGCTTCCTGTCTCTGGTCTTTTCCAAACCCTCTCTGTCTTTAACCCATGGATCTCTCAGTTTTATACCTTCTCTCTCTCTTTTTTTTTTTTGTTTTTTGTTTTTTTTGTTTTTTGTTTTTCGAGACAGGGTTTCTCTGTGTAGCCCTGACTGTCCTGGAACTCACTCCGTAGACCAGGCTGGCCTCGAACTCAGAAATCCGCCTGCCTCTGCGTCCCAAGTGCTGGGATTAAAGGCGTGCGCCACCACTGCCCGTTTATACCTTCTCTTATTCTTTTATTTCTATATTATAAAAGCAACTCACCTTGTGACAAAGCCCTCTAAGAGGGCAGAAAAGTGTAAGAAAATCAACTGAAAAAAGCGGAACCCTTCTTAGTGGTGTAGGCATGAGAAAAACCTATTGGTGTTCACGTCCTGTCTGCAGGAGAGGTGCTGCAAGCCCCACTCTATGAATGAAGGAATATAGAACTTATATAGAGTCATATAGAGCTTATATTGTTTGTGTCCCCTTTGTAAAACAGTGGCATGTTTGCAGGAGTTTAACAGATACTTTCAAAATTCTTGCACTAACATGCATAACTCACCTTATATTTTATGCTAAACTCATAAGTACTTTTTTACTGCCACTCTATGGGTAAGTATACTGAAGTTCAAAGTGGATTTCATATCTTATTACCCACACAGCTAGCATACATAAGAGCTGTAACTTGAACCCTCCATATTCACATCATTTTTTAGGGAACTATTAATACTCCCCTGATCTCTGCCTTATTATAAGAAGACAAATTCATAATACTAACATAGCTAGCTTCTTATTCATTAACTGGATAGTTCTGCAGGAACATTATTTATAAGAAATATTAATGGGACTAGAGAGATGGTTTATCTGTTAAAGGTGTTTGCTGCTCTTGTAAAGGGCCTGAGCTCTGTTCTAAGCATCCATGTGCAGAGACCCACGAATGCCTGTAGCTCAGGATCCCTGAGATCCAATGCCTTCTTGCCTTGTGAGTACCTCACACAGGGGGCCAAACCTACCTACAGACACACATACACATGTGTAATTTAAAACAACATCATTTTAAAAGAGTGTATGAAGAGTTAGCTCAGTGGTTAAGAGTACTTACTGCTCTTGTAGAGGACCTGGCTTCTGCTCCTAGCACCCACATGTTGGCTCACAGAAATCTATCATTCTACTTCCAGGGTGATCAGATACCCTCATATGGACTTTGAAGGCAGTGCAGGCACATAGAATACCACATGCATACAGATTAAATGCTCATAAACATAAAATAAAAATAAATACATAAATAAATAAATCTTTAAAAAAAACGGAGTTCATCATCAATACAAAAAATGGTTCAACATGACAGGACTTGCTGGGACACAGTTTGAATGATGCCAGTCAGTCACTGGTGCTAAAATGCAGCCATAAAGATCCTGTCTACACCTTTGACATAGAGAGACATGGGGTTTGGAGTGTGAATCAAGAGAATGACTAAAAGAAACTGACTACGACAACCAGGATTCAGAATACAGGTGATAGCATTATTTCTTCACCAGTTTCCAGCTCAAGTGTCAATCATAGTTACTAGCATGACTTTAAAGAAACTGTAGTGATACTCAGCCCCCTGGGCGAGCTGCTAATAGTTTGAATCAATTCCTTCATGATTGGCTTCTATTCAGGCATCCGTGGGAATTCTTGATAGCCCTTAATCATGTCCAGTAACATCCACTAAGAGGGACGGAAAGTATACTGCATCGGTAGGAATCATGGCTGTGATAAATTTGTAGGCAATGACTTCTAATTTCAGCCAACCTGCAGATAATTGAAATGACTGAAAGAAGGAGATATTGTAGTTCCATGACACTGACTTGGCTTGAGTACTCAGAAGAGTATTGACACACATACGAAAGTTGTGAAGTAGCCCATATAAACAGATCCATTGTCTTTAGGAAGCTTTAAGGATTATTTTTCTAATAGTATTTTAATTTTTTAGATGAAATCTCATAGTTTCAGCAGATTAGGTTTAATTTTAATATGCATATATATTGGATAATTTCTAATGAGATTTTCTAAAGTGCTTAGACATTTTTGTTTGTTTTACTCAATTTTATGAAAAGACAATCTGGGGAGCTGTGGCATTAAGATCAAGGATAGTCTTAGATTGTTCTATCTACCAGACAGTCCTTCATGTGCTTTGCCCTTCTGCCTGTCCCACAACCTCACTCCACAGGTTTGAGATTCCAATATGTAAGAAAAGTGTTGTTGCTTGGTACAACACTTTTGGGTCTTCCTTTCCTCAAGTCAGTTGCTAACGTCACTCCACATTCTGGCTCACGTCTCCTAATAATGTCACTTTAGCTGAATCATGTTGCAGGATTTTCCCTGTCCAATCACATTAGGGCAGGGGGAGGCCCTGTGATTGGATAGGGAAAAGGGAGGCAGAGCTAAGACCCAAGGAGAGGGGGGGCGTCTCAGGGGAGGAGGAGGAGGAAGAGGAGGAGGAGGAGGAAGGAAGGAAAATAGCTGCTGACATGTACCCAAGTGGTGTTTTCCAGCCACAAGTAGCTATGATTTCACAAGGTTAGAAATATTGGGATAAAGCCTTTATCATTATCATTTGACTCTGAAATTATTGTATTGGCATCTTATAAATTTTGTGATATTATTGATACTTAAATCTGATTGGTTAATTAAGCTTTAAGAGTCTTGTTTCTGCCTGGTAATTAGGTGTTGAGATGGCTGACCATGGTGGTAGTGAGATGACCTGGGGGGGGGCACTGGTGAGATCGCTAGCAGAGATCACCCAGTGGGAGCCCTGTGGCCCGTTGATTGCCAGCACTAGTGCGAGAACATACCAGTTCAATTTTTAGTATTTCCTGCAACAGAATCACACACTCACAGAGGACACGGTAACTGGATCTACTCAGAAACTCTCAGTGTGGAGCATCACTTGCTCAATGAATGGCACGCAGAACACGTCTCAGCTATGCTGTGCAGCTTTGAAAGATTCACACCCCAGGATTCCATTAGAGGCCCGTGGAAGCAGAGTAGATACTGGTGCTCAATAGAACTGTAAAGGGGATACCAACATGAACATAACAGGCTGAAAAATGAGATTGCCAGTCAGATTATTGAAAGGGATGATGTTCTGAAATGAGGATTGTTCTTTCTCCCAACCATAATATAAAGGTTTCTTATGACCCTTGTGTCAAGTTAGGAAAGCTGCATTCATTTCTTTTGCCTCTGTGACCAAAACCCTGGGACAATAATTTAAGAGAAGATTTCTTTTGCCTCACCTATCCGTGGTCATTTGGCTCTGTATTCTGCACCCATGAATAGTGGAAATATGCAGCAGGCACTGTTCTCCCAGTGATAGACTGGAAGCAAAGAACACAGCCCATCAGGGTGGCTAGGAGACAGAACGGAGACCTAATAGGAAGGGTCAGAATCGATGCTGCTCCCAAGACTATGTCTACCACCTAGAACCTATGCCCTCCAACCAGTCTTAGCTTCCAGTTCTTACTTCCCAAAGCCAATCTAAATTCTGAACCCATAAATGAATTAAGCTCTTAGTGAGGTTAGAGGCCTTGTGGATCATCAGCCATTGGAGATAACCTCATAGCCATCTCCATAGTGCCCCTTTTAATCTGCTAGCCATTCCTCAGTCCACTCAAGATGATCAAAATTAACCATCACAAAGATGAAAGAGTATTTGTATCTGAAAGGAACAAAGAGGTGAATTCATAAGCTTTTCCATGACTATTAGAAGCCAGCTAGGTGGGGGTCTTCCACATGCTCCTCACCTTGGGGCAAGTTAGCCTTTGATGCCAACTAACAATAAAAATACAGGGAATTGTGTAGCAACATGGAATCTACCAGACCTGTATTTTTGCTAAATGCAGTTTGCTTCAAAAGGAAAAAAAAGTGAGCTTGAAGATAGTTCATTAAGTAAGAATATATACTGTACAAGCAAAAAGACGTGGAACCCACACGAAGATCTAGGCATGGCTGTGTGGGCCTGTAACTTCAGAACTGTGGACCTCCAAGACAAGATACTCAGATGGTTACTAGCATAGTTTTAGATTCAGTGAGAGACCCTCTCTCAGCATTCAAGGGGAAAAGAAAGAGAGCTGTCATTCTCAGAGCACCTACTATTTTTCTGGGTATTGGAACTATATTCACATTGAGGTAAAAGCTTGTGCTTGCCGTACTTTCTGGATGATTATCGTTTCCACAGTCAGTCTCCAGTCCATGATTGGGTGCTGGCTTTCATGTCTCCTTCTACAAGACTCTATAATGATGGCACTTTTTAATTAGGAGGGCAATGATGCTGATACCAAGAAACTCGGTGCAGTGAACATTTTATTATTAGAGATAAAAATTAATCCTCAATTCCTTTGGCCTTTTAATTGTTAACTGTGGAATCAGCCAAATGTGGTGGCTGAAGAAGCATCGAGGGATAATGTAATTGCAACTCTTCAAACAATTGTATCTGTCTAGAGAATGAAGATTGATGATCTGGAAAATAGATCTCATTGTTTCAGTAGTAGAATTATGGGCTTTGCCCATGGCTATTAAGAGAGAGCTTTTCAAAGAAACTTTTTACCAAAAGGAAAAAAAGTGATACTTGTTAGATGAAGAAAATTTAATTCAGCCACTTTTCATTAAACAAGGCCAGAGACTCTAATTCCCAAGTTCATAGTTGACAGAAGGCCCCAGAGCAGTAATTATCCATTTTTCAAGTTTCCTGATAGAAAGCTCTTCAATTAGATATAGACAAGGGGGAAATTACGGTAAAAAGGAAGGATATTTTGTCCTTTCTAAAGATCAGTAGGAAAATAGAGACTACATAACAATGTTAGGAGATAATTATATTAAATGAGTTAAGCCCTTTGAATTATCTTAAAAGATGTTAAATTACTTTCAGTATTGCTATTTCACTCAAAGTGCTTAAAATTTTAATTCAGAAAATAAACTCGCATCCAGTATTCGTTTATGTTTACTAAATTCTCTGGAAGGGTGGGTGTCCTGACATCTTTGGGTATCTCTACTGGGAGCAGGTTATTCTCCAGATGAACACGCCAATGTTTTTCTTCCATCTGTCAGGGAATGTGAGCTGGCAACATGAGCTGATGAGTCCTGATTTAAGATTGACAATTCGTCTCACTCTTGGGTCCATTGTTATTTGACAGGCCTTGTTTCCATGACCATTTTTCTTTCTGCTGTCCTTGTTGATGTGTGAAGTAGAGATAGATGGGACTGCAAATGAGTGGCTTGGTATGGAGGTGTGTCAAGAGCCATCACGGATTAATATCCTTAGCAGGAAATGCCCTCCTCTCTCTTTAACCACATAATGGAAGCATATGAATATTTTATTTTACCTTTTAAAAGTTGCACGGACTCAGAAGGTGAGCATGAGTGATGAAGCCCCTTCTGATTTGTTTTTGACAGTGTCCCATGTTGTCTGCTGCTAGACACAGAACAGAGCTGACAGTTGACCTCAGCTGAAATGAAGGCTGCGCTACAACTAGCCCCACTACTGAACTCAGCTCTGTGCGTGCCTTAGTTGTTGTGGGTACCTTGAGCACACAGATAATTTAGGGCACACATTTAGTGGTGGATCCCTGGCTTGAGCTGCATCTGCTGATGGAGAGACTGGAGAGAAGAGTGCACATGTAGTACGTAGGAAGCTCGGAGGGCTGCGACTAGGAAGTCTGATTAGATGTACTCATTCATTATTGCTGTTGTTGGATGACTGTGAGGTCTGGCATCCCTAAGTCTACGACATTTCTTAAAGTAAAAATCTAAGAAAGGAATGTCATATGACAGCAATACTAAACAACGATGAGACTGGGCAATCAAGGAAAATTAGAAACAAACAAACAAACAAAAAACCAATTCATCTTCTTAGTGTGGTCTATTCCTGTTTTCCATATACAAAAGGCGATGTCCTAGTTAGGAAAAAAAAGAACATTAAAGTATCTACTAGAAAATGCAGCATGGCTGTTGTTCTTGTGCAGGAGAACACTGAGATAACTCTGAGTAGGTCTGGTTGTCCTGCGTCTCAAGATGCAGGTCAGGTTGGCCTTGACTGCCAGAAAGATCCACCCGCCTCTGCCTTCGGAGTGGCTGGGAATAAAAGCGTGTGCCACCATGCCCAGCTTGTGAACCATTTCAAAAGTCTAGACATGGAAATGGTAACGGATGAAACTCGAATGACTCCAGCAAGTGTTATGTGTCCTATCTGAATTCTGTGTTTGGCTTTGGGAAATGCAGTTTCTAAAACAAACAAACAAACAAACAAACAAACAAAACAAAAAACAACAACAACAAAAAACCAAAATGGGATGAAGTAATTCCTATTCCTTGATAAGTACTTTGTACCACAATTAATTTTATAAAGTATTTGTCTATACGTCATTAAAAGACATTCATAAAATTAAACAGAGAAAGACAAAAAAAAGGGATTGTGCATTACCTGCCCCTTCTCCTCCTGCTGGCCCCTTTCTGTGTTCAAGGTCCTTGTCCCCCGTACCTGAGATCTCATCTCAGGACTAGCCCCAACTATTTGGGGTACTAAATATACCTCCTAAGATATAAAAATACTTCTTTAAAGTAAGAGATGAAAGGACTGAAAACCCTTCCTAGTCTAGGAGTATTTTCCCTTTGGAATTAAGAAAAGTGAAAATCTGAGCCACAACAGCAAAGGAGTCACCAACAGGGAGATTTTAGAGGCCTGGGCCATCTTTCGTCTGCATGCCAGTAAATAGGTTCATCAGAGAGAAACACCCATGAAGGGAGCAGAAGTCCTCAGGACATAAAGTACACGAAAATATCATCGCTAGGGTTGGTGCTCAGAAAGACCTGATTTACACATAAAAGGCTGTTTACTTCATATCTATACCAAGAACAGTAGAAAATGGAAAGAAGCCTTCAGAATGGTACATAGGCCCTGACAGTCATGCTAACACCACATATGAAAACAGAGGGCTGGGGTTGGGGAAGTAAAGCAGGAAAGAAACTTCTGAAAGGCAGTCTGAACCCATAGAGGAAGAAGAGTCACCAAAGGGAATGAGGCAGGGAGGTGGAACTCTGGAAATAAAGACAGACTCCTGGGTATGGAAACACTTTCTGAAGATGTATGTAGAGGGTGTTGAGACTTAGCACTCCTTGTGTAACCTTGTCACATATACATACATGACCTTTGATAACATCACACATAAAAAATATTGATTGTTTAAGGATAGGACTTCAATATTATCAGCTTGTCTGGGTAAATATTATCTCATAGACATTCTTACTCAACAGGATTGATTGATTGATTGATTGATTGATTGGTTGACTGACTGGTTGATTGATTGATTGATTTTATTTGTGTGTGTGAGCATGTGTCTCTGTGGGTCTGTACATATGTCTGCATGTGACCATGGAAGCTAGAAGCCAGTAAGGGATCCATGGAAGCTAACGTAGCAGGTATTTGTGAGCCATTTGGGTGCTGGAATTCAAAGTCCATTCCCTGTGACTGAGCAGTTAAGTACTCTTAATGGCTGAGCCATCTCACCAGCTTCAACAGAGTCATTTTTAATGACTAGAAAGTGTCCTGTTTTGTGAATATATCTTGCTTAATCTAATAAATTTTCATTATTTGGCATTTATGCTACACTAGGCATATAGCTTCATACTGCCATAATTTATGCTGTATATATTCTTACAATTAATGTTAGAAAATAGTGAGCATATCAGATTTGCCTGCTTCAGATAAATCCCCATATAGAGAATGCCCGTTTTTATACTGTTGGTAACTTTACCAAACTTTCTCCCAGTCTGGGCCAGCGGACAATGTTATTGTCAATGGAACTCTGAGCCTTTCTGTCTTCAAACACAAAATTGACATCACATCATCAGTTTTTTAAGCTTCGTATCACGTTTCTCTAATAGTGTAGATTATATCAATTAAGTTGTATGAACCCTTTGTCCTGAAAGCCATTGTGATCAAAGGTATGTAATTAAAAGGTACCGTGTGGAAGCAAGAGCTACATTCTGTCGTGATCAAAGAGTATTTAAATTAGAGTGATTGTAGTCATCAAATAATTTTATACCAAAGTATTCTAATTAAGTCTTCTAACCACAATCACTATTATTTCTGTCATTTATTTCTAACATCACATACCCATTAGAAAGGGAGTTAACACTTCTTTTCCCTAAGACTAGAAAGACCAATAAGATAAACCCAGAACACAAGGTTCCCGCACAGATTAGTTGATAGTATAGTCTAGTTAAATGAAATAAAATAAAATAAAATAAAACATTTAAAGAAGGTTTCTACTGAGGCTTGCCATTTTTATTGGTCTATTTAGTGTGACTCAAGACATAGTTTATGCATATTATTTTCTGTGAAAAATTAAAACAAGTGGAAAACACTAGCCTTCTGATCTTGACCTTAACTAATGCATTTTTCAAAGAAACTTGGGGAAAATATCAATGTTAATTTTGAATACTCTCAGTGAACCTAGTATGAATCAAATATTTGAAACTAGTTAGCTCAGTGGTAAAGAGTTTGCCTAGCATGTATGAGGACTTGGGTTGTATCCACAAAATGAATAAATTTCAATAACCAGTCATTTGAACTATAGATAACGTATTCTAGTTAACATAATTTCTGTATCTACATACAGTAAAAATTACTGCAATATTATATCCATTGTTAGGCTGGAATCTGCTAGCCGTGTGAACTAGTGGAATGAAGTCTAACCACCTTTGAATCTCGGGTGATTATATGTTTCAAATTCAGGCTGAGCTGAGCTGTTTGAACCTGTAGTCCTGGCAACTTGGGAGGCTAAGGCAGGAGGATCATTTGAACCCAGGCACTCAAGACTAGCCTGGCTAACATGTTGAGACTTTATCTCAAAATAAATAAGTAAATAAATTCACTTTACTTCTCATCTCTTACATGAGAGATACTCTTAATATGGTCTCTTTTGTGTATGAAATAATGTATGTGAGAATTTATAATGTTAGTCTTGCATTTTCTTGATAAAAAGTATCATGAAACACTTTAAGCTCTAAAGTACTCTTCCAAAAGTGTGTGCCTCCTTAGCTTTATTATCACTAGGTAATTATAAGGTCTACCAACATGACAATCATCAAAGCCATCTAGGGGCAGTCAGACTTGATTAGGTCACACATGCATGACCTAATCCTCTTCCACAGCACACCTGGAGTTCAGATGTCTTAAACCTAGAAAGGACAGAAGAGTCCAACCAGCCTAGGCTCACCCATCCTGGTCTGTTCACAGTGAGTCCAGGATGACCTGAGTGCGTCCTGAAATTCTTCCCTGTGTAGAGGTTCTCTTCCTCACCATCATGGGTACTCTACTCTGACACTGCACTAGGATTCTACTCAGTGTCTTACATGTCTCCTCAGCACCAGTCATTGCTACTGCATTTTGGGCAAGAGATAGAAAGACAGACACTGTGTTTCTTTTTTTTTTTAAAACAGTCTTTTTTTTTAAGATTTATTTATTTATTATATGTACACTGTAACTGTGTTCAGACACTCCAGAAGAGGGCATCCGATCTCATTACAGATGGTTGTGAGCCAACATGTGGTTGCTGGGATTTGAACTCATGACCTTCAGAAGAGCAGTCAGTGCTCTTAGCCACTGAGCCATCTCTCCAGCCCGACACTGTGTTTCTTAATCATGAAGAAAACTGGTCAGAAGTAGAAGAAGCGATTAACTTGGGTTGGGGTAAGCTGGTGAATACAATCACAATACATTGTGTATATATATATGATACTGTTTAAAAGTCATTTTTTAAAATTAATAACAACACTGGACATCCTTTATGACTTGAGTTTTGTTAAATGTCCATACATAGCTTTCTTCAAAGGTAACTAGACTTTACATATACCTAAAAACTATTTAATTCTTTAAGGAATGTATTGAGTGAATGGAAGGGCATTCATAAATATGTAGATATTAGAAATACATATAATCATATATAGGAGGAATAAGGAGGTAGGATCAACATGAGGAGACAGAATCTGATATAGCTAATGTAGGAAAATAATTTGGTCCTAAGGAAATCACTTTTCTGCTCAAGAAAGATCCAGTGCTATGTATGCTGACCATGCCCAGGCCAGTTTTCTGCTTTTGACATTGTTGTTTCATTTGGTATTGTGGTTCCTTGTTAGAATGAAAGAGAATCTACTGACCCTACTGACGTTCATATTGATTCTACTCGTCATAGGTTCATTCTACTGTTGGTGCACGTCTGCTTAGATGATTGCAGAAGGTAACAGCTGGAGGTTTACCTAGCACTCTAGAAAAAGAAATGTCTTCCTAGCAGTGCAGAAAATAGAGCAGTGCTTTGAAATCTCCCACTGTACTTGAAAATATCCCATAAAACAGAGAAAAATGAATGTGTTCCGATCAGTCTGTTGGAACAGAAATATTCGAAGACAGAGGAAAGTCTCGGCATAGTCTGAACTGCTGTTTTTTATCCTACCCTTGGTTCTGCCCCTCCCAAACTTCCGCTCCCCCCCCCACTCACATGATAGGCAATTAGTGGATCTTCTTTTCAAATAAAAATGCTTATTTGCTTTTCTAATTTACCATTATGACACTAGAACTCAGAAAGGGAGAGATCATTTTAACTTTTATAGTAAACAATAAAGAAGCCTTATAAAGTTTCTTTCAGAACTTCATTGCTTTCTCAAGTAAATTTCTGTTTCTTCTGAGATGCCTACACTGACATTTCTCTTGCCAGTTATTTTATCTAGGACCATTCTTTTAATTCCATTTCCTCCTTGGGAGGAGAACTTCACAGAAGACAGATTTTCAATGGGCTGTCATCACACGGGCAGCAGGGATCTTGGCAAACAGCTATTATCAGTATAGATAGAAACCTGGGGTGTGAAGGTTTAGCCTTCTTGCGTGTCTTGATGCTATTTTCATATGCTAAGAGTAAAAACTATATTTAGATCTTGCTGACTCCAGTGACTACACATCACTTTTGCAGACAATGCTAGATTTATTTGCGGATTTTTGTGAAGTTGGGGGAGCGGGTTGCAGCCACCATCCCTTCTAACATTGTTTCACGATCCTGTGTATTTAAGGACTGCTTTGATTTGTATGCAGCTGGTCATTTAAATTTCCTTGTCCTAAAATAGCTACTGATACATGCTATGTTTTTCTTATTGCTGTGTTTTATTTTGATAAATGTAACATTATACTAAAAGTTAATATTTTACATTCAGTCCATATTACTCCCTTAGTGTGCATCTATCCAATGGCTTCTTGACCTTGGTGTTATTGCCATTTGGTTCATGGAATTCTTTGTAATGGGAGACTGCCCTCCACATTGTAGAACACCATGGCATCATCCCTGGGCTCTACCCATTAGACACCAGAAACATTTCTTTCTTTCCAGTTGGGGCAAAAGGAAATGTGTTCATATATTGCCAAATGAGCAATGAGAAGCAAAATTCGCTCTTGAATGACCGAGACCAATGTCCACTGTAATCATCCATTCCTCTCCATCTCTCATTACTGTGGTTCAGGGAACAATTGCCAAAGGTCCTGCAGGGCCGTCCTCACTATATTCCATCTGATCCTGGGACCATTCTCTGAAACATAGTCAGAATAGTCTCTGCAAGATCCAAATCCTATCATACTATGACATTTAAAAAACAGTCCAGAGATTCCCAACGCTCTAGTCCAAGGACTAAACTACCTTGTAGAGCTTATTTTATTGGACTCAGGGTCCTCTTGGCTTTATCTCAGCCCATTCTGTCCCGCCAGCTAGACATTGCCCCTGTCCTCCTTCCTCTTGCCATATCTACTCCTCTCCACTCACACGCTTTTTTCACATTTGGCCTCAAGCTGCTAGGATATTTTTATTTGATGACTCAGGAGTAGATTATATTGAAATACTGCTATAGGTTAATCAAGGCCACTTAGATTAGAGCCAATTATCTAAAAGTCATTTAGCCAAAAGGAAAAATTGCTGAACTAAACCACCAAATATATTAATAGATCCTTGCCTTTCTCTTTACCATTTACAGCATCTTTTGTAGCTGGTTCTGCATAGGTTAAGCAGAGTTCTCATGATTGATGAAGGTTGTCAGGAGTTAAGAGCCTGGAGATTTTGTGCTATTGAATCCTCCCTTACTTCTGGGCTTTCTCTCCTACATCCACATTTTTTGTTTGTTTGTTTGTTTGTTCATTTCAATGGGTTTTTGTTTTCATTGTTTTTGTTTGAGACAATAAAACTGGCACAAACATTGGGTAACTTGGACCACCAAGTAGCAAGGGGGTGGATTCAAGTCAAAATTACTTAACATGTAGTTATGACAGCACAATGAAAAGAAATCATCAAACCTATTAAAATAGCCCACACATATGTATTAATTCCAAGTTTATAAGTTACTAAAGAAATGCACATTGGTACAATTTATAAATTTAGCAGTTTTTCTCTTGGGATTAAAATCAGGAGATCCTAAAAATTCTAAAGTATTTGAAAAACAATGACTTTAAACGGATTCCACAAGAAGTGGCATCAAGCTGCACTCTCAATACTGATGTTTACGCTGTAGACAAATGCTGCTCTCTTCATTAATCAGAGAGGTTTCTCTTTGCCGGCAGCAGCAGTGACTACAGAAACTCGTCATTGCTCATGGTGTTCAGAATAAGTGATGTTTGAGTGCTCATCCCTAAATAGTCTGCTTACACTCCTTCCTGTAAAACTGAGGGCACATCACAGAAGAGGGAGGGAAAGAAATACAAGAGCCAAAGATAGAAAGGCTGTAGACTACTATCTAGGGGGCATGACACAGCCATGGCAAATGTGCTGTTAGAGCAGCTGGACTGCCCCACCCAGGGCCTGCACATTACTGGAGCTTTCAAGAGTCAGCCAGGGATGTGGGTAGGAGTCTGAAAACACATCCATCCAATTGGTTACTGATGGATTCTGGGGTCAGGGACAATCATTGCCTTCAGTTGTGTACCCAGTGGTAAACCCTCCATGCTCTAATGTATAATTCCACAATTGTAACCACAGATAGCATTCTGGTTAGATGTAGGCATGAATATGGAAAAGGGACCTTAGAAATGGGGGTGAGATGACAGGGGTTGGGGGAATTGAGAGAAGGTAAGCAGCAGGTAGCAGAATGTACTGTATACATGCATAACATGGTCAAAGAACAAATTTAATGCATTAAAAAGACTTAAAAATTAAAGAATAGATGAGATTACCATGTGAATGAAATCTGAAGAGTAATTAGTTCATAGTATAACTAAGCCAACTATTGCTCATAACTTTTGACAAATTTAATATTTTTTAGAAGAGTCCTGAGATGAAGACAATTTGCAGCTACAACCAAGAATATGGCATAGTTGTTCCATGGCAGTGTTAGGTTGATTTGACGAATCCATTTATCTAATCTGTCTCCTTTACTGTTCTGTAAACTCCAGGAAAACAAACACTGTGACCAGTTCTGCTCATTGGTTATCTGTGGTACTATTGTACCCAACACAATACTGATGTTTATTTGAATACTGTTGAATAGAAAATAAGTTTTTTAAAAGAAATTAAGTACCCACACTTTGTCCACAGCATTTCAAAAGCCTCCAGCTTTAAGAAAGTTATTAATAAGAATATGTAACAGAATTTGTCATAATAAAAGATGGCATGTGCCTGTAATCCTAGCACTTGAGAAGTGAAGGCAGGAGGATGAGGAATTCAGGGTTATCCTTAGCTTCATTCATTGGAAAGTTGGGTTATATGACACCCTGATACAAAAGCAATACTATATAAATATATATTATATAAAGTTTAAATAATGTTTTGTAAGGGCTGAACATCTTACTCTGCTACTCTATTCAAGTGGAGTAGCATGATTATCAAGTTTAAGAAACTTCCTTATTAAGGGTGTTTTGACATTACTATTATAAAATAATGTATGCAAATGGAACTAGAACTTTATTAGTTCTGGCTACAGAGATTCAAATGAAGTTTTGGCACTGATTCTCATAATATAATCTGGATTGATTTTAAGCTGACTGTCTGAAAATGATATTCTGGTCTTTTAGGGAGTTAAAAAGACAACCGAGAGCAGGCTGGACCACACATGTTGATTTTCTTGATTTGGGGTTTTCTTAACCAGGCTGTTGTAATGATCTAACTCTTGAACCAAATGAAGATAGGAGTAACTTACTGACTACTTCTGGGTTTCAGTGGAGGGAAGTCATTGCCTTCAGTTGTAAATCCAATACTGAGCCCACTGGATTCTAGCCGATGGCTACAGACACAGGATTACACAGACACGTCTGGTTCAGCACATTGGATCACAGAATAAAACTAAAGACACAAATGTGGGGAAGGGACCTGTAGGACAGAGGGAGATGACAAGGCTGATAAGGAGAGAAAAGGAAATTGGGAGGGAGAGAATAGCCAGAATGCATGCACATGTACCAGATTGTCAAAGAGCAGTTTGAACGAATAACACAGAGAAGGAAAGAGTAAGCTTGACCCAGACATTAGTGCTCTCCTCCTGACTGGATGCCATGTGACTAGCTGCTTCAAGCTCTAGCTGCCTTGGCGTCTCTGCCATGACGGGCTACCAAGTAAACTCCTTTTTTCCTTAAAGAAATAGATTTACATTAAATAAATTATATCGGTGAAAATATTAATACAAGTAGTAACTATTCAAAACCATGTTTTCTAATGGTTTTATGTTTTTCCTTCTACCTGTGCTCTGGAAAATCCCTGTGCCTCTTGTTCCTGTGTTGTAGAGGGATGAACAATGGCTTGCTATTTAACTCTGCTCAAACCCTCGTTCAACAGTGTCACATTGAAATCGGGAGTGGATGGGGCTATTTATAAAATGATTTGGCAAAGGTCATCGTGGTAAACGTTAGGATTTATCTCCTCCAAAGAGCCGGTAGTTCAGCCTTTACTGCCATACCATCACCATTATCCCCTTTAAAAACGTTCTGGAGGCTGAGGATGTCACTTAGTGGGTAGAGTTCCTGCTCTCTATTCTATAGTAAGCACTGCATTCCCAAATAGATACAGGTATAGGTTAGATACATGCAAATAGATACTGATAGAGATATATGACAGAATTTGATTTTTGGAGGGCCTGAAATCATGTAGAAAACCTGAATTTCATAGGAGAGACTTCTGGTTTCTATATTAGTACTACAATATTTAATAAGTAAGAGTTTGGGAATGTTTGTTGGCAAGATAACCAAGCAACACATTTGTTTCAGAAAAGGAAAGTCTGCCTTAGCTCTGAAAAAGCAGCTTTCTTGTGTTTGCCCATTCCTGATGAACTGGAGGCTTTCAGTTTAAGAAGTTCAGATGCATTGCTTCCATATAGAAATCTGTTTCTTCATTTCCCCATCATTTCGCCAAAGGTGAGAGTTATCATAATACAGAGAAGATTGAAAAGATGCTATGATTCTACTTCTGGTGAGGCCACTGATGAAGAGTCAGTGATCTGGGCTGAGCGGTCTTGTCTTTCTGTGCTTTAGAATCGGGGAGACTCTGAAAACACAGATGCACCCCAGCTTTATAATTTGATCGCAAATCAGTAAGTCTTCAGTAAGGTAAAATATCTGGAGCTGAAAATGCATGGGATGCACTATACTTACTGCATGTCGCAGCTTAGCAACTCAGTCCATGTACATTACTGCTGTCTTCCCTCGTGACGAGTAGCTAGCTGACTGACGTGAGGCTCACTGCTGCTGCCAAGCATCATGATTGCTGCTCATGCCGCCTGTCTCTGTGTTTGAAAAGATCAAAAGGTCAAGTAGCGTTTCCATTGCTTTTGCACAAATCATGAGGTTAAAGAGTTGGAAGGCAGGATTTATCAGTGTACTGATAGCATGCCCACATAGACCCACAAAATCTTTGAACCAACTTTCTGAATAGTTTCTATTCCCCAACTTCCTAGCTATGTGACCTTGGGTTAGTTTTATTTTTTTTTACTTATATGCAAATAACAATAAGAATAGTTATAATAATAGCAATTTTTACAAGCAACGCCTTTAAGGCAGTATATATCACTCTAGCATTCATTGTACTCTTTGTGCTTTGGGGTCGTCTTTATGATTTGCAACAAAGAGTCATTTGCATTCTTGAAGGCTGAACCTTTATCTTCATTTTATTATACTTTACTTCTGTTTGCTAACTTTTAATTTGCATCAATATTTTGCCATTTTTAGTGTCTAAAAATACTTAATTTTGCCTTTAGTTGGAAAACCAGAGCTATAACAAAGTGCTTCCAAATGGTTCAAAGCCATTGCTAAACTATGCCTACTGTAATGTTTTAATAAATCCCAGGAATAAAGTGTTTGCATTGTCTGAAAATGATGTTTCCTTCACACTATAAAAAATTAAACTCCTTTTATTTCCCCTTTGGCTTAATAAATATGAGCAGTAAGTTGTAGATTCTTTTCTAGTAGCAAAGCATATGCAGAAAAAAATTAAACCAAGAGTTTCCAACAAACCTTTGTGTATCTGTAGTTAGATAACAAGCGGGACAAACATGGACATGCATTTACACACACAGCTGAAGCAAAGGAGAGATGTCTTTTCTTCATCTACTAAGCTTGAAGAGGGCGGATGATTAGAATTGTGGACATACAGCACTGCATTTCAGGAAATCCATGGCTAGTCATACTGGGTTGGGACTTGGAGAAGCCAATGTGAGAGCTAAGAAGGCCACAGGGAGCCTTATTTCTCAGAGTAAGCATTTATTTTTTGTGGTCTCTTGCCATTACTACTTCATTGCTCTGTTCTTTTCTCTCCAGTGATCTGTGCTTCTTTGCTTCAAATGTTGACTTGAATTGGGGCCCCGCAGACTTGGCCAGACCTTCCACATGCTCAACTGCTATTCCAGTGTTTCAAATCTTTCCAATGCTCAAGGGATAGATTGGCATTAATCCACTGATCACACATCTCCAGTGCTTAACTTTTCCTTAATCAGTTATTTGTATGTGGATATATCAGCCATGTCTGGAATTGGATGGAGTTGTATGGTATAGAGAGGGGTTACATTATACAGAAGGGACCAGGAATCCATAAGCTCTTCAGACAGGCCTTATATTCAGCCTTCATTTCAGGTGAAGTGATGTAAGGCTTCTCCAGCTGAGCATTCCAGCACTGTATAATTTCTGCAGAATACTAATGAGTGATCAGAACAACACATTAGAAGTCATCTGATTTACTGCTTCAGTCACTGCTTCGAGCTCTCTGTATATCGTACAGATATTTCCTCTCTAAATTGTTCAGGTGAATGATAATATGATAGATGCTGAATGCTAATGGCAAGGCTGAACTCAGTAAGAAACAGGAAATTAGTATCTTTGGATTTCAGAATCTTTTCCTTTTGGGAGCAGAGGGGTGCAGAAGTAAAACATCTCTCCAATTAAATTATGCCACCACATCCCTAATACCTTCATTGTTACAGAAAACATAATATATCTTTTGCTATATAAGTTATTCGTTGAAAGACACATAAAGACCTCAAAGTGTACTTTTTATGAGACTAGGTAAGACCATCTTAAAGAAAAAACACTAGGTGAATCTAGGAGAAATTAAGACAATAGCCACACCCACGGGAGTTTTTATCAGACAGTGGAACCCATTTATAAGTTGTGCAAACCAGTGATTTGATTGAGAGAATTGTGAGTCACTGAAAAGAATGATCAGAGTCCATAAGATGATGGCCAGTGAGTGCTACTGAGCCCTGCTGGGCTCAGTGCAAGGTGCCCGATGAAAAATCCCAGGAATTAGAGGAAAATATTCTTAGAATCTTTTCCATTGACCCAATTAAGCAGAACTAAACAAAACAATTTGCCTCTCAGTGTCTCTGTTTCTTCACTTTTAGCAGGAGATGGTTTGGAAGTCTAAGTATTGAGATCCGATGACCATCTTTACTTTTCAAAATAGGTATTACTTTTTTTCTTCAAACTGAATTCTCTGTTTGAAAGCTGGTAAAGTCCCTCCCCTGGCACATAATCCTCTATATTATAAACTTTCCTGTAATCCAAAGTTTGTCTGTGATCTAAAATCCCCATTGTTTTAAATTTCTATATCTGAATCAACTTGAAATAATACAGCTGGTACATTTTATAGCAAATTCCACAGTGCTGAATCAGAGGGGGGAAGCTGTAGGTGCTTGTCTGTAACGATATGGCTCCGCAGTTAAGTGTGGTGAACTCAACTCTTACACTACTTTACAATGTAGTTATTTGTTTTAAACTTACCTGGTTTTATTTCATGACATTTACTTATTTATACTTATTTATGTGTGTTCAAATATGTGTATGCCATGGTATGGGTGTGAAGGTCAGGTGTCAATATACAAGTCCTTCTGCCATGTGAATCCGAAGTATTGAACTCAAGTGGTCAGGCTTGGTGGCAAGAGTTTTTATTGGCTGAACCATCTTTAGGAAACCTGCTTGTTTTTGACGTTAGTTGTCTTAGTTAAGGTTTCTATTGCTGTGATAAAATACCAAGATGTCAAGCATCCATGTGCACTCCATATTAGAATGTGGCTACTACACCCTATACTTTTGAATAGTACTTTTCTGACAAGTTTGAAACGTAGTTTCTATGTAAGATCAAATTGTTTCTATTTTGTTCACAAAAATAATAATATTTCATTTGAACAAAGTAGACACTTCAAAGATGTTTAATGACAGATAAGGAAAAAAAAATTCCAATGGTCTGCTCATTTTCCACAAATTTTGTTTTCAAAAACATATACAGAGCTGGAGAATTAGCTCAGCAGTTAAAAGCTCTTGTTCTTACAAAGGACCCAGGTTTGATTCCCAGCACCCACATAATGGCTAAGGACCATCTGTAGCTCCAGGCTCAGGGAATCTGATGCCCTCTTCTAATCTTTGAGGACACCAGGCACTGTGTGGCACACATACACATATGCATACAAATACATACACATAAAATAATACAATAAAGAAATCTTTTTAAAAAAAATACAGAGAAACTAATCTTGAAATTCTGTGGCACAAAGAATGCAAACCCTCCAAATCTGAAATATTTCAGAACATTTTAGAATATGACCAAATTCTTCTTTAAATTGCTTACAGAAAACATAAAACCAAAGAATTATTCTGTTCATCTGGATTGAAGTATAAATAAGCAAACAGTTCTGACTTGAAGATGACCAACATTTACTTGAGTTGTAGAGCAGAAGATTTTTTTTTAACTTTTTATTGATTCCTCGTGAGTTTCACATCATGCACCCCAGCCCTGCTCATCGCCCCATCCCCTATATTAACCCTGTACCTTTGCAACCTTTCCCCCAGAGAAAATAAAAAACAAACACAGATAAAAACAAATAAACAAAACAAAACACAGAAAATACCTCATCTTGGAAGCTGTTGTATGTCACAGTGTGTCTCACAATATATCCCTCTGTCCACGCATCTTCACTTCTAGACGATCATTGTAATCAGTCATTGATCTGGTTCAAGATCTCTGGCTTCTATCATTCCATCAGCATCGGATTGTTACTGGGACTCCCCCAAGGACATACGATTTCAAGTCATACTTGGTTTCTTTTAAGTGTAAGTTGATTTTAAAATACTCTAAGCCTGAAATATATACTGTCAAATTATAGCATGTTTCAGCTGCAGGTGTCTATGATATAGACAATATGTGATCTGCTATGATGAGCAATCAGAAAGAAGGAACATTCATTTTTCTTTTAAGAAGAGAAGAAACTCAATAAAAGTAATATTAGGAGGCAAAGAAAAGCCTGGTCCCCCAAATAAAAGGGCCTTTCACTTAAGACAGCAGTGTTTCCCTTTATTGGCACTATGGGCATTATCCCTGTTACAGGGAGGCAGGTACTGCTATCCGTTCCTGCACATTAAAGCTATTATGTGCATATGAATACATTTTGAAACTGTGGACACTGCATGGCAACCAAGCCATTATGGAATGAATTCATATATTATATCACAGCAATCATAAATTATTTATACCTTAACTGTTCATTTATACTGAGAAAAAGGTTCACTAAACATACTAGTAGTTTTAAAATGCTGTCATAAAAAGTCTAGCTGTAGCCTTTTATTATTCTGCTGAATTACATTTGAGAAAAAGAAGCTAGCTACTTTACCTATTCGGATAGTAGTACATTCTAGAGCACATTCTTAAAAGGCACTTACAGAATTAAGCTCATCATAATTTTCCCTTGAGGAGACATTATTTAGTTTGTGTCATTTACCATGTACAGATAAAGGTTTATACTCAGCTACAGTGATGTTGGTGCCTGTCTACACAAGGTCTCTTAGTGACATCAATCAATTGGAGATAGGAGTTTATAGCCACAAATAGCTGAACATAAATCATTTCCTGTTGACATGAAGTAGGCACCATGCCTTTATGGATCTTGAAGGTTACTCTGGTCGGATTTATGATTGTTTTCGGCCAGTTATTCAACAGCAAGAGAACCAAATATTAGGAGAGACAAAGGTCACCTTCTCTACAGAACTAGAGAATAGAGGTCTCTCAATTAGCATCACTGATAGGAACTGTGAAACCAGCTCAGTGTGGAAGCCAGCACCTGAGTGCAGCAACACCTACTTGTCCTGAGAAAATCCTCCACAAGTAAATCTGTTATAAAGATGGCCATTCATTCTGCACCTGTGGATTCAGCATAGCTTTGTCCTTTCTGATATACAATTACGGGCTCCTTCTTCTAGTATCTGGTGACAGCCCATAATATTAAGCTAATGGGTGTAGTCAAGTTCATATTTCAGTGTAAAAAGTGTGAGGCAGATACACAAATATGTGATCATCTAAACCCTGCAAAGGCTTGGAGTGACATTTCAATGTGTAATCATCAGAAATAGGTAATTGGTTTTTTTCAGTACATTAGGACACCCCTCCCCATGTAGGGGTGTGTGTGTGTGTGTGTGTGTGTGTGTGTGTGTGTGTGTTTGTGTGTTGGAAGACACCCTTTCTATTAGCTGTTTAGTATACAATTAAATTTCTTTTTTTTTTTTACAATTAAATTTTTTGATCCATAGTTAATCTTATTGTTGTATAAGGTTTGAGTTTATTCCTTCTATCCATCTGTTTCCTTATACCCACTGCCATGGGGAGTTTTTTTTAAAAAATGGGATTATTTTATTTCAGATTTTTTTAGCTAATAATAAACCTTAAAATTCCTTTAAGTCTCACCTCTGAACATTAAATGCACCTTAATATATTTGTTTGAATATCATCTCTTAAAAATTGCACAACATGCCCAAAGTTTTGTGGTCTCCTGCATCTACTTCCAACTATATTTTATAGGCAAATTAGGATAAACACATTCCTCCCAGCAGGTAATCATTCCCATGGGTTAAACAAGCAGAGTGCATTTTGCTGCCCTGGACTAACTCTACCAGAGAAGAGAAGGTTTCCATATAAATAAACAAGGTAGACAGGCATACACTGGGAAGGTAGTTTAAAAGAACCAAAGGGAAAATATGGTAGCCCTTCTCATTTTACCCCGGTGAAATGCCTGATAAAGCCACCTGAGCACCTTTCATAAGCCCAGTGTGGAAGCAGAACTGGTGGTCCATCAGGTCATCACTGATGGTGTAGGAATTCTTCCGGTGTCTGTTTGTGCAGAGATCTGATATACCTGCACTATGTCAGCTGTGTGGAATTATGTTATAGAAACCTGATGACATTAATAGAAAATAAATAGCTTAATGAGAGGCAAGGCATAGAATCTTTCTAGGGAGCCACATCTCCCAGTATATGAATTATAGCCTTTGTATAAGTTAAATGCTTGGGTATAAATGGCAGTGTTATCCTAGTAGTTAAAAAGATTTAATACCTTTGGTGGCGGTGAGGTGTTTGTGTGTGTTGGTGGGAGGTGTTGCATGAATAACAGCCAATCCCAGGACCGGACTCCTGACATTGACTCTGAAGTCTGTCACTGTTCATTTATGTGGATGCAGAGACTCACATACTACAGGTGAGGAGATTAAGCCACTGAGGAGTTGTGTGAATTGATGACTGAATCTCACTATAAATATTCTATTACCATTACCCTCAATCCCTTTTATCTTGTTTATTCCTCGCCACTTACTCTACATTAGCATTGCAACCATGATTGATGTAAGCCTCCTGCAGTTCTCAGTGCACATGCATACCTAGGCCTAAGCCTTGCTCCAGTTACAACAGAGGCTTATTAGGGCCCCAGAGAGATGGAGAGCTTGGGTCAATATTGACTACTGTAGACTTGTACAGTGAGAGTGTGTAAACCAGCTCCTTCTGGGTCCAGATCTTTACTAATGTCTAGGCCTTCATTTAAATAGTAAACATTTCTCACTACATTTTTATGAGTTTAATCATAGAATAATGTCCAAAGGGTGGAAGGTAACACACAAAAAAAGAGTAAAAAGCAATAAAATATTACCAAAACCTACAACATATTTTGGAACATTTTTTACATTTTTCTGTGTATTTATAAACACACATATATTGGTATATACAAGTATCAACATTGATATATCTTATGCACATTTTATTTACTTGTTCTCTATTGTAATTTAATTCTTTTCCGTTTGTTAAGTGATGCATTTATGTCACCAAGTATAATTTATATCTTCTACTATACATTTCCAGTGCTTATGACTATATGTAGTATAATGAACAGCTTCATATTAAAACTTTCTCTTTTTTTTCTTTTTATTCCTTCTCCTGTATTACTACATTTTGGATTCTCCAAATACAGCTTATACACTGCCTGAATATTCCTTCTCTTCATATAGACGTCAACCTAGTTAATAGAAATTATATATCTGCATAGAACTGTACTTATGTAAAATGGAAAAGCTGACTAGGTGGCAATTTTTCTTCAGTTAAGCTTAATTTCACCAGAAATAATGGTAGTTAATGCAGCTGGGTGGTCGGAGGTAAAAGTTAAGTTGTAAGCATTAAGAATGGGAGCTATGAATAATTTTACATATATTTTAGACACTAAATATGAAGACTCTTGAGTTGATGGTTAAAATGTGCTAGAACTTAATACTTACCATCCTAGAAAAAGCTGAAAGAGTAGTGTATTTTAAAGGTCTTAGTTTTTAGTTTTTGTTTTTGTTATTTTTGTTGTGACCAAATCACTGACAAGGAACAACTTAAGGAAGGGTTTATTTAGGCGGACAGTCTGAGGGTTTGAAGGAGCACCTGACAGGATGGTGAGGCAGCTGGCCATACCGCACCTGCCCTCAGGAAGCAGTGAGGGACAGTGTTAGTGATCATCTTTCCTCTGTCTGTTCTGAGACCTCAGTTCATGGGATGGCGCTGCCACAATCGCAGTGGGACTCTCCTCCTTAGTGAATTATTTCTGGAAGTGCTGTCATAGACACACCCTCGTGTGTATTTCCACAGTGATCCTAAATCCAGTCCAGTGGGCCATCAGGATTGCACAAGGTAACATAACTCATTCCCCATTGGGGGTGAGGGTGGTTAAAAAAGTAAAGACAAGAGTCTTCCCAAAATGGAAGCAAAAGAACTGTTTGCTTAAAAATATATATATATCCTTTCAATTAATTTTATTTTATATTTTATTACCAGTTTCAAACTATGAAATATTTTAAATGTTTTGGAAAAAAAATTTAAAAAAATTGGCTGTGCCAGTTGATAGGTTTTTGCATGGCAGGAACTTGGAGGGAGCATTAGGTTTTAAAGATCTGAGTCTTGCTCAGTTTGTTCCTTGTTAGCACAGCCTGAGCTAACTGTCTGTATGATGGCTTCAATAAAACGGTACTGCAAACTTCCAAAGGATTTCTGGGGCATAGCTTTTCCCAGTCAATCAGTGCTGGTTTGTCCAGCTCGTGGTTTTGTTTGCTTATTTTTAAAATAGTGCCCATTGCTTTTACTTTTTTAAAATTATTTAGTGTACAAGGGCATGCATGTGCCTGTGACTGTGCGTGTGCATGCATCTGTGGATGTGTGTATGGGTGTGGATGTGGTTGTATGGGTGTGGATGTGGGGGGGAGGGATGTGTCTGTGTCTATGTACACATGCACACCCAGCACATACGTGGAGGTTAGATAACAGCTCTGTGGAGTCAACTCTATCCTTCCACACTTACATAGCTTCTGTCAGGCTTGCATGGCAAGCATTTCCTCCCATTAAGCCATTTTGCTGGCCTGGAGTTCCTATTTTTAAATGATAGAGACAAGTTATTTTGAGAGATGATTTAAAAAATATTTATGAAGTCATAACTTAAAACTGTGCTAGTAGGTAAATGATAAACATATTTTTTCTCAAAAAAAATCATCACAAGTGTGATGATTAATAATATACCTCACAGAAAATGTGGAAAGTTAGTTTCTGGAGTTAAGAAACTGTCCCAATAGGGCAACTTGTTATTTTCCTGAAGAGGTAATTGGGGTTGGGGAACTGGGAAGGTGGTCTCACTGGTTAAGAGCACTTGCTCACAAGCATGAGGACCTGGTTTCAAACCCCCAGACCCTTGTTAAAAGCTGAGCGTGGCGGTGAGTGCCTGGAGCCCCAGCATCGGGGGAGGAGGTGTCACAGAAACCAGAGTTCAGTGAGCACTCAGCAGGCTGTGCAGCTAAGGCTGTGAGCCTTGGGCCCAGTGACTGTCATATAGGAGTAAGGCAGAGCATACTAGAGCAGGGCACCTGCTGTCTTCTCTCTGAGCCTTCACATAGGATCCCTCCCCACAGAGAAGAAGAAAGAGAAGTTTTCATAGTAATAATAATGGTAATTGGTAGTGAATAGTTAATTGGTCAAAAATATTTAAAAACCTCACATGTGTGGTTTCAAATGCTGCCATACCTGTTGGTTTCCGCCTCAGTAGCACAGCTCATGGAAGGTGAAGTAGCTTACTAACACTAAAGATGGAATTCACGTAAATCTTTGTTCTTTCTCTCAAGACTTTCAGCTATCATGTAAGGAGAAAAGGAAGGAACTTTAAAATGATAGATTCTGTAAAAGTTAATGGAAGGGAAAGCCTCCTGTCAATAACGAGCTCCTAAATGGTTTTGAATATAAAAAGACAAAAATTAAAATTAAATGAGCCACAAATGCAGCTTGGAATCAAAATTAAATTAAAAGTAGAACATAAACATTAATAAAGATAAAAGCAAATATTGCTGGAATAGAAGACATGGGAAGAAGAGGTACAATGTCGAATCTCTTATTTTTCTGACAAGAGCAATTTACATAAGTAGATCACTCTAGGAGAGGTACAAACAGGAGACAAGCATGTCCTACCTGCCTTTCAAACTGCTATGCAGGCTCCAGTGAGTGGCCTTGCAGTCCTTCCTTCAAATTGCTATATACTTATCATCAGGCACCTGGAAAGACACATTTGCTAAGATTGCTACAACAGAGGACCACAGATGCAGTGGTACAAACCCTAGAAAAGTAGCCCTTGGGATAAGGACCACAGCAATAAGCCACCAACAAGATTATAAAGAATATTTTTTACATCTCTGAATCACATCAGCAGCTTATAATATTGAAATGTATTAAAAGGATTGGCTGTGACTTCTGCCTGCAGTTGCGTTACTGAGCCTGTAATGAACAAGACTTGAATATGCCGCAGCTGCTTCCAAGGTGGCCATCTCTCTTCTAGGCTTTGATACATTTGATGGCCATTTTGATAGACAATCTGAAATTGCTGTCATTCCTCTGCTAAGGAACAGCTGCTTTCCTAATAACAAGCACAAACCCACACCTGTTGTATGCCATCTTCCTGTGTAATGGCTTTTACTTTTAAAGTCAAATCATACTACAGGGTTTGTTGGATTTTTTTATTCATAATTTAAAAAAATACTTTAAAATGGTAGTTAAACTCAATATATTATATAACTCAAAAATATCACTTACCTGAAAGTAATGTGTACTGCTACCCCATGAACAATTATGATGAGATTGATTATGCATAAGTTCTGATCAGCACTGCAGAAAATGTGGAGAATGATCTGGGAATCTACATAATACTAATTCATGGTACAAACTGTTCGTATCTCGGTATCAGTGTTACCTAAATAGTCAAAGCCATTGTAGTGGCTATACCTGGTTGTCAACTTGACTATATCTGGAATGGACTAATCAAGAATTGGAAGGCTCACCTATGATCCTAATCTGGAGGCTCAGAGATACAAGTTTCTGACCTGGATCTTGACATGGAGATCTTGAAGCATAGTGACTATGAATTCCAGAAGATTAAGATAAGGAGATCTCCAATTCAAGGTCATCTGGGATTAAAGGCGTGGTAGCACACTCCTTTTATCTGGGTCACACCCTCTGCTGGAGACCTATATAAGGACATTGGAAGAAGGAAGATTGATTCTCACACTTCCTTGCCTCATGGGACTGAGCAACTGCTAGATCCTTAGACTTCTATCCACAGCTACTGCTGACCATTGTTGGGGAGTTGGACTACAAGCTGTAAGTCATCGACAAATTCTCTAACTATATAGAGACTACCCATACGTTCTGTGACTCTAGAGAACCCTGACTAATACAGCCGTGGTCCTGAAAGTGTATGACCAATGATACCAGCATTGCCTGGTCTGTAGTCAGGAGCTACAGAGACACAAGAAGACAGGATACACACACTTGTAGACATGAGGGAATAGATTACAGGAACTGGCCCTAAGGAAACTGCAGATCCCTGACAAGTCCACTGTAAGAGGAGCTCTAGCCACAAAACTGAAGAGTCAGAGGAGCCAACAGTATGGCTCAGTCCATAGTAAAGGACCCCAGAACCAGAGAAGCTGATAAGACTAGGACAGGTACTGAGAAACTGGGGTGCAAGTCCCAGAGTCTAGAGACCAGAAAATCTGAGTTCTGTTGTTGAAGGGCAGAAGATAATGTGATTACAGCTCCAAGAGAGAGAAAGAAAAAGCCAATTCATCTTCCTCTACCTTTTTCATGTGATCTAAGCCTCAAGCCAACTGGATGCATCCTACCCATCTTGGGGGGAGGGGTGCAGATTTTTCCTACTCAGTCTAACAACTCACACAAATTCTCCTCTGAAACCCTCTCAAATGCATGCCCAGAAGTAATGCTTTACTACTGCTCTAGTGACCTTGCAAGTTGGCACTCAGAACTAACCATCACACCTGCAACTTCGTGTACTTGTTTGAAAAATCTCAAGCTTCACTGCAGATAGACTGATTCAGAAACAAACCTGGGATAGATCCCAGAAACAGCAACAACAACAACAACAACAGCAAAAATAGTCCTCTAAGGTATTCCCATTCAGTTAAAGGATAACTACAAGGCTGATGTGAATGAATTGTGTCATAGATAAGAAAAGAGACCCTACATCCCTATCATCTCCTCACAAATATCTTGTTAATACAAACACCTTCTACTTCAGGTTGGTGTCTGGTTCAATCAGTCTAGAGCTATGTTTCGTCTCTCAATGAGTTCATTCAAATATTCATCAACTTGCATTTCATAACAGCAAGCAACAAGTCTTGTCAACCTCAGCAATCTCTGTCTGCCTCTTTGCTCCAAAGTGTCCTGTTTAGTGACATCATCCTACTTAACTTTATAATCAAAGTTTCCTTCCTTCCTTACACTGTTTTTGGATTTTACCGTATTTTTTAGATTTTTAATTTTTTTAACCTTGTTTCTACCAGAATAAAAATAGCTAGAGCTTACATATACCAAATGGAAGTGAATGTACCACTGAGGCGTATTAGAGAAATAACTGATTTTTTTTCTAACACTTAGGTAAAAGGAAAGAGACTAATGGAAACAGGGATAGATATTGAAGGCTTCATTGTGTGGGATGCAGGAAGGCAGCACTTAACTACCATCTTCTGCTGCTGTAATGTGTGAACGGTGGTATCTGCTGGAGAATAATGAGATAATGTGCTGGTTGCCTTTTGTCAATTTGATGCAAACTAGAGACCCCTAGGAAGAGGAAATATAACAGGAGAATTGGCTCCGTCAGATCGTCTTGTGAGCACTCAGTGTGGCAATGTCTCGATGAGTGGTGAATGTGGGAGGGCCCAGCCCATCGTGGACGGTGGCATCCCTGAGCAGTTGGTCCTGGATAGATGACAAAGCAGCCTGAAGCAAGCCTCAGGAGCAAGCCAGAGAGCAGCATTCCTCTTCGGTCTGTGCTTGGGTTCCTGCCTCTAGGTTCCTCCCTCACCTTCGTTCCTGTTTTCTCTAGATTATGGGATGGTGAACTGTGATGAGGAAGTGTAAGCAAAATAAACTCTATCCTCCCTACGTTGCTTTTGGTTACAATGTTTATCCTAACAACAGAAAGTAATTAGAGCAGATAATTAAAACAATTGATAAATATGAAATATACAGGTCATTTTGTTCATTATGATTAAAAAAAAACCAACAAAAATCAGAGTTTCAAAAATCACCCATCTCATCTGGCTCCTGAGGGCTGCCCTGTTCTGTTTCTTCTTTGGGTCCAGATATGCTTTTCCTTAAATTTTAATACAAATTCAGTAGAAAAATAGAAATGAAGGAGAATTTTTTCCTTCTCTCTTTCTACATATTTTTCAACATATTCCCTACAATGTTCTTATTTTTACATTGTAAGGGTTGTTCTATCAGGAGAAACCTATTTCAGAAATAATTATCTTCACATTGAAGTCAAACAAATAATCTATTGTGAAACTGAAATGTCATTGGTGATCCAAGCTCCTAACAACAAATAATAAATATTGTTTCCATTTTCTGATCCTCGATGAATGAGATAAATTAATATCCAGTCTTTCTTTAAACTATGTGGCTTCTTTTGTGGCAGCATTTCTTTATACTGTACAGGATAAAGTATTCTAAATTGTAGTAAAATGTTATTGGAGAGAAAAAGAGGGTGCTTTCTGAAAAGAGTTACATTTTAAAAACATGTCTAAAGCCTATTTGCAGAGCTTTAAGTTTTTTCTTTGTGAACTGAATACTAAACATTACTTGGAATTTTAAAGAAATATCACGATCGCTTCAGAATACATGCTGCAAACTCTAGAGAGGCAACCTACTTTTCCATAATTTTTTTTGGCTCTGAAGACTGAGGAGGCACCATCCCCTGACAGTCACTGTATTGTTTCTTAGTTTCAAGCAAGGTACAGGGAGTGAGTGGAGTCTGACCAGTCCTCTGCAGACTTAGGATACAAGGAAAAGTTTGTGAAGGCTTGGTCTGTACTCACTGGGGGCAGCTCCACATTCCTCAGTGCTCCTGATGCACTTTCTAGACAGAAACTACAACCTGGCTGAACTGACTGTCTTTAAGAGACATGCTTCTAGGTAAGTGATGGAGCTCACAGATGGCTGACACTTTGTTCTGATGTGACAGGAGATGTCTCTGTCGCTGTACTTTGCTTTGCTTTTATTTTCCAGACTTGTAAGGTCCCAAACAGTGCTAGACAGTGCTATAATTAGTACAGAGTAGCCTGCCAGATTTTCGGTGATAAGATTTAAAGGTTTAGAACAACCTTCAGAATGTGTCTCTCTACTTGTGGTTAGTGTTTGAGCTGTATTTTTAAGATTTCCGTTAGAGTAAGCGTAACATCTTGGGATTTCATTTGTAGTTGTTAGAGACAATAAAGTCCTCAAGATAAGAATGTAAAAATGACTTTTAAAAAAAAGAAAGTAAAAAGATAGTGGGTTCATTTGTGTTGTTAACAAGCTCTGGAGTGTCTTTGAAAGGGAATGGTTTCCATGCTTATCTTATTAAATGTAAACAGAATCTTAAATTGTCAGCATCAAAATTAGTTTAAAATAGCAGAACACTAAAAAGTAATGTGTTGCCATGTTGCACATGTTTAGCAATGTTCAAAACTATATCAACGTAACCTAAAAATGCTTTAAAAATTTAACATCAGCATGCGTTGGCCTTCATGGAGATCTGATGAGGATCTCCGAACAACATCTGCTGTAGGTGGTTTTCTTACTGCAGAGAAGGGTATAATTAAATTAGAACTTCACTGGATGCTTCATAAACATTTTAAAATGCTTCATTGGTAACTGTTTCATCTATTTTCAAGTTAACACTGTAAAACACTGGCTGAATTTTATGGTTCAGAATATTTATTTGGAAAACTCAACATTTTCCTAGCAAATTATATCAGATAATAAAGGCTACAGAAGCATCTGCAGCCCCCAGGAGACTGAGTGAAGAAGACATCTGTAGTGATTAGGCTTCGCAGTTGTACATCGACAGTCACCTATCAGACCTGACGTGTTGGAAGAACTCCAGCTTCTGCACTGGAAGTATGAAGGAGGCCTCCATCAGGGATGACTGACAATACATTTGGGATCCAGTTAACTATGCTAGAGTTTCATCATCTGATGGTTCATCGAAATGTTTAGATATGGGGATTCAGTTTCTGTTGTGGTCTCAAGCCTAACCTAGTTAGGAGAGAGCACTAAAGTAAAGATGAAGACTGCCCTAGAGTCAGGACACTGTGCCTTAATCCTGTCTCTGTACATTGTTCCTGTCCACTGGGTTACCACCTTCTCGAAATTATTTCTTCAATCTCACTGTCTTGTGGCTGTTTTGCTCTGTCCTCTCTGTTTTACTCTCAGAACAGTAGAGGTCAGGTATACATATGGAGAGTACTTTAGAGGTTTTAAACATGAGCTTCGGGAAGAGCAGTTGTGCTTCTACAAAGCAGCCACCATTTTTCTACTCGTTTCCAGAAGCCCTAATGCACGCATGCATCGAGCCATCAAAGTCAGAAAAGTATGGGCAACACCCACCTCAGAGACATTTGTTGCAAGGGATTTGCAGGTCAGATCATCCATCTCTTAAGTAACTTCTTACGTGAAAAATCGCAAAATGGTGTCACCTCATTTTCATGATCTTTTGTTCATTTGCCCAGTTTCTGCTGTTTGTTTGACTGTTAGAAGCCTGTAAACTTGAGCTGATAGCATAGCAAGGTGCAAAGGTGATAAACAAGGAACACATGGTGACAGGAGTCTGGGTCGTCTCTCAGTTTCTAGGGAGGGTCAGGAAAATCACCTGCCCTTTCTGCATGCGTCTCCTCTAGAGATGAGAAAACAAATATGGTTGCTTGCTGTTAGGATTTACACGAGCTGTGTTTATGGAGTGTCACATGGAATATTGGACCTTGTAAGTCAGCAACCATCAATAGTAGGCAACTGTTTTAGGAAATTATCAACCATTGTCTTCTCTCTGGACTTGCCACATTTTCTAAGATTACTGATGCATTATGGGTTTTCCGAAGTTATTTGCGTCAGTTTTTCAGTAAGACGAGTGAATAACTTGCCTGTGTGAGTTTTTAGTTGACCATAGCTGACTCTGAATTATAGTTGTGAGCTGTTATTACTTCAATGGTTAAGCAGATTGACCTCTGGAGTAAAAGGTTTTATTTTATACTGTCTGTGAAAGGAGCATTTGTGAATTCATTTCTGTCTTCTATTCATACCTTGGTTAAAACGAGCCACGGGGTGGTGCAGTCTCTGGAACATTACATAAACTCACTTATTCTTGGCCACGTAGCAGTTGGGAATATGCAAACAGGCCTGAATGGAACCAAACACTAAATGTCTTCATAGGCAGGAAACCTAATATTTACACAACAACAAGAGGGGATGGTCACTAAGGTAGCTTATGACTAAGTGTCCTTGTTCTTAGTGAATGGAAGCTAGCATCCTCTCTTATATGGCTTGCTTGTGTTGTAGGACTAGGCTGCAGAACAGCTATGATCTAGTATGTTTGCACCAATGGCTCCCTTCTCCAAGGCTCTGTTCCATGTTGAACATCCCCACATTCTCCTATCCCTTATCAATGTGCTTTCTCTTCCTTATATATTTATGCTAAGATATGAATGATTATAGTGGATCAGCAAGATTTTTCCACACATCTGCATTTAAGCATACTGAAATCTTGAGCAGAAAGCCAAAATCCCTAATCCATGATCCCACAGTTATTAGCAATAGCCTGTATGTGGGGTTGAGGTTTAGGGGACCACAGAGAGAGAACCTGTGCATTCACATTTCCCTCACAGTTGCAAAAATTCACTGGAAGGGTGGAGTTTTAGAAAGGCTCACTTTTCTCATCTGTACAGCTTGCATGTAAAGCATACAGATGTGCATATGAACAGACACGTGGCATGTCTGCAGCACTACAGTTTCATGGGAGATGCTTAAGAAAAACAGTGTGTCTAAGAAGGTTCATTAGGGATGTCATGTAACAAAACAAAAAATAGACAAATAGTGTCGCAGATGAGGGTAAGAAAGGAAGGACACTGTAAGCCTGTGGAGTATGATTTTTTTCCCCATGTTGTTTGTTAATGCCTTCAGGATTGTGATTGATTTAGAAAATCTGTTTAAAAAGCAGAACTTGTGTTCTATTAAATAAGGTCTGAATGTCAGCAGAGCAGTTAAATACTAGTGAAGAAGAGGGAAGTGCTTGAGAACAAGATGTGCTCATTCTGTGACCGTCAGGCCTCTCTGGGCCTCAGTTTCTTTCTGTTTGGATTACTTGGGGATCATAATGTCCATTTAGTCTAACTGCAAGACTCATAAGAATTAATCCAAATAACATCTGTCTCAAAAAGCTTCTTTATGTTGCCTAACAATTGGTAGCATGATCAAGCACAATCCTATATTAGAGGAATTAAATGTTGCATATTGTGTTGTTTCATATCGATTATAGGTTTTTAAAGTCCCATAAAAATGAAGATCATATCAGGACGTTAAAAGTATTAGTATGCACGAAGGACAGAGATTCCTCCAAACTGTTAATACTATGTGCAATGAAAGATACATTTCCAATATTCTGTAAAGTCAGTGACACATTCCTATTGACATAATCCTAAAGGAGAATGAAACCTAGCTAAGCTGTCAGAATCTCTAGATGTAATGTGATCTTTGGAAGTGGTTCTGGTCCTTAGAATTCTAGTTCTGGTCCTTAGAATTCTCTGGGATTTTTTCTTCACACACAACATCACATTCAGCTGTAACATGGTTTTATTTCATTTTGTGATATAGAAGTAGGTACTGTTTACTGGTCACACCTTTCATGGGTTTGGTGTAGAATCAGAATTAGCTCACTCTGTCAAGATGGTCTTTGTTTTTATGTATGCTGGCATGCATTAAATCATAGGATTAAAAAGTTAATTGAAAAGAAATAGTGTGTGTTTAACCACAAGAATTTTCATGAGGTAAGTGACTTTTAGTTTTGATGCAATTCTATAGAAGATTCCATTTTCTTGAAGATCTTCAAACACTCCCGGCCTCTTTCTCTTCCTCCTTGATGTTTTTTTCTGATGCTTATTCTGTTTTTGTGTTGCCCACCTGCCAATATTGTTTCCTAGTTAGTTTGCATTCTTTTGCTTGGTAAAATTAATACTGTCATTTCCACTGATGAAAATCCAGCAGGAAAGGAAGGTGAATTAATTATAAGCATTGTGATATGGCAGATAGGGTAACCCCTCTGAATAGGCTAATGTGTTCTCCCTTCCTATTGGCTTATCTAATTAGATGGTAATTTATCTCTTCAACCATATTTTAACTTTCCTATGAGAAAAGCATTTAATAATAAACAGCCATGGAGAAATGTTTTCTGTAGCACAGTATGGCGTTGTAAATTTTGCCTTAGTAGGAGAAGGCAGTCATTTGGCAATCAAAATTAAGAGAATGTTGTGTGCAAGTAACAGATTTATCTAGCAGAAATGGCCCCATAGGTAGAAGAGTGTAAAACAGCACCCATGTGATGACACTTAAGGCATCTTAGCTTTCCAGGGAGCTGGAGATCAGAGTTTCTCTGGGTAGTCGCAACCCTGAATTTCAAAACCATATGAGAAACCAGGGACTTCATTTATCATAAAATATACTGGCACAGATTCTGTGTCCACATTCTTTAAATGTTATACTCTAAGAGGATTGGGGGTGGGGGGAATGTTTTTGACTGTAAGAAGCCATTTGACTGAAAAGTTGGGTTAAGAAGCCATACCTATTAAGTGATATCTAGAAAGTTTAAATCCACAATAGCCATCCTCTAATGCGTGCATAATGATCTCAGGACTACCCACTGCCATTCCTGCAAAAGAATCTGAGATATGTAAAAACAGTAAAAGTCAAAGATTTTAGGAAAATGTTAAGATTTGAAATGGATCCCCTTTGACCAGTGAGAGGTGAAATAATTTCCCAAACCTGGAGAGCTGAAAGCATTTCCTCCAATTATTTAGAATAACTCTCCCACACAGGAACTTGGAAACACAGCACCATGAAGCATTAAAATGGTGTCTTTTGTGCACTTGAAAAAGGGTAGTGACTTCATCAAGATGTCTCACTCGGGAGAGTTGGAATCAGAACACAATTTTCTTTCTATCATTGACCCTGTTGCCTTTTGTTTCAAGTTGGGTGGCCAAGGATGCTGAACTGGTGACAGGCTCTAATCCATTCTGTGGTGCGTGGTCACGTAAATCCCAGCACTCTAGCCCTTGATTACGCTTGCACTTCTGTTGGCAATCCAAGCTCTTCCTCTGTAATTTACTCACAAATTATAGTAGAGCCAGACCTATGACCTCTTCTTTTAAAAAACTGCTTTTAATTCTGCTCATTCTTAGACACTTTGCCGTTTTCTGTGGAAATATTTCAAAATGCTTTGAAGAAGCATTGCCAATTATTCTTTATTCATTCAGGAAGAATAGAGTGGTCTAAGATAATGTGAGAAGGGCCCAGGCTCCTCTGAATTTGCTTAGTAGCTGGGGAACAATTGCCCTTGCCAGTCACGTTATTTTTTCAAAGCTTTTGATTTCTCTTTCTTTACGGCTCTCTTGGGTCATTAAGGATACTGTAAGACACTGGGGGAAATAGAGATGGTTTGATAATTGATTTGTTCCTGCTATGTCAGTTCTAAATCTTATACAAAGTAGCAGAGCCTAAATCTATTCTGTGATGTATTGGACATGCATCCGACCAAACATTCAAGACATAATCAGTTCAGATTTTCAAACAGAATGTAATGGGTCTCTGCACAGAGATGTGGGTGATATATGTCAAAAAAGATCAGGATATCAACCCCAGATGTAGTAGAACTTTTCCCTTCTCTGTTTCTGAAAGGGAAAGGAGAGGGTCTAATTGCCTTATCTATTGACTAAAAGCTCAAAATGGAGGCTAGAGACTTTCTAGAATGATATCACTATAGAAAGTCACAAGGAGAGAAGCTGGGAGATGTACCCCAGGCTTCTCTCTTCATCCTTCTTTTGGGTGATTATGCCTTTCTTAGGTGAACACAACTTGAAGTCACAAGTGTTGAAACACAAGGGAGGAGGGGATCTCTCACGCATATCAGACAAAGGGGATAGTGAGGTGAGAGAAAGAATATAGAGACAGACACCAATCTGCACACTTAGTTTCCTGAACTCATCCAAGAGCGTCTGGTCTGAATCACACTTAATTTGAACAATCCCTGATGGATGTGCCTTTCTGATGCACGTTTGACTCTCCTTTTGTATTCTAAAGAAAGAGTTTGGATCTTTCTAGGTGTTTTCTTTCAACTTAGGATGCATAATGCAACTTTTAACATCGACATGAAGCAGGAGAAACCCATGAGCTCCTGAAAGATGTGCACCCAATTTTACGACTTCATTTTGACGTTTTAAAAATGGTCTTCAGAGTTCTGTAGCATCAACTGACATGGGTTACAGCCATCTATGGGTTTATCTATAGCAGTTCTAGCTGAATAAAATAGTTTCCGTTTTTCCTTGGATTTAAACAGGAGAAGATCATTACTTTAGTAATTTCCTCAACAAAATTTTATTGGATACCTATTGTAAACCAGACCCTGTTTGATGGGTCCTTAGACAATCAAGGTTAGCAAACAAGATAAAAGACTCCTGTTATTAAACACTTTATAACTCTTATTTTCCTATAAAATATAACTTTTGAGACTGCAAGGACTCTCTTAAGCATCCTCAATCTTCTCAGGCATTTGAGAGGGTAGTCCAGAGGGAGCACAGCGCATTGTCTGATGCTGCACTCAACTGAAGAATGACATTGAAATCTACACAAGTGGACTAGTGCAGTCCTACAGTTTCTAGTATCATTCACTATTTCATTCAGGCGTAATTTCTATATCTCTGTTGGGGATGGGTATATATAGGACTTGAGAAATTGGTGAGATGTCTTAATATTCAGAGGGTCCCCCATCTAGCTGCTAGGCAGATGTGCAAGTGGCACTGATGACAAGGTAACTAGAGTGTCAAATGATGTATTGGTATTGTTTTAGAAGAGAGGGAGTGTTACAGTAATAGCCACGGCACTCAGTTTTCTGGCTACTCAGACAAGTCATCTAAAGCCCCGCTCTTAGTAATATGTGCCTTAATGGGAGTCCCAAAAGTGCTCACTTGTAATAATACCTCACAGAATCCATTAGCACAAACTGCTTAACAGTTTAAAACACACATGAAACAGTTCTAGGTATTGGTTGGGCAAGACTACAAGGACCTGAATTAGGATGCTCAGTAGAAATCATAGTTTGGGAGCTCATTGTGTATATACATACTTTATAACAGTACTGTCTGTCTTGTAGTTTAGAAAGATATTCATTGAAACCTTGAAAAGATAAAGCTTGTAAGCATGAAAAAAAAACCCAAAATTTTACTAAGGGACTGAAGAGAAGTCTTGGCAGCTAAGAGCACTGGGTACTTTTCCAGAAGATTCAGGTTCAATTTCCAACACCCACATGGTGCCTGACAACCATACACAGCTCCAGTTCTAGGGGATCTAATGTCCTCTTCTGACATCTGCAGGGACTACACATATAGTGGTGTTCATACATGTACACAGTCAAATCTCTCTTAACACATAAAATAAAAACAAAACAGTTGTTCTACTGAGAGTTGGTATTATTCATATATCTTAACAGTTGTGAACCTACACTATATCATATTTGGAAGGTCAGTGTCCTTGTCATGTTTCTAAATATGTACTGTAAAATGTTTTCTCTAAGTCAGTTATGTTGGTTTTTTTTTTTATGTAATGAAAGAGAAACTCAATACTTGGTTATTTTTAAACATGACTAAGACTAAAAGACTTGTCCAATGAGGCTCTTTGTATTTTCTAAATAATAAAAGAAATATTCCTTTGATTTTTTTCTATCTCTCTCTGTCTTTTCCCCATCTATATGTTTAGGGAAAATAAGTCTCTGATAAGAGTGAGGGGAAAGAATTCAACTTTTCATGGCTTCAACAAAATACCTGACATAATTTGGCTCATGGTTGTAAAGTCTGTTATCAACTGCTTTGGGCCTGTGGAATACAGCATTATTATAGTGGGAATATTTGAAAACAAAATCATGGCCAGACAAAAAACTGGCTCCACTGTCTTCTTCTGCCCACTCCCCACAACATAAACTAAACACCCTTTCAAGACTCCACATCTTAAAGGATTATGCAGCCTTCGAGTAGCACCATGCTGTGGTCAAGCCTTCAAGAAAGCACCAGTTCTAAGCATCTCTTACTAGTAGAGCAATTTTATATATGTTCACTTGATGCTTAGACCTAGGCCGTTATTTCTGATGTTAACATTAATTCATAAACATGGCAATGGGCAGGTACCCAGGGATCAAAGAGCCCACTACAAAGTTCCTGTTCATTCTCTTGGATCCATGTTTGGAATTTCTAATTAAAAAAAAAAAGAGGAATATTAGGAACTATTTTTTTTGTGTTTCTCTTTTTATATGTTGAAAGAGTTCGGTTGTTTCTGGAATGTGTTATGCATTGTATACATATAGGGCTAAGCAACAGTGTAAACATTTTTTATTCAGTGTGTGTGAAACCTATATTGTAGAATAGTATGCTTGATGTGTTTTGTTCTGTCTCCAGACACTTATTTAAAGTGTATGACCTCTAAATATAAAGCAATACCTCTGATTTATTCTTCAAAAAGTAGAACCTGTATTTCCAGACATTTCAGATACTCAGTATGCCTAGTAACATTTTTTAAATCAACTGTTGAATTGCACTGGTTTATATTTAGAGGTCCTTCTCCCCAATATTTTTTTGAGAATTTTGTTTCAAAATGTAACTTATGCACTATTAAAGGCAAGTTTATTCTGTTTTGGCTTAATAATTTTAAAGATAGACTCCATAACTTATTTTTTTTTCCTCGAATGGTCAGGAAGTAAACATGCACTCTGAAGATGTTACAGTCAGAATTATTTAAAGTCAGAATTATTATTGGAAGGTTTTCAATGTGCTGTTATTAATGGGAGTCTTTTGACTTTGAGTTATGCCAGTGGCTAAGGGACACAGCCTTGTTTCCTTGTGAGTGCCATGTTGATGCTGAAGCTAACATTAATGCATTTTTCTTAATGAATACGTAAACAGTGTCAGGTGTCTGTGGGTTTGTCTCCTTCCTAGCTCTCAGTAGGATGGCAAAGCTTTAATTGTCAGTCATCACAGCCTGGTGCTGTGACACATAAATTTAAACACAATTCATAACACTGTGTGGATGCCACAGAGGCTTTGTCTCTTAGATTCTCATTTCACCACCTTGCCAGGTAGTTTGCTCCTGGTGCAAACAATGAATTATCCATCGCATGTGGAATCACTGTAAGCTACGGAGATAAACAGATGCCTGAGAGAGACAGCACGAGACTCCTCTTTCAGTGATAAAATTCTATACCCTTTGCTCCGAGTTCACACAAGAAATCTACGATATTATCTTTGCGGCATTTAGCGGTATCTATTTTTGGGGATTTTCTCTCTTTTTTTTTATTTTCTATATTTTTTTATTTACATTTTTTTACATTATTTACAATTATTTACATTATTACATTTATTTACATTATTTACAGTCCAAATGATTTCCCCTTTTCCTCCCTCCCCGAAAGTCCCATAAGCCCCCTTCCCTCCCCCGTTCCCCATTCAACCCCCTCTTGCTTCTCTGTCCTGGTATTCCCCTACATCCAGTCTTTCCAGGACCAGGGTCTCTCCTTCCATCTTCTTGGAAATCTATTGATATGTGAATTGTGTCTTGGGTATTCTGAGATTCTGGGTTAATATCCCCTTATCAATGACTGCATACCATGTGTGTTCTTTTGTGATTGGGTTACCTCACTAAGGATGATATTTTCAAGTTCTGACCATTTGCCTAGGAATTTCGTGAATTCATTGTTTTTAATTGCAGAGTAGTATTCCATTGTGTAAATATACCACATCTTCTGAATCCATTCCTCCGTTGAGGGACATCTGGGTTCTTTCCAGCTTCTGGCTATTATAAATAAGGCTGCTATGAACATAGTGAAGCATGTGTCCTTATTGCATGCAGGTAAAGTCTCTGGGTATATGCCCAGGAGTGGTATAGCCGGATCCTCCGGGAGTGTCATGCACAGTTTTCTGAGGAACCGCCAGATTGCTTTCCAGAGTGGTTGTATCAGCTTGCAATCCCACCAGCAGTGGAGGAGTGTTCCTCTTTCTCCACATCCTCGCCAACAACTGCTGTCTCCTGTGTTTTTGATCTTAGCCATTCTGACTGGTGTGAGGTGGAATCTCAGGGTTGTTTTGATTTGCATTTCCCTAATGACTAAGGATGTTGAACATTTCTTTAGGTGCTTCTCAGCCATTAGATATTCTTCAGGTGAGAACTCTTTGTTTAGCTCTGTACCCCATTTTTAATAGGGTTATTTGACTCTCTGGAATCTAACTTCTTGAGTTTTTTGTATATATTGGATATTAGCCCTCTGTCAGATGTAGGGTTAGTAAAGATCTTTTCCCAGTTTGTTGGCTGCCACTTTGTCCTTTTGACAGTGTCCTTTGCCTTACAGAAACTTTGTAATTTTATGAGGTCCCATTTGTCAATTCTTGATCTTAGAGCATAAGCCATTGGTGTTCTGTTCAGGAAATTCTCCCCTGTGCCCATATGTTCAAGGTTCTCCCCTAGTTTCTTTTCTATTAGTTTCAGTGTGTCTGGTTTTATGTGGAGGTCCTTGATCCACTTGGAATTGAGCTTAGTGCAAGGAGATAAGAATGGGTCAATTTGGATTCTTCTGCATGTTGACCTCCAGTTGAACCAGCACCATTTGTTGAAAAGGCTATCTTTTTTCCACTGGATGGTTTTAGCTCCTTTGTCAAAGATCAAAGTCATTGCATACCGTATTCATGTATTGAAGGGATAACACACTGTATCCCATGATTATCTATTATAAGCATGTGTTAATGAAAAATAAAAAAAATGAAATGATGATTAAATACTAATTACTATGCATCCCAGACCAGCTCCCTTCCCTCTTCTGAGCCTCTTTTTGTGGCTGTATCATCACTTCAGCACACTAGGTAGCCCTTAACTTAGGAGTCATACAGGAACCACTATGTTCCCGAACCCTTGCTTTTTTTTGTTGTTGTTGTTGTTGTTGTTTGTCCTGCTGTTGCTATTATTGAAGGAAAGTTCACTACAACACAATAGTTTTGAGAGCAGGAGATGGTCATCTTTGATCACCTGTTAGCTCAGAGCTCTGCAACCTCTGGGCAGACTCTTGGCTCAGCAAGGAAGCATGCAGGCCAGTGAGCTCTGCACGGCTCAGGTGGAATATGGCTTGGCTTCAAGATGAAAGGAGTTTCAGGGCTCAGGGAAATCTCAGGTTCCAAGCAATCTCAGTGCCATTACAGCTTGCTCAGTTTCTTGTGCTAACTGCAGCTCAAGCATTTCTTTCTGGAAATTGTTCAGACTTGGGCAGAAAGAATGCGGTCACCAAGTACTCTGCTCACATAGTGATTGGGTAGAGGAAGTGTGTGTGTTGTGGTCCCTGAGTTTGTCCTGGCCTATCCTGAAATGTGCCAGGGGTCAATCTCTCTCTATATCAAAGTCAAAGCTGTAACACCTGACATGGGCATCAAAAATTAATGTTTGTGTGAAATCTTAATCCCTAAATACTCACTGCCTCTAAGCTATAACTTTGCTTACACATTTACTTTGCTTATACAGTGTTTACATATTGAACAGCATATCGATTTGATATTGAAAAGATTTCTACCACTTGAAAAATTAAACAAGCCCAAAGGTGCATGATTACTGACCAGACTGGACTCTCTGCATTGTGACTTTCCTACGGGAGTGCACTTTGGTTTGCTCACTTAGATGAGACTTTTACTCACAAGGCAGAGTAGCACCCCTTAAACCAGGTATAGTGCCAGGCCACAGACTCAGGGAGTCTTGGTGTGTCATGGCGAGCAAGTCTGCAAAGTTATTTTGGGATTCTGACAAAGACCTGGGCTGTCAGCAGATGCTCACTTACCCATTCATTTGTTCAGTGGAAACTTATTTAGCAGCCCCTGCGCTCAGCATCCTGTTAAGTATGTAACAGGATACGGAGTTGAACCTGATGCTGGTAGGTTTCAAAAGAGCACTCTAGAGCGTTAAGGAGGCTGGAACACGGGCTGGAAGGCAAAGGAGACAGGCCAGACACTTGCCACTGCAGAATTAGTGTAGGGAGGGCTGCCATGGGGCGGTGAAAAGGAGAGACCAAGTAAGACCCCAGGGATATTCTTAAACTTCCCTGAGTCATGAGTGTCTTTAATAATCAGATGAAAACGGTTCGCCCTGTCTACTGGAGGAAAAGAAGTGCAGCTTCTCAGTCTACTTCAAGAAAATGGGGCACAGACTTGTATAGAGGAGATGCTAAAGATCCGAGATTTAGGAGAACACATGGGGGGGGGGGGGTGATGCAGTGTGTGGTGGAGTCCATGAGTGATGAGCTGGTTCATTTTATAGACATTCTGTGGGACACCTCTCTGTGAGCTCTGCACCCAGAAGAGTTAGAGGTTAAGCTGTTTCGAGACAGGGCTTATGAGGCAAAGCTCACAGAAGAACTTCACCAACTGGGACCCTGAGGTCAGGATGGGAAGACACTATGGATGCTACACACAGCACTCGACTGGTACCATCTGGATATCTGTGCAATGTAGTGAGAATTTCACTCTCAGGATTAATTGGTTCTTAGGAACTGCCTCTGAGCTATCCTCCTTATATAACCATTCATATGAAGCCCATAGCATATGGCCAGCTAGATAGCCCCAGTCTGTATCCATCCCTGCTCTCACGAAGTATAGAACAGTGAGATGTGTGGTGACCCTTGAGCCTGAGTTTGGGTTGTTTGACAAGGCAGTTTAGCTTCATCAGCAGACCCCAGAACTGGAGAGAAGCTGGACGGGGCCCAAGAAAATCAACAAGATAGATAAGCCCTTAGCCAGACTAACCAGAGGGCACAGAGATAGTATTCAAATTAATAAAATCAGAAACGAAAAGGGAGAGATAACAACAGAAACTGAGGAAATTCAAAAAATCATCAGATCCTACTACAAAAACCTGTATTCAACACAACTAGAAAATCTTGAGGAAATGGACAATTTCCTTGACAGATACCAAGTACCAAAATTAAATCAGGATCAAATAGACCATCTAAACCGTCCTATAACCCCTGAAGAAATAGAAGTTGTCATTGGAAGTCTTCCAACCAAAAAAAGCACAGGTCCAGATGGTTTTAGTGCAGAATTCTATCAGACCTTCAAAGAAGACCTAACACCAATACTCTTCAAACTGTTCCACAAAATAGAAACAGAAGGAACACTACCCAACTCGTTCTATGAAGCCACAATTACACTAATACCAAAAGCACACAAAGATCCGACAAAGAAAGAGAATCTCAGGCCAATCTCTCTTATGAATATCGATGCAAAAATACTCAATAAAATTCTTGCCAACCGAATCCAAGAACACATCAAAATGATCATTCACCACGATCAAGTAGGCTTCATCCCAGGGATGCAGGGATGGTTCAATATAAGGAAATCCATCAATGTAATCCACTACATAAACAATCTCAAAGAAAAAAACCACATGGTCATCTCATTAGATGCTGAGAAAGCATTTGACAAAATTCAGCATCCTTTCATGCTAAAGGTCTTGGAAAGATCAGGAATTCAAGGCCCATATCTAAACATAGTAAAAGCAATTTACAGCAAACCAGTAGCCAGCATCAATCTAAACGGAGAGAAACTTGAAGCAATCCCACTAAAATCAGGGACTAGACAAGGCTGCCCTCTCTCTCCATATCTTTTCAATATAGTACTTGAAGTTCTAGCTAGAGCAATTAGAAAACAAAAAGAGGTCAAAGGGATACAAATTGGAAAGGAAGAAGTCAAACTATCACTATTTGCAGACGATATGATAGTATACATAAGCGACCCAAAGAACTCCACCAGAGAACTCCTACAGCTGATAAACGACTTCAGCAAAGTTGCCGGATATAAAATCAACTCAAGCAAGTCAGAAGCCTTCCTATACTCAAAGGATAAGCAGGCTGAGAAAGAAGTAAGAGAAATAATACCCTTTACGATAGCCACAAACCATATTAAGTATCTTGGTGTGACGCTAACCAAACAAGTGCAAGATCTGTATGACAAGAACTTCAAGTCTCTGAAGAAAGAAATTGAAGAAGACCTCAGAAGATGGAAAAATCTGCCATGCTCATGGATTGGCAGGATTAATATAGTAAAAATGAGCATCTTACCAAAAGTAATACACAGATTCAATGCAATCCCCATCAAAATCCCAACTCAATTCTTCATAGAGTTAGAAAGAGCAATTCAAAAATTCATCTGGAATAACAGAAAACCCAGAATAGCTAAAACTATTCTCAAGAGTAAAAGAACCTCTGGGGGAATCAGTATCCCGGACCTCAAGCTGTACTACAGAGCAATAGTGTTAAAAACTGCATGGTATTGGTACAGTAACAGACATGTAGATCAATGGAACAGAACTGAAGACCCAGAAATGAATCCACACTCCTATGGTCACTTGATCTTTGACAAAGGAGCTAAAACCATCCAGTGGAAAAGAGATAGCCTTTTCAACAAATGGTGCTGGCTCAGCTGGAGGTCAACATGCAGAAGAATGCAAATTGACCCATCCTTATCTCCTTGCACTAAGCTCAATTCTAAGTGGATCAAAGATCTCCACATAAAACCAGACACACTGAAACTAATAGAAGGGAAACTAGGGAAGAACCTTGAACATATGGGCACAGGGGAGAATTTCCTGAACAGAACTCCAATAGCTTATACTCTAAGATCAAGAATAGACAAATGGGACCTCATTAAATTACAAAGTTTTTGCAAGGCAAAAGACACCGTCAAAAAGACAAAGCGGCAACCAACTAACTGGGAAATGATCTTTACCAACCTTACATCCGACAGAGGGCTAATATCCAAGATATACAAAGAACTCAAGAAGTTAAACTCCAGAGAGGCAAGTAACCCTATTAAAAAATGGGGTACAGAGCTACACAAAGAGTTCTCACCTGAAGAATATCTAATGGCTGAGAAGCACCTAAAGAGATGTTCATCATCCTTAGTCATTAGGGAAATGCAAATCAAAACAACCCTGAGATTCCATCTCACACCAGTCAGGATGGCTAAGATCAAAAACACAGGAGACAGCAGTTGTTGGCGAGGATGTGGAGAAAGAGGAACACTCCTCCACTGCTGGTGGAATTACAGGCTGGTACAACCACTCTGGAAAGCAGTGTGGCGGCTCCTCAGAAAACTGGGCATGACACTTCCGGAGGATCCGGCTATACCACTCCTGGGCATATACCCAGAGACTTTACCTGCATGCAATAAGGACACATGCTCCACTATATTCATAGCAGCCTTATTTATAATAGCCAGAAGCTGGAAAGAACCCAGATGTCCCTCAACGGAGGAATGGATTCAGAAGATGTGGTATATCTACACAATGGAATACTACTCTGCAATTAAAAACAATGAATTCACGAAATTCCTAGGCAAATGGTCAGAACTTGAAAATATCATCCTTAGTGAGGTAACCCAATCACAAAAGATCACACATGGTATGCAGTCACTGATAAGGGGATATTGACCCAGAATCTCAGAATACCCTAGACACAATCAGCATATCAATAGATTTCTAAAAAGATGGAAGGAGAGACCCCTGGTCCTGGAAAGACTGGATGTAGGGGAACGCCAGGACAGAGTAATGAGAGGGGGTTGAACGGAGAAAAGAGGGAGGGAAGGGGGCTTATGGGACTTTCGGGGAGGGAGGAAACGGGAAAGGGGAAGTGATTTGGAATGTAAATTAAAAAAATAAAATAAAATAAAAAAAAAAAAGAAATAGTCGGCAGTTTTCAGCCACACCATTAGAGCATCTCTCTGGGGAGGCTGGGCGTCACAGTGCATGCTTCTTTAGGGGGACAGAAGTATTCCAGCAGCCCAGTTTGAGCTGATGCAGTCAGATGTTTCTCGAGTCCGCTTTGAAAGCCTAGAGAGGGTTAAGCAGAGAGAGTGTGCATGGTTTTAATGTTTTCTGCTGTTAAAATTCTGACACCTGATTGTCTGACAAGAATTCTCAGGAAGGATGGTATTGAAACCATCTTTTTGCCAATAAGTAATAATGAGGAATTACAAACCATATCTTAACATTCAAACAATGTAAACAAATATTTAATGATTGTAGAGTGCAACAGAATAACATAATAATATTCTTAATATTACAACCAACTAAGAAATTATATGGCCCAGAAAAAATGTGACAGTGAACAAAAATAGACCTTAAATGAGCAAGTTCAGAGGGGGAGAGAAGAAGGGAGAGAGAGAGAGAGAGAGAGAGAGAGAGAGAGAGAGAGAGAGAGAGAGAGAGAGAGAGAGATCTCAAATTACTCTGCTATGTGTTGAAAGATTCTAAAGGCAATGATGTTTAAGGAGGAAACGGAGATGTGGTGTGGCAGAGTCTCTGAGTGATGAGTGGATTCTTTGCATCTTGTGGTAGAATTAAACTTAGTGCCTTGTTTTCGTCTTTTGTCCCAATGCCATGGACTATAAATCAGAAAGTACAGGAATAAAAAGGTTTCAGGTTATCATTGCAAAAGCTGGCATTTTTATTTGAGTTGTCAAAAATAGTAACAATTACTTCACGGGACTTGTTCGAAATAAAGCTATCTTTCAAAACAAGCTTAGAAGCATTTGGGACCTGTAGGAAGTTACAGGGTAAAAAAAAAAAAAAAAAAAAAAAAAAAAAAAAACCCCAGCTTTCTACTTAACATCTGTTGCTGTGAATATGTGGCCTTGATGTTAAAGGTACATCACACCAAGGTCATTGTGCGTCCTCTGAGAGATTCGACCTGGAGATGGTATGATCTAACTGACAAATTTATGAAAAGATGATTGGGATGAGCCCTTGCACAGAGACTTGCAAGAGTAACTAATTCAGTGCAGGCTAATTGTTGTCAATACCTCCATCAAAAGGCAGCAGCCGCGGCAGCAGCAGCCACAACAACATAAAGACCTTCCCAGGATTAAGTTAGTGCTACCAGGGTGGGTTCTGTCTGCTTTGCTACATTTAGTAGCAGAACAGGATTGAGCGTCACTGAAAGGCTGCTGATGTGTGGATAACACTTCCTCCTCAGCGGCCCTTCTCAGAGGACCATAGTGTCGGCGTGTCCCATTACCGGGGATGTTGAGTAAAGCTGGGATCTCTATGAGAACTCTGTTTCCTCTCTTTGATTTGATTGTAATATACACTGGGAAGTTTTCAGACTGTGAATTCCTAATTCCTCACTTTTTATTCAGTGATCTTAGCATGCTTTGATGATTGTTGCCTGGCAGGTTATATAGTGGTAAAATCTGGGCTTTCTGTTTCAGATTTACATTGATTTGTCTTCTTTATTTTTCTTTCCCTTTGTAATATTGTACAAAACCAGTTTGAACCATGTGTATGTTTTTTTCTTTTTCCCACTTTAATACGATTCTTATTTTCCTGTAGTTTCACTAATGTGTATTTTACAGATAAGTATATGCATGGGGCTGGGGAGATTACAGAGTGGGTAACAGTAACTGCTCTGTAAGCATGAAGGTACTAGTTCTAGTTCCTGACATCAAGGTAAAAAGGCAGGCATGGTCATGCATGATGGCTATGACCCGAACATTGGAGGATAGAGACAGTTGGATTCCAGGAGCTTACTGGTCAACCACCCGAGTTGAAACAGCAAAACTATGGTTCTATGAAAGGCCCCATTGCAAGAGGATCAGGCAGAGGGTAATAAAAGAAGACAACATTCTGCTTTGAACTCTGCATGGTTTCACACAGACGTAAAATCCCCTCACACTCACATACATGCAACATACACATACAAATCATATATTTGTACTGTACAGTAGGGTAAATATATATCATTCTTTCACATATATATGTACATATGGTTTGTTATCCTGTTTCTCTACATCTATATTCTCAGCACCACAATCTTGAGATGATCCAAAGTCCCTAACTTGGTATATACATATGTATGTAAAAGAATTATATATGTATACATGTATATATGTGTGTATACATACATGCATATATGTATGTATGTATATATACACACATATATACATGTATGTATGTATATATACGAGTGTATGCATATATACATACACACATATACATATGCATATATATAATGTGTGTGTATGTTTGTCTGAGCAAGAGATCTCTGAGACTCCATACTTAAAAAATTTTATCTTTTGATTCTTCTCTCAACTTAGTATCATTATAATCTATTTCTATCATTCTTCATTTAAAATCTCAAACAGTACCAGATTTCCCTATCAGCCAGAGTTCTACAATGTTGGCTTAGTTGTCTTTGACATGAGCTCCCCGGTTTGAGCATGTCCTCTGAGGCACATCTAGGTAAGCATGCAGACAGTTCTGTTTTGCGCCTCTAGCATAGTAGGTCTCAAAACACACACACACACACACACACACACACACACACACACACACACACACACACACACACGCGCGCACAGGGAGTTCTCTTATATCTATGTACTAACTACTGTGTGTGCACACGCATGTGCACACATACCTAGTATCCTCAGAGTAGAACTCAAAACAGTGAGACCCTGGGGTCCTTCACTTGGAGAATGAGAAGGTTTTTTCATTCCACCATTCCATGTTTGTAGTTCCCTTCCATGAAATGAGAATCCTGGTACATAACATTATCACCATGTTTGATTACTTTTATAGTCCTGCAATGAACTCAAAATTATCTCACCGCTGCTTTAACAAGACCACTAATACCAATAGTCCTCTGCTAACTCAAAATTCCTTCAATTTCTTTTTGGCCTTAGAATACATATTTATTTAGAGCCAGAATACTTTTAGAAAAAAAAGTACGTAAATTAATTTTTTTTCAGTTTGCTACAGGTATAGAGTTAGCTGTTGTTTTAATTATAATTTACTGTGACATTTAACATGATATCTACCCTCTTAATGAAGTTAACTGGAGCTCATTATATGGAAAATCTCCAGGACATGCTCATCCTGCAGAGCTGAAGCTTTGTTCTCACAGAGTTTTAAGTGTGATCTATTTAAGAAGTCATTTTCCAGTGATTTATATCTATTTTGAATGCATAAACTAATTTTGCTTTTAAGTATAAAGAAGAAATTTACATTTGTGTTTATTTGAAAAACTCAGTAAAACCTTGCACTGTTGTTATATATAAGGTCTGTTTAGAAAGAGCAAGCATATGTCTTTCTCTTTGAACTAGTAAATAATTTTATATTTATCAATCCCCTAACTTCAAGAAAAGGGAACAATTCGGGGCTTACTGAAGGGCAGTATAGAGCAGTCACTACTGGGTCTAGAAACAGAGGCAAATTCTGGTTGTCACCTAACCCACACCTCCTGACTGGAGCAGGTTTGTTACCCTGTTTTTTCTGCATCTGTAAGCTCAGCACTATCACCTTGAAATGATACAAAGCCCCCACCTTACTGCCTGATGGGTAAGCAGCTTATGCCACAAGACTTCTCCTTGTGATCTGGGTGAATACCTTTGAAACTTACGTTTTGGATACTCAGCTTCGCTGATACGTTTTAAAACTCCCTCCTTTCTCTCTCTACTCTCTTTGTTTCTTCACTTTTCTCTTTGTAGTTTTTTTTATTAGATATATTCTTTATTTACATTTCAAATGATTTCCCCTTTCCTGGTTCCCCCCTCCCAGAAAGTCCCATAAGCCCTCTTCCCTCCCCCTGTTCCCCAATCAACCCCTTCACACTTCCCTGTCCTGGTATTCCCCTACACTGCTGCATTGAGCCTTTCCAGGACCAGGGGCCTCTCCTTCCTTCTTCTTGGGCATCATTTGATATGTGAATTGTGGCTTGGGTATTCCGAGCTTCTGGGCTAATATCCACTTATCAATGAGTGCAAACTGTGTGTGTTCTTTTGTGATTGGGTTACCTCACTTAGGATGATATTTTCCAGTTCCAACTATATGCCTAAGAATTTCATGAATTCATTGTTTGTAATAGCTGAGTAGTATACCACATTTTCTGTATCCATTCCTCCGTTGAGGGACATCTGGGTTCTTTCCAGCTTCTGACTATTATAAATAGGGCTGCTATGGAAATAGTGGAGCATGTGTCCTTATTACATGCTGGGGAATCCTCTGGGTATATGCGCAGAAGTGGTATAACAGGATCCTCCAGTAGTATCATGCCCAGTTTTCTGAGGAACCGCCAGACTGATTTCTAGAGTGGTTGTACCAGCCTGCAATCCCACTAGCAGTGGAGGAGTGTTCTTCTTTCTCTACATCCTTACCAACACCTGCTTTCTCCTGAGTTTTTGATCTTAGCCATTCTGAATGGTGTAAGGTGAAAGCTCAGGGTTGTTTTGATTTGCATTTCCCTAATGACTAAGGATGTTGAACATTTCCTTAGGTGCTTCTCAGCCATTTGATATTCCTCAGGTGAAAAGTTTTTGTTTAGCTCTGTACCCCATTTTTAATAGAGTTATTTGGCTCCCTGGAGTCTAACTTCTTGAGTTCTTTACATATATTGGATATTAGTCCTCTGTCGGATGTAGGGTTGGTAAAGATCTTTTCCCAATTTGTTGGTTGCCATTTTGTCCAATTGACAATGTCCTTTGCCTTACAGAAACTTTTTAATTTTATGAGGTCCCATTTGTCAATTCTTTATCTTAGAGCATAAGCCATTGGTGTTCTGTTCAGGAAATTTTCCCCTATGTGCATGTCCTCAAGGTTCTTCCCTAGTTTCTTTTCTATTAGTTTCAGTGTGTCTGGTTTTATGTGGAGGTCCTTGATCTACTTGGACTTGAGCTTAGTACAAGGAGATAAGAATGAATCACTTTGCATTCTTCTGCATGCTGACTTCCAGTTGAACCAGCACCAATTGTTGAAAAAGCTATCTCTTTTCCACTGGATGGTTTTAGCTCCTTTGTCAAATATCAAGTAACCATAGGTGTGTGGGTTCATTTCTGGGTCTCAATTCTATTCCATTGATCTACCTGCTTGTCACTGTACCAATACCATGCAGTTTTTAACACTATTGCTCTGTAGTATTGCTTGAGGTCTGAAATACTGATTCCTCCAGAAGTTTTTTTTACTGTTGGGAATAGTTTTAGCTATCCTGGGTTTTTTGTTATTCCAGATGAATTTGAGAATTGCTCTTTCTAACTCTATGAAGAATTGAGTTGGGATTTTGATGGGGACTGCACTGAATCTGTATATTGCTTTTGACACGATGGCCATTTTTACTATATTAATCCTGCCAATCCACGAGCATGGAAGATTTTTCCATCATCTGAGGTCTTCTTCAATTTCTTTCTTCAGAGACTTGAAGTTCTTGTCATACAGATCTTTCACTTGTTTGGTTAGAGTCACACCAAGATACTTTATATTGTTTGTAGCTATTGTGAAGGTTGTCATTTCCCTAATTTCTTTCTCAGCCTGTTTATCCTTTGAGTATAGGAAGGTTATTGATTTGCTTGAGTTAATTTTATATCCGGCCACTTTGCTGAAGTTGTTTATCAGCTTTAGGAGTTCTCTGGTGGAGTTTTTTGGGTCACTTAAGTATACTATCATATCATCTGCAAATAGTGATAGTTTGACTTCTTCCTTTCCAATTTGTATCTCTTTGACCTCCTTTTATTGTCTAATTGTTCTAGCTAGAACTTCAAGTACTTTATTGAAAAGATATGGAGAGAGAGGGCAGCCTTGTCTAGTCCCTGATTTTAGTGGGATTGCTTCAATTTTCTCTCCATTTAGATTGATGTTGGCTACCGGTTTGCTGTATATTGGTTTTACTATGTTTAGATATGGGCCTTGAATTCCTGATCTTTCCAAGATTTTTAGCATGAAAGTTTGCTGAATTTTGTCAAATGCTTTTTCAGCATCTAATGAAATGACCTTGTGTTGTTTTTTTTTTACTTTTGATTTATGAAGAAAAGTTATGGCTGAGCAAAAAGTTTTGGATTTTGAAATGGCCTTGTCCTTATTAAGTAATCGAGAATTCAGAATAAGAATTATTTCCCTAAGCTCTGTCAGTGATTGCAGTTGAACCCTGAGCAATCGTTCTGTGATAGGATGCCAAGCACTTATCACTGTAAACACTGAGGTATCTTCTAGTGATCCCATAGCTAAAACCTAGATAAAAGGTCTATATTTAACAATAGCTCTGGGAATCTTTCTGAAACCCTTGGTTGCAACTTTGAGAGTTGACAGGGATAGCATATAGTTAAAACAAATGTAATGTCTCTGTTCCTGAGAAAAAGTGCCAGATTACCAAATAAAGAATAGCTAGAAGTGTGTGTGTGTGTGTGTGTGTGTGTGTGTGTGTGATATTCCTGGGACTAAACCCATGACCTCATGTGTACTAAGCATGTGTACTCAATCTCCCCCCATTGACTTTATCCTATACTTGGACCCCTCTTACATTAAAGCCAAGAATAAAAATAGGTTTTTATACAGATTCTTTTAATCTGTAAGCCACTGGTTACAAACTGTAGATTTATAAAAATTATTGGGCTCACCAATTGAATAAAAGAAAATTTCTAAATGATAATATTGCCATTTATAATAGTTGGGTATTTTCAAGATAGTACAAAATTATTGCACAATTTCATTCTTAGGGGATGCTCAGTATAGAATATGTGACAGGCATGGAGAGTGCTGGTTTGTGTCATATGCCCTGAGTCCCTGAGGAGGATACATTTTCAATACTATTCCTGTTCAAAGAACTGCGACACAGTCCAAGGTAGAATGGTTCAAACATTTCCGATAAAGGCTGGGAAAGACAGCACACGGAGATAACCATTCTCTTTTTTTTTTTTTTTTTTTTTTTTTTTGATGTTTTTTTTTTTTTTTTTTTTAATTTAATTTTATTTTATTTTTTTAATTTACATTCCAAATCACTTCCCCTTTCCCGTTTCCTCCCTCCCCGAAAGTCCCATAAGCCCCCTTCCCTCCCTCTTTTCTCCGTTCAACCCCCTCTCATTACTCTGTCCTGGCGTTCCCCTACATCCAGTCTTTCCAGGACCAGGGGTCTCTCCTTCCATCTTTTTAGAAATCTATTGATATGCTGATTGTGTCTAGGGTATTCTGAGATTCTGGGTCAATATCCCCTTATCAGTGACTTCATACCATGTGTGATCTTTTGTGATTGGGTTACCTCACTAAGGATGATATTTTCAAGTTCTGACCATTTGCCTAGGAATTTCGTGAATTCATTGTTTTTAATTGCAGAGTAGTATTCCATTGTGTAAATATACCACATCTTCTGAATCCATTCCTCCGTTGAGGGACATCTGGGTTCTTTCCAGCTTCTGGCTATTATAAATAAGGCTGCTATGAATATAGTGGAGCATGTGTCCTTATTGCATGCAGGTAAAGTCTCTGGGTATATGCCCAGGAGTGGTATAGCCGGATCCTCCGGAAGTGTCATGCCCAGTTTTCTGAGGAGCCGCCAGACTGCTTTCCAGAGTGGTTGTACCAGCCTGCAATTCCACCAGCAGTGGAGGAGTGTTCCTCTTTCTCCACATCCTCGCCAACAACTGCTGTCTCCTGTGTTTTTGATCTTAGCCATCCTGACTGGTGTGAGATGGAATCTCAGGGTTGTTTTGATTTGCATTTCCCTAATGACTAAGGATGATGAACATCTCTTTAGGTGCTTCTCAGCCATTAGATATTCTTCAGGTGAGAACTCTTTGTGGAGCTCTGTACCCCATTTTTTAATAGGGTTACTTGCCTCTCTGGAGTTTAACTTCTTGAGTTCTTTGTATATCTTGGATATTAGCCCTCTGTCGGATGTAAGGTTGGTAAAGATCATTTCCCAGTTAGTTGGTTGCCGCTTTGTCTTTTTGACGGTGTCTTTTGCCTTGCAAAAACTTTGTAATTTAATGAGGTCCCATTTGTCTATTCTTGATCTTAGAGTATAAGCTATTGGAGTTCTGTTCAGGAAATTCTCCCCTGTGCCCATATGTTCAAGGTTCTTCCCTAGTTTCCCTTCTATTAGTTTCAGTGTGTCTGGTTTTATGTGGAGATCTTTGATCCACTTAGAATTGAGCTTAGTGCAAGGAGATAAGGATGGGTCAATTTGCATTCTTCTGCATGTTGACCTCCAGCTGAGCCAGCACCATTTGTTGAAAAGGCTATCTTTTTTCCACTGGATGGTTTTAGCTCCTTTGTCAAAGATCAAGTGACCATAGGAGTGTGGATTCATTTCTGGGTCTTCAATTCTGTTCCATTGATCTACATGTCTGTTACTGTACCAATACCATGCAGTTTTTAACACTATTGCTCTGTAGTACAGCTTGAGGTCCGGGATACTGATTCCCCCAGAGGTTCTTTTACTCTTGAGAATAGTTTTAGCTATTCTGGGTTTTCTGTTATTCCAGATGAATTTTTGAATTGCTCTTTCTAACTCTATGAAGAATTGAGTTGGGATTTTGATGGGGATTGCATTGAATCTGTGTATTACTTTTGGTAAGATGCTCATTTTTACTATATTAATCCTGCCAATCCATGAGCATGGCAGATTTTTCCATCTTCCGAGGTCTTCTTCAATTTCTTTCTTCAGAGACTTGAAGTTCTTGTCATACAGATCTTTCACTTGTTTGGTTAGCGTCACGCCAAGATACTTAATATGGTTTGTGGCTATCGTAAAGGGTATTATTTCTCTTACTTCTTTCTCAGCCTGCTTATCCTTTGAGTATAGGAAGGCTTCTGACTTGCTTGAGTTGATTTTATATCCGGCCACTTTGCTGAAGTCGTTTATCAGCTGTAGGAGTTCTCTGGTGGAGTTCTTTGGGTCGCTTATGTATACTATCATATCGTCTGCAAATAGTGATAGTTTGACTTCTTCCTTTCCAATTTGTATCCCTTTGACCTCTTTTTCTTGTCTAATTGCTCTAGCTAGAACTTCAAGTACTATATTGAAAAGATATGGAGAGAGAGGGCAGCCTTGTCTAGTCCCTGATTTTAGTGGGATTGCTTCAAGTTTCTCTCCGTTTAGATTGATGCTGGCTACTGGTTTGCTGTAAATTGCTTTTACTATGTTTAGATATGGGCCTTGAATTCCTGATCTTTCCAAGACCTTTAGCATGAAAGGATGCTGAATTTTGTCAAATGCTTTCTCAGCATCTAATGAGATGACCATGTGGTTTTTTTCTTTGAGATTGTTTATGTAGTGGATTACATTGATGGATTTCCTTATATTGAACCATCCCTGCATCCCTGGGATGAAGCCTACTTGATCGTGGTGAATGATCGTTTTGATGTGTTCTTGGATTCGGTTGGCAAGAATTTTATTGAGTATTTTTGCATCGATATTCATAAGAGAGATTGGCCTGAGATTCTCTTTCTTTGTCGGATCTTTGTGTGCTTTTGGTATTAGTGTAATTGTGGCTTCATAGAACGAGTTGGGTAGTGTTCCTTCTGTTTCTATTTTGTGGAACAGTTTGAAGAGTATTGGTGTTAGGTCTTCTTTGAAGGTCTGATAGAATTCTGCACTAAAACCATCTGGACCTGTGCTTTTTTTGGTTGGAAGACTTCCAATGACAACTTCTATTTCTTCAGGGGTTATAGGACGGTTTAGATGGTCTATTTGATCCTGATTTAATTTTGGTACTTGGTATCTGTCAAGGAAATTGTCCATTTCCTCAAGATTTTCTAGTTGTGTTGAATACAGGTTTTTGTAGTAGGATCTGATGATTTTTTGAATTTCCTCAGTTTCTGTTGTTATCTCTCCCTTTTCGTTTCTGATTTTATTAATTTGGATACTATCTCTGTGCCCTCTGGTTAGTCTGGCTAAGGGCTTATCTATCTTGTTGATTTTCTCAAAGAACCAACTCCTCGTTTTGTTGATTCTTTGTATGGTTTTATTTGTTTCTACTTGATTGATTTCAGCCCTGAGTTTGATGATTTCCTGCCTTCTACTCCTCTTTGGTGTATTTGCTTCTTTTTGTTCCAGGGCTTTCAGGTGTGCCATTAAGCTGTTAGTGTATGCTGTCTCCCGTTTCTTTTTGGCGGCACTCAGGGCTATGAATTTTCCTCTTAGCACTGCTTTCATTGTGTCCCATAAGTTAGGGTATGTTGTGCCTTCATTTTCATTAACTTTCAAAAAGTCTTTGATTTCTTTCTTTATTTCCACCTTGACCAAGTTATCATTGAGTAGAGCATTGTTCAGCCTCCATGTGTACGTGGGTTTTCTTTTGTTTTTGTTGCCATTGAAGACCACCCTTATTCCATAGTGATCTGATAGGAGGCATGGGATTATTTCTATCTTCTTGTATCTGTTGAGGTCTGATTTGTGACCAATTATATGGTCAATTTTGGAGAAGGTACCATGAGGAGCTGAGAAGAAGGTGTATTCTTTAGCTCTAGGATGAAATGTTCTATATATATCAGTTAGTTCCATTTGGTCCAAGGCTTCAATTAGATTCACTGTGTCCCTGTTTAGTTTCTGCTTTCCTGAACGATCCATTTCAGAGAGCGGGGTGTTGAAGTCACCCACTATTATTGTGTGCGGTGCGATGTGTGCTTTGAGTTTTAGTAAAGTTTCTTTTACGAATGAGGGTGCCCTTGCATTTGGAGCATAGATATTCAGGATTGAGAGTTCTTGATGGTGGATTTTTCCCTTGATCAGTATGTAGTGTCCTTCTGTGTCTTTTTTGATGACTTTGGGTTGAAAATCAATTTTATCCGATATTAGGATGGCTACTCCACCTCGTTTCTTGGGGCCATTTGCTTGTAAAATTGTTTTCCAGCCTTTTACTCTGAGGTAGTGTTTGTCTTTGACACTGAGGTGCGTTTCCTGCATGCAGCAAAAAGCTGGGTCCTGTTTACGTATCCAGTCTGCTAGTCTATGTCTTTTAATTGGGGAATTGAGACCATTGATATTAAGAGAGATTAAGGCATAGTGATTATTGCCATCTGCCATTCTTGACGCTATCTTTATGTTTGAGTGGTTATCTACTTTTGGGTTTGATTCAAGAAGGTTATTATCTCATTTTTTCCAGGGTGTTGTTTCTCTCCCTGTATTGGAGGTTTCCACCTATTATCCGTTGCAGGGCTGGATTTGTGGAAAGATATTGTGAAAATTTGGTTTTATCATGGAATATCTTGGTCTCTCCATCTATGGTGATTGAGAGTTTTGCTGGGTATAGTAGTCTAGGCTGGCATTTGTGCTGTCTTAGTGTCTGCATGAGATCTGCCCAGGATCTTCTGGCTTTCATAGTCTCTGGTGAGAAGTCTGATGTGATTCGGATAGGTCTTCCTTTGTATGTTACTTGGCCCTTTTCTCTTACTGCATTTAGTATTCTTTCTTTGTTTAGAACATTCGGTGTTTTGATTATTATGTGACGGGAGGTATTTCTGTTCTGGTCCAGTCTGTTTGGAGTTCTGTAGGCTTCTTGTATGTTCATCGGCATCTCTCTCTTTAAGTTAGGGAAGTTTTCCTCCATAATTTTGTTGAAGATGTTTACTGGCCCTTTAAGTTGCAAATCTTCACTCTCATCTATACCTATAATCCTTAGGTTTGGTCTTCTCATTGTGTCCTGGATTTCCTGGATGTTTTGGGTTACGCGTTTTTTGCATTTTGCATTTTCTTTGACTGTTGAGTCGATGCTTTCTATGGAATCTTCAGCACCTGAGATTCTTTCTTCCATCTCTTGTATTCTATTGTTGATGTTTGCATCTATGACTCCTGATTTCTTCCCAAGGTTTTCTATCTCCAAAGTTGTCTCCCTTTGTGATTTCTTAGTTGTTTCTACTTCCTTTTTTAGTTCCTGGATGGATTTGCTGAGATCCTTCACTTGTTTGTTTGTATTTTCCTGTATTTCTTTAAGGTAATTTTGCATTACCTCTTTCAGGATTTCTTCCTGATGACCCACGTTCTCCTGCATTTCTCTGAGCGATTTTTGTGTTTCCTCCTCATGGGATTCCATCTGTTGATCCATCGTCTCCTGCATTTCTTTAAGCAGTTCTCGTGTTTCCTTTGTAAGGGCATCTAACCGTTGATTCATTTCTTTAAGCAATTTTTGTGTTGCCTCCTTATGGGCATCCGTCTGTTGACCCATATTCTTCTGCATTTCTTTATGCAAATTTTGTGATTCCTTTGTGAGTGCATCTACCCGTTGATTCATCTCGTTAAGCGATTTTTGTGTTGTCTCCTTGTGCGCCTCCATCTTTTGATCCATGTTCTCCCGCATTTCTCTAAGCGATTTTTGTGTTTCCTTTGTAAGGGCTTCTAACCGTTGATTCATGGTCTCCTGTAACTCTTTATGAGATTTATTTGTGTCCTTCTTGTGATCCTCTAATAGCATCATGAGAAGTGATTTTAAATCCAGATCTTGTCTTTCGGGTGTGGTGGGGTATCCAGGACTTGCTGCTGTTGGAGAGTTGGGTTCGGATGGTCCTACATTACTTTGATTACTGTTAGTAACATTCCTTCGTTTGCCTTTTGCCATCTGGATACCTCTGGTGTTAGTTGGTCCTGCTGCCACTGGCTGTTGGTTGGACCTCCTGTGAGCCTGCAAAGCTATTTCTGCCCCCCCCTGGATTACCAGGATTCCCCTGGCACCGATTTCTGGGGCCTGCCTGCTCCTGAGTGACTTTGGAGCCCTAATGTGCTTTGCCCCAAGTGATCTTATATTGGGGAGGCCTTGCACATCTAAAGGCTCAGCCTAGTGGATTCCTGGAGCAGAGGTCGCCAAAGGGAGGCTGGCAGGCTCCTGCCCTGTGCAGGGGTGTGTGATCTCTCCTGGGGGGGGGAGGGGGCGTCCCTCTGCCAGGCAGAAGTCCCACAGCAGATCTGGCGCGCTGGTCACTGCAGATCAGCCCAGCACCTGGGAGCAGGTTACACACAAGCTGCCTGAACCCGAAGCGATATTATGCCTGTCTGTCTCTGAGCCTGGTGGTCCCAACTACCTGGTCACTGGAGCAAAGATGGCGGAGGGCACTCTCCGTGGCGCTGCTCACCCTGTGGTCACGATGGCCCGCCGATCTGGCACCCAGACGACCACAGCGCCAACCCGCCCTCGGGCACAGAAGGAAGCCCCAACAGGCCGTGTCCCAAGTGATGTTATATTGGGGGGAGAGCCTGGGTACCGGTCTCTCCAGCGCAGTCCGCGGGAACAGAGGTCGCGGAAGGGAAGCTGGCGGGCTCCCTCCCTGCGCAGGGTCCCTCCACCAGGCAGAAGGTCCCACCGCGGAACTGGCGCGCTGGTTACTGCAGATCAGCCCAGCACCTGGGAGCAGGTTACACCCAAGCTGCCTGAAACTGAAGCGATATTATGCCTGTCTGTCTCTGAGCCTGGCGGTCCCAACTACCTGGTCACTGGAGCAAAGATGGCGGAGGGCAGTCTCCGTGGCGCCGCTCACCCTGTGGTCACGATGGCCCGCCGATCTGGCGCCCAGACGACTACAGCGCCAACCCGCCCTCGGGCACAGACGGAAGCCCCAACAGGCCGTGTCCCAAGTGATGTTATATCGGGGGGAGAGCCTGGGTACCGGTCTCTCCAGCGCAGTCCGCGGGAACAGAGGTCGCGGAAGGGAAGCTGGCGGGCTCCCTCCCTGCGCGGGGTCCCTCCAGCAGGCAGAAGGTCCCACCGCGGAACTGGCGCGCTGGTTACTGCAGATCAGCCCAGCACCTGGGAGCAGGTTACACCCAAGCTGCCTGAAACCGAAGCGATATTATGCCTGTCTGTCTCTGAGCCTGGCGGTCCCAACTACCTGGTCACTGGAGCCCCATTCTCTTAAGAATTGCTATGAAAACTATTGATGCTAAGCTTCAGAGCCTTTGCTTGGGTAGAGAAAGTGTGGCCACGGGGCCATACGTCAGTAACATATTTCAACGGAGGAATGGATACAGAAAATGTGGTATATTTACACAATGGAATACTACTCAGCTATTAAAAACAATGAGTTCATGAAATTCTTAGGCAAATGGTTGGAACTGTAAAATATCATCCTAAGTGAGGTAACCCAATCACAAAAGAACACACATGGTATGCAGTCACTGATAAGTGGATATTAACCCAGAAGTTCGGAATACCCAAAACACAATTCACATATCAATTGACTCCCAAGAAGAAGGAAGGGGAGACCCCTGGTCCTGGAAAGACTGGATGTAGGGGAATACCAGGACAGAGAAGCTGGAGGGGGTTGAATGGGGAACAGGGGGAGGGAAGAGGGCTTACAGGACTTTCGGGAGGCAGGAACCGGGAAAGGAGAAATCATTTGGAATGTAAATAAAGAATATAGAAAATAAAATAAACAAAAAAATAAAAAAAATTTAAAAAGTAACATATTTCAAGCCATACTTATTAAGACCAGCATTTTCCTCTATTCAAGCTGTATGCGTCTCATTTTCCTGGCTGGATGGCATCAAACTGTGGGTTGAAGATACATTCACTCAAGAGTTTCTGAGACACACACATATCTGCAATAACTTCTGTGTACAATTAATGCAGTCACGCGACTGCCAACCTTCACAGGAGTAAAGGATTACTAAGTCTACCGTAGACTTAATCGTGTCACCCTGCAGGGACAGTGGTCATGGTACATTACGAATGCTGTGCCAGCCCTGCAAGTACGTGATCACTAGAGGAGAAATGATGAACGAAATGCACACAACCAGAAGCAATTTTCATAGAAATCTTATTCAATCACCGAGCTTACAGATATGCAACTGGATGATATAGTAGATCCCTAAGCAAAACCGTGAATCCTCTCTATGCAGAACATTCTAGATACTTTATTGGTACAAATCTACCTCACACCCTTCCCCCACCTCTCAGTTTTCAGAAGGGAGTTGTACAAAATAAGAACATAAAATTCCTGTAGGATTTGATAGAATAATATCTGTAGGTAATGCACAAATCATAGTAGCCCCACCATGTGCATGTGTTTGTGTACTAAGTCATGTGTTTCTGTGCATTCTGACCATCAAGAAGCAGAGAGAAGTCCGGTCAGCTACCCTACAGCAAGAGTATGAATTCTGTTTCTTCCATGTAAGCAACTAAAATATAAGAGATTAGCAATATATTTGTAAAAGTGTGCTATAAATCACTTTTTTGTGTGATTTTTATGCTATTTCTTCTAGAAAATTTGCACTTATAACTTGTGATCTTTTAATCGACATACATAAATATTTTCTTTCTTGCTTAATTTCATATTTGAAATTTCATATTTATTGTCTAAAAGATAGCCTAGACTTTAGCTCTCTTAAAATATGGACTTACGCCATGTTTGTACCCATAAAGTGTGTACTTATGGTGGACTCATACACAGCCACTTGATTCTAGCATTAGGGTACCAATGTGGGTTATGTTGTATATGAGAAGAATATATTTGTTTCATACATTTCAGGTAAGAAATATTATAATTACTTGTTAACTTTTGATTTAATGAATAAAACTCCAAATGCTGGTATCCAGTTCCTTCTGCTTCGGCCTCTGTGAGGAGCAGAGCAAAAGCAGCTTCAATGATGAGTAGACAAACTTCCAGTCAGACTCCTCAGAAAAATATTGTCCTAGCACTGGGTCAGGAAATATGTAAGAGCCTCAAATTAGATAAAAAGTACATAAGCCATCAGAAGCTACTAAGGCTAGGAAATGATGTGAGAATCAGCAGAATAATAAGTGGGAATACAGTTCAGGGATAGTACTATTCTAGAATGCAGGGGTCCTAGGTTCATTTACCAGCACACACACACACACACACACACACACACACACACACACACAAGATACAGGAGAAAGAATGACTGAAATTTACTGTGACTTAGCAGATATGCTAAAAATCCATGATTTGTACAATTTCAAGTCGTTCTTGGAGTATCAGTTAATGTAGAGTTGGGAAGAGATGTGTGTAAGTCATAGCTTTGAGCCTGCAAAGCCAGCCCTACTGAACAGCTTGAGTAAATAACAGAAGCAGTACATTCTGGAGTTAGATAAGACCTTGTGTCAAATCGAGAATGTACTCTTTCTTTGTCCTAGATCAATTTATTTTTACTGAGCCTTAGCCCCTCTCTGAAGAATGGAGACAGTAATTTTTTCCTACATAAAGATACAAAGAGTTAGGGCTGGGGATACAGCTCAGTGATATAGCACTTGCCTAGTGTGATGAAGGTCTTCATTTTCCACCCCAGCATGAGAAAAAGGAAGAAACATACAAGAGACCTCATATTCCAACTGCACAGGGAATGATGATCTTTGGGGGAATTGTCTTTTTTCTTCCAGATCAAGTAGAAGACAGAACTCTGGGCTTAGGGTGGTTTCAACGTTTAAAATGGAGGATGAAGCTGATCATCTTTTCTAAAGTCTTCCTGCCCAGAATTTCTATAATTAGTTAAAATTGTAGGTTTGTGCCCCGGTGTCACAAACCTGCCAGAAACACACCAAGCTTTAATTTGGCTGGATATTAATTGGTAGGCTGGCAAGTTAATGTGATACAATTATAGCTAGAATAGAGTCTTTGTTTCTTAAAGGTGGAGCTATCTGTCCAATGAGATCTGACTTTGCAAAGACATAGTATAAATTAAGTGTTATCTTAGAATTGACATGGTAAAAGGCTGTAAATGTCTTATTCTTCTCCTAGGGAATGTGGAGGCCCAGCCAAGATTTTTCTAGCATGACTAACCCTAAGGGAGATGTTGGCAAATTGGAAATGTTTTCATTCACGATTTTGATTATGCTTGAAAAGACTTATTATAAATAGCAGCATTATATTTTCTTTAAGTTATGCAACCAGCATGGCTTGAACTAATAAAAGAAGTTCTCTTCCCTTTGTTTCTTGAGTAATTTTTTTTTTGATATATGGAAACCTAAGATTAAGGTCACCACTGATTATATAGTAATAAGGCAGCTCTTAGAATCACTGAATTATATGATACAGATATCCTTTTTTGCTTTATTGTAACTAACATTAAAATGAAGCTGAAGTATGAATCAAGCCAATTTTTAGAATCTGGAGACACTAGTGCTAAAGGCCTTGGAAATTTGATTTACGTATGTAGGTCAATGTGTTTCTACTGAGAATACAACTTGGGTTGTATTTTTCTCTCTGAGGGAAAGGTTCATGAATCATAAATCTAAATATTTGGGATCCCTGAGCAAATACTGGAAGATAAGAAGCAGCACTCTGTACCATCTCCCAAGCTGAGTGAGGGATCATCCGGCCTGGCCACCTTTGTTCTGTGAAGAATAGCTTTCCTTTAGACAGTTAAAATATTTGCCCATTGGAAAAATGCAGCCTCCTGTTTACTTAAAATTCCACTATTGTACCAAATAAAATTTAGTGGATCATAAAAAGTATGTTTTAAGAAATATCATGGAACAAAATAGAGAATTTTATTGTCCCACACAAGGAAGGATTAAATCTGTTTTTGGAAATGCGTATTTCAGGTATGTGTGTGTGTGTGCATCTATTATATATGTATATATATTCTGAGCTGTAAAATAAAATTTATTTCTGAGTCACAGTAAAATATAATTAGAAAGCTAATGGTTAAAAATATGCAGTAAAGTTATTGAAATGAAATAACTATCCTTTATGTGGCCCATGTAAAAATATATTTACATTAGTCAAGCTTCTTGAAATCTGTGGGGAGGGGGCATGCATGTGTTCTTGACAAAATCATCCTTGACTTAGAGGATAGCAGAGAATCTGCTTAAGCCTTGATGGGAAATAGAGATTCTTCTACACAAGAGGACTTTGTGGGGGGCATGGTTCTGCAACGTGCTGTCAGTTTTAACTTTATCCTTTATGAAGCAGGAAGGGTAGCATTATGTGTCCCATCCATCCACCCTGCCAGCCATCTCATACATATGCAAGTGTGTATTTATTACGTGCTGTGTCACTGGCCCTATTATATGAACTTAGATTCCAGAAGTATAGAGGGCAGAGGCATTGCCATTGGGCTCTTAGTGCTTCTCATTATTCACACACCTCATACATTTCCTCTGTACTAAGTCATTATTGTTATTAGCGATGATGGCTAAATTCTGTCCCATCACACCCTTTACCAATTATTATTCATCTATATATATTTATCCATACTATGGCATGCATAAAGCTTTCACGGCATTGTGCATCATGAATAAATAGGAAAATTATGGCTGAATTGTAGGTAAAATAAATGACTATAATATAGAGAATACAAACATTTGCATATATATGCACATAAACAATTACATCATAAAATAAGTAAGCCCAAAGGAGAAACAACATAAATGACCAAGGGATAACTTCTTTTGTAGTTCTTTCTTTGGGGCTCATTCTTCAATCTGAATGTTCCAGTTGGCAAGTAAAAAGAAACATGTGTCAGATACACAATTCTCACTATTAAAAAAAAAAGACAGTCTCAGGGGAAACAAAGTGTTTCCTTGTATACACAACAAGAACCCGTTCTCGCATGCAGCTTCATGTGAGTCAGAGAACATCTGAGCTGGGCAATAGCACACTGCTACTCAGAGGAAACCAGCCCTGGGGTTTCATTTCTGTGACTTCGCTGTAAATGATGAACACTTTATCTTAAAATGCAACAAAACCAATCTGTCAGAAGACAGGAAATGACATTCAACCAGATCATTCTTAGCTACTTCAAAGATGTGAGGTAGAACGTGGAAAGGGAATTCTTCAGACAGTCCTTTGTCTAGGCCCAGTTTTTGTCTGGGTAAAGGGAGTTTAGGAAGACATTCCCTGGTGGGCCCAGGCGACAGTCACTCAGTGCTGGAGCCTCAAAGCAAATCCATCTGCTCTGGAGAACATTGTGATTTGGGGTCTGGTCAGTATTGTATGTGGAAACCCACATTGGCCAGGCTTCTCTGGGAGGGCAGAGAAGCCACTGAGGCTCCCCATGGCTGCAGCCCAGTCATATGCTGAAAGCCTCACAGCACATCACTTTCCCAGACTAGACGTGCTTTTTGCCCAAACATTTGTTTCATCTTATCCCTGATGCAGCCAGTCATCGGGTTCTGCTCAATCTCCTAATACGATTCTTGTTTTCCTAGTTGTCATGTATGTCCACATCACTCCCACAACTTGAATTTCCATAGCAACCAACATCCCAATAGAAACCACAAAATAGATATGACAAGAGATTCCAGGCATCTCTGAGAGGATCAGGCTGAGGAGCCAGTGATTAAGCCCTGGTGATAAGAGTGTTGGCCAAGGTGGGGTAGCACACACCATTAACCCACAGAGACCTAGCGGGGCACTTCTCTGTGAGCTCAAAAACGGTCTGGTCTACACAGTGAGTTGCAGACCATGTCTCAAAGAAAAAGAAAGGCATTGGTTTGAGCGACAAGACTAGAGTTGAGCCACATCAGTGGCGAGTCTCTGAAGAAACAGAATAAAGTCAGCTGTTCTGGGATGAGCAGCTCAGCTTCACCTTCTCACTCCTCTGAAGGAAAAGAAGGTTCTTAGATGTGAGATGTGGTCCATATTCGGAAGCCATGAGCAGGCAGGTCTCCGTGAGTTCAAGGCCAGCATGGTCTATGTAGCATGATCCCATCTCATGAGAAGGAGTGAAAAATAAAAGGAAATATCCTTGGTAATGCAATGCCCATCTAGAGATGTAACTTTCAGGACAGCATAGACATGATTATCTGCCTGCCATTTTATTTTTAAAATGCAGTTGTAGATATAAGTCCAATTTATAAGGAAATATAAAGTACTTGTATAATAGAATCTTTAAGATCTTTAAGGTCTGACACCTCTTTGTGAAGTAAATTATGTGGTTGCAGTTTATTTAATAATCAGAGTTTAAGTGGAAGCCAAAATCCATCTGTTTGCAGCAGTGGTATGTGTGTATGCATGTGTGTGTGTGTGTGTGTGTGTGTATTCTATGAATGATCAGGGAGCTCACAGAATCACCAGACAGCCTGTGGGCACTGGACAAAACGAAAAGAAACAGGAGATGAGAAATACAGCATCAGGTCACACCACGAATCTGTCTGCTAAAAGCAGGACGATTGACTCCAGTAATCACTATCCATAGCTGATCTACACTGCCAGCCCCCAGCCTACAGCTCTTCTGCCGCTCTGTCCCATGGGGGTTCTGTTCCATGCCCCCTGTTCCTGTCTCCTGATGTTACTCCTTCATGGTTTAGGGGGTGGCTGCGCATGGCCATCCATGCTTACCCTGTTAGCATTTAGTAGTCAGAGACAGAAAGGTTGGGAGTTAGGCACCAGCCTGGTCTACATAGTGGGTTCAAGTTCAGCCTGAGCTACCTAAGCAAGAGACACTCTCTCTTAGTGGGAAGAAAAGAAATGGAGAGAGAGAGGGAGGAAAAGGAAAGAAAAGAAACATTAGTGATGGAACTTGGGTTAAGCTAAGTCAAGCCTTGGATTCAAGAAATGCTGGGAACACGAGTCAAGCTCTTTGGTCCCTGCTAGTGAGAAATGGACTTTGTCTCCCACCATAACTCCCAAGGTACAGAATTTGAAACCCCTTAGATTTCAGGCATCCTAGAACATGCAGATAAATGTCTACTAAAATTTCCTTTTAGTCATTCATACAATTTTGAGTCTCTGGGTGATTTCGAGAGCTAAATTCGTAGGAAAAAATAATCTAGTCGTTCATAACTGTCTGGTCCTGTTAAAATTCTGCAGTGCTGATCGGTGCAGGAGACTCAAGTGAAGCCATGAGTGTGTCGTCATGCTTAGTGCCTAGGCATCAGTGTTTTAGGTTCTGATGCCGAATACACTCTAACGTTGGTACTATGTTTTGTATAGAATAATTGAAAATAAATCTAACCATTCGGAACTTCGTCACGTAGATGCCCTCCAACTGCTCCTGTGAAAGTCATGATCATGACCATAGAGCACAAATTGGCTTTCACAGATACCAGCTGGGTGGGCATGTCCTTCTCTGCACCAGGCTTGCTGCCAGCCACTCCTGTGCCTTCCGCAGCTGCTGCCCCTCCTGAGTGCAGGCCAGTCTTCTCTGCCTCTTGCTCCCTGACAATTCCAGTTACAGGGAATGCCGCCAGACCGCACTCTGGTGTGGCAGTTGGACAAGTGAGGGCAAGGGAAGATTATCTAGCTAGTTGTGATTAAAAACTCCCAATCTTACACATGCAGCTTAAAATACCACCATTCTGCATGTACAGAATGGGAACCAAAATAACTCTCCCTAGCTTCAAAAATACATAGTTAGAACTAAAATAATTTCTCGAGCCCTTCCTGGGAGGATGCCTTCCCAAGCCACCCAAGGCCTAAACTTGGAAAGTCAGGTTTATTTTTAACTGTGGTACCTCTCTGAGTTATTTCCAGGCAGCTTTCTTAGGGATTTTCCAATGTCATTAAATGCCACGGACAAGTATGTGCTGCACAAAGCTGGATTTCGTGTGTGTTACCCTTAAGAATATATCCAAGTAACTCCAGGGGCTTGTTTACAGCAGCAGTCTAAGCCAGGCCGATGGTGCCAGGCTGATGGTTGCCTGATAGAGGTGACCCTGGGCTACTTCCATGACTGGGATGCTACATGACATTCTTATTAATGGTTGCATGTCTTGAGATCTGATTTTATTCCTCGCCATGAGCCCTTGAGTCTTTTGTAATTTGCATAAGTGCTCAGAACTAGGCTGAATTGTCTTTACTTCAGTATATTTTGCATTATGAGGAAAAAAAAAGCAAACAGGCTTTTGGTAAGCAAATAATGGCTTGCATAATGAGCTACAGCTTATGGCCAGGATTACTGTTTAGAATTATTGCTTAGGATACTATGGAAGATCTAGCATTCCTTAGAAATCAGTGACTTTGGTCTGTCTCATTTATACCCACATGTCACATGTCAGCGTTGCCATCATCAGCCACATGAATGACAATGGTCTCTGCAGATAATGGTGAGAGCAGAATGCATACCTCCTCTGTCTGTGCTGATGCTGATGTAGGGAACACTTCACATACCAGTCATTCTGAGAATAGCATCTATAATTAGATATGGCACATAATTCTGTATATTCTTTAGTTATAATTTACTACACTATACCATCGATATCCTTAGTGTTCTAGTTAGGAACCCAGCCTCATATACTATAAAGCAGTGTGTCATATTTTGCCAGCAGAAATCTCATATATCCTTTTACCTCAAGTCTTGTTAGTCAAGACCTAAGAAACTTTTATTTATATGGTATTATTGAAGACAAAACTAACAAAATGTTTATATGAGTTATTTCAATGGGGAGAATATCACTGATGTGAAGGTCAGAGTTCTTAGCTAAAGTGTATTGTCTCAAACTATCAAATAACAACATTATTATTATTATTATCATCATCATCATCATTATCATTAGTATTATGTGTGGGCAGGTGCCACAGCATGCATGTAATGGTCTTTTGGGTTCTAGAAGTCAAATTCGGAACCTAGAGCAAGTTCAGGTACCCACTGAACAATTTATTTACAGTGAAATTTTGTAATAACTCCTGTAAAATAAATATATCTAATTCAAAGTATCTTTTATTGTTTCCTCCTCTGCTCTGTGTGATTGGTATGAGTAATTTTCAAACCCTCAAAGACCTTGACAGAGTAGGATGGTGTCATGCAGAGAGGACAGAAACAGAGTGGCTCTTAGATATGCTACAGATGTTGGTGTGTGTGTGTGTGTGTGTGTGTGTGTGTGTGTGTGTGTGTGTGTGTGTGTCTCAGACATAAGAATTACAAAAGTCAGTAAAGAAGTTAGTAAAACAATTCTTTTAGTTTGGGCTTTATTGCTGTGAAGAGAGCATGACCATGACAACTCTTATATAGAGGACAACATTTGACTGCTTACAGTTTCAGAAGTTCAGTTCATTATCATCATGGCAGAAAGCGTGTCATCATCCAGGCAGATGTAGTGCTGAAGAATGAGCTGAGAGTTTTGCATCTTGATCTGACAGCAGCCAGGAGAGACTGGCAGAGCTTGAGCACTAAGAGCCCTGAAAGCCCACACCCACAGTAACCCACTTCCTCCAACAAGGCCACACCTATTCTAACAAGGACCCACCTCCTAATAGTGTCACTCCCTGTGGGTCAAGCATTCAAACCTATGGGTCAATGGTGGGGGTGGGAGGGTGGCAAACCTATTCAAACCATTACAACCATTTAAACCAGTAATCTGATAGGCTTCATTATTTTAGGAGGATATATGCTGAAAAGCTGACTATCCTGGAAAGCTATCCATCAGAGTTTATTGGTTATCGCAGCTTTGTGGGGCTCTGGCTGTGCTTGGGACCCTCACAGCAAAGAAATGGTGAGATGCACCTGAAACGTTCATCAGCACAGCAGGAGACTCTAACGGGCTGGCCTGAATCATTTGCTGTATATTCCATGCTTGAATTACTGTGGTAATTATGAGTGTGAGTGTGAGGTGGTAATTTGTGCTTGCAGGTACTTTTGTAAAAATAGGGGGCCCAACCATTTAATATATGTAACATGAGATGTGTGTGTGTGTGTGTGTGTGTGTGTGTGTGTGTGTGTGTGTGTGTGTGTGTGAGTGTATCGATATCATGTTTTATAACATTGTTTTAGTAAAGAGAACAGATGTTGTTTAATAGTAGCAGCATTATATTCTCTGAGCATAAAAGCAAAAACTGAAGCAAAACAAAAGCTTCTACACTGGCGGCTGTTCTTCCTCCTGAGCACAGCAATTGTGTCTGTTCTAAGCAGAAGAAAAGAATGAGGGGTTTATGAACTTGGTCCCCCTGTACCAGGAAACTGAAGGGAACCTTTTCATTGCTAGCAGCAGAACAGTGGGCTTTCTAACCTGAGCAAAGAAGGAAATCCCGCTTTGTACCTTTTCTTGCCTCCTCTGGTCCCACTCACTGGTAATCCCATGAATCCTACAGCAAGAAGCTCAGACACTGACAGGAGGCACTGACAGGAGTGCAGAACTGCTCCAGAATCTACTGGAGGGAGGAAAGGCATAATAAGGGAGATGGGGAGGGGGGCTGAAGCAAAAACCTAGGAACTATAATACTAGAAAAGGGGGAAAAAGCAAAATACAGGAGCTATAAACTGTTTTTTCCTTTTCCTTCGCACAAAGCATTCGTGTAAGTTATACTTTAAGATGTTTTGGAGGGCTTCAATCTTTAGAAACCATGTCTTGAAGGAAATCGTAGGGACAGATAAAGAATGGAATTAATAGGACAGTAGAATTAAATTCTAGACTGCAGTGCTGAAATTATAATCGTTGGTGAAATTAACAACTTCTCTATGATAAGGATTAAAATGTTTTCATTTTTACAGGGTTCTGGAAGTTACTGAGTGTGAGAATACTCTCTTGCTCAGACTGAAATAAAAAAGTGTGACTGTAAGCAGAGGGGGAAAGAGGACAGAGCAGAGACATGCAAGAGAATGCAGAGAACGAGTTGTACCTCGAGGACTTAAAGCAGGGTTAGGAAGGACTGCATTCTCTAGACATTCATAGATAGACTCTTTTAAGGAGTAACTTTGTTCTGCATTGTTGTAACAAAATACCTGGGAAATCAGCTCCATGAGGGAAAGGTAGGTGTTGATCCATGGTCACTTGGTCCTATTACCTTGAATCTCTAGAAGCTCTAGAAGTTGTCCTGGGAGAAATTGGGAAGCAAAGACCTGGGGCCACTGTTCCAATCCCTTTCAAGGACTCATCCCAGGAGCCTAACTCCCTTCCCTTAGGCCTTGCTTCTCAAAGGTTCCACGAAACCCCTGTAGTGTAAATGGGCTAGGGAATGTAGGCCTTTGGGAGTTTTTCATATTCAAACTACCACATTTTCTGACTTCATCCTTGGTCTGCTGAACTAGAAACTCTAAAGTAGGAGCCACCCGAACTTCAGCAGCACCTCCAGGTTTGAATCTGGGAAAACAAAACACAAAAACAAAAACTCTGCCTCTAGTTTCTTGGTTTTGGTAGCAAGTTTCAGTAACTCTAGAAAGTTGAATGTGTCTCCTAAACTTCTTCTCCTTAGTTCTGTTTATTCTTTAATGAAATCTAGGACCAAACAAGAAAAAGAAAATAAGCTAAGGAAAACTAGTGTTGGGCTTTGGATTTACAAATAACAGAAGCAGAAACATCACTGGGAGAGTGGTACACAGCACCACGCTCCCAGATGCCCACATCCATGATCCATGTGTTAAAATTAAACCCTAAACTGGAATTTCAGTGTCCTATCTGCCTTGTAGTAGGGTCTTGAATTCTCTTTATGTGCTAAGAGCTATTATAAGTATTCTCATTTGGTTTTCACCGCAGCTTTATGAAATGAGCACTATTATTATTAATCTACTTGAGGAATGAGGGAACTATTGCCCTTAAGAGGAAATTGACCAACCTTGTGAGTCTCTAGCATTTGATGGCAGACTGCCTTACACTGGATTCTGAGTCTCTTTTACTCCTCTACTATAGTAAAATATAAAAATAAAAATAAAATAAAAAATATAAAAATGAAATTACTTGAGGTGTGGCTTTATACTAATAGTCATGCTACCATCCTTCTTTAATAATACTCTTTTGATATTTTTATTGTTTAAAAGTAATATAAATATTCACAAACTGTTATCTCTGAGTTCTTCATCTAAGGTTATGTTTTGGAAAAAAAAACTCATACCCACATGCATTGTAATAGTAAGAATGAGCGTGAGTCCTTCCATTTTAGCTCATCTTGGCAAACTGTGACCCGAGTTATATGTACTTAGGAAATTCTGTATGCCAGAATCTCCTTACAGTGATTTAGGACACATATTAAAAGTACCATAAAAGTAATATATGGTCATTGTATCCAATGCATAATACTGGAAGAATATGTGAAAAGTAAAGTTTATCATACACTATTATTTGTATATGTTTCTGGTGTCTCACATCAGTCTAGAGGACCCCATGGCATAAAAGCCTCCACCATACGCTGACTCACTGGGGTTAAATAGAGTTGAGATTTATGTGTGTTTGATTTTGAAATATCCTCACATAGAGCACCCCATCTTCCCTTTATCTCTGTGTTCTTGAGCACCGTGAAGTTTGTGGAGAAGAGACTTTCAAGCATCAATATGAAGTCACTTAGATGACTTGATAGAACACATACCACAGGCTTTCAGATTCATCAAAAAGGAGCTCAAGAACTTTCATGTTTAGCAGGTCTGCAGATGATGCTGGTGCATCAAGTCCATGGACAAAACCTTACAGACCACTGTAACAGGGTCCTTCGAAGGAAAGTTCTTCTAGCCTTTGGAAACTCCTTAAAGGTCAAGTGCAAGAGCATGACCTTGATGGAATTACTTAGAAGCAAATTCAGCAGCATATGGTAGCACGGTTAGTACACCCCTTTGTAAGGAAATCCATATATAAAACCTCTATTCAGCTGTCTTCATGTCTCTATGACAACAGTAAAAGTATAACAAGAAAAAAAAAAACAAAGAAAGAAGAGAAAAGCTGTTGACACCATTGCTAACACATCTCAAATGTCCAGATGAGTGTTGTTAGCAATGGAGGGGACAGCAGGACAAGGCCAGTTATATCCAATCAGAGGCATGACATCTATCACAAAAGTCGAATGAATGTGTGACATTTCTTAAGTGGGACAAATTCCACAGGAGGATGTTGATGCCACTGGCAGTTTTAATGAATTATACATGATGTACTATTTTAAAATTGGGTGGAAAAGTGCCATTTACCCTTACAATGAAAGATATTATATAAGAAGTGAGGTTCTGGGTGAGTAAACAGGGGATGGTACCAACATAATGGATTGTAAGCACACTTCTCTGTGGCCTCTGGTACCTGGCAGAAGACAGACAGGAGCTTTCCTCTTCTGTGGTCAAGAACTTTATCTCATCAGCCACCTCCTACAGTGCAGCTTTACCATTTTGATGGTTTCGAGTTTTTTTATCTCCTACATGCTGAGGTAATATATAGCATACTTTGCATTCACTGGAAAAACCCATTATCACACAAGGTTCTTCATTATAGAAAAATGTCAGTGTTAAGATGAAGAATTTTCAAATAGGAATGGGTGGGGTTCTAGAAGAATTGGAATCCTAGGAAAATGTATTAGTTACTGAATCGTCTATCAAGAGATCCCCACATTGCAAACATTATTACTGACCCAGGGTGGTTAGATCAATGAAGAATGCAGATAGGTGTACACACTTGACCCTTAAAAAGCTTTAAAGTAGTGATCAAGTCTTTCTTATTTTGATATTTCTGAAACATGTCTCTAATCGTTCATCACCCTTTTTACTAAGATCACATAGAGAACTTTGCTGTGTAAGGGCTTCTTGCTCGAATGGAATTTTCCTCCGAGAAGTTTCTTTGTGTGGTGGACGGTCATTAACCCTCCCTCCCAGTTGGCCAAAGTGAAGCAAATAAAGCATCAGTGGAGTGCTCTCCCTCGGCCAAGGCCAGGGTGTCTGCACCTCCCCTCCCACCACATACACCAGGAGGCATCAGCAGGGAAGACTCAGAGCCAAAAATGGTGAGTGTGGATATGGCTGGAGTCCACACAGGAACTCACAGCAGTCATGGGTGCTGGCATGAGGCCAAGCACAGAGGAGACTGGGGGGCATCATAAGCCCCTACCCCTAACCGAGGAGCCCCTTTCATTGGGGAAGGAGGTTCTTTTATTTTTTTAAAGGAATTGGCTCCGGGTAGGTTGTCAGTGCAGCAGTGGATGGGTCTTGCCTATGTGTACACTGACAGCACAAATTGTACTCAGTGAGTCATTTCAAACAAACAAGCAAAAGACAGGAAATTTAGCGGAAGAGGTAAGGGTGGATCTAGTGAGAAGGAGCAGAGGATGGATATGATTAAAATGCAGTGTATGAAATTCTCATGGAGTTGGTAAAATCATTTCTGTGTCTTTCATTGAAATTCTTATACCACTTCCCCTCCCTCTTCCCTCTCCAGCCTCTCTCAGCTTCCCTCCCTCAAACACTTCCCGTGTCTCCCTTACTTTCAAACTGATAGTCACCTTTTCTTGATTATTATTGTTACGCATACACCCACCTATGTGTGTATGTGTATGCACAATTGTATATAAATAAAACCTGCTGGATCCAATTTTGTTTTTAGTAGATGTGTACGGTTTCAGGGCTGACCTTTCTGTATGGGACAACCAATAAGAGGACTCATCCTTAGAAGATTCTTCAAGCAATCATTATTTGCCCATAGTTCTTCATTAAGGGGTATGACACTATAAAATGTACCCCCTTCCATGTTAACATGTCCATTGACAATAACATGCCAGGTCTCGCTTGTACACACAGTCATTTCTAGGAAAAACTGTTACACAGCAGACTTTCTTACGTTCTGGTCCCGACAATCTTTTCACCCCCCCCCTTTCCACAATGTTTTCTAAGCAGGAGCAGTGATGTAGATGCATCAATTGGGCCTTGGCTCCCTCAGATGTGTTGATCTCTGCATTGTGTCTAACTGTGGTTTTCTGTAATGTCTCTATTTGCTTGCTTTTTTTTTTAAAAAAAACAAAAGGGGGGGCTTCTTTGAGAGTATGAAGGGTGATAGCTGCTACCCTGTGGGTATTAGAATAAGATTCAGAATGTAGTAAGGAATTATGCTGGTCTAGCAAAGAGTTAGCAGTAGAGACTTTTCTAAGGTCCTCCTGTTAAGAGGGCCTTAATTCCAATAAGATAGCTCTTAGTGGCTAAAGACATGTCAGTATTACTTTTTGCACGTTTGTGTGTGTTTTGACATGCTGGTTATTGTCCTGGTTCATAGGTGCTACAGTTGTTTAATGGCATTCTTCCCTTGCCAGCTTGAATTGCATTTTCTGTAACCATGAAAGCTAGACTACAGGAAAGAGAATTACAGGTCAGATCCATCTTGAATCATCCGGACTTCGTGTCCTAAAGTGTGTAGTCTCTTCAGCAATAGGGACCCATCCTCAACCCCTGGGAGGCAACTGAAGACTGCATTGATGATCTATATTGTTTTGGGAGTCCCTTGGACTATCTTGACCAGCAATTCCAAAGGAGAGCTCTTGTGCCTGGTACTAGGGGTTTTGCTAGTCTGTAGTTCTTGTGGGGGAGCATTGTCAGCTCAAGTGGCTTGACTTCCTTTAAGATTCATTGCATGTATACATACATACATACATGTATATGTGTGTATGTAAATGTATGTTTATGTCAAAATAAAATAATATGATTTCTTGAGGCTTTATCAGACAGCCTTAGTGTTATTTGTCCCTTGTCTCTTTTCCTTCTCTATTGACCCTCATCCTTCTAACCAGTGGGAACCCCCTCGTGTAAAAGTAACTTTTATTTTCCTGTTGTTATTATTGATGCCAAGAATTACTGCCTCCCTCCGCTAACCTCGGCCTAGACCTGGAAGCTTCTAGCCTTTCTACAATCTATTCTAGGTCTAGAACGTTTTCAGCCTCTGAAACTTACTGCTGAATAAGCTCACCCTTTCTTGTTCTTTCTGAATTCTAACTTGATGGTTCAATTTAGCTGTTTCAACTCAAAGTCCTCCCCCAGTTGACTTATTTAATCTGCCTTTTCTCTCAGCCTCTGAATTGCTCTGCTTGGTCTCAAACTAATTCTAGCAATCTTTTCTAATCTCCTGGCTCCTTCTGATTCTCTAGCTCATTCTGTCTTTACCTATGTCCAGCTCCTTCTCTCTTTAATCAGTCTCTGTAAAACTCTACCAGTAAAGCTGCCTCCTTTTCCCTTTCTGTGCTGCCTTATTGTCCCTCTCAACTCTACTGTACTGCTCTCTGTGGACTCTACTGAATTCCTGTACTGTTCTCTCTTCTTCCTCTTCTGTCTCTACCTTAAGTAGTTTCTCTTTCTTCTTGTGAGAACTGGGCGTATCCTATTCTGTCAAATCTTTCTCTGATTTGTCACTTTGTCTGCTACTCAACTGGACACCACTTTTAAACATGGGAGCTTCCTTCTACAAACTAACTTTACCGTCATTGTTTGGTGTTAAAGGTGGATGCTAGGGGCATGTCTGTATTCCATCCAGAGGGACTGAAGATGTGTGCTGAAGGCTGAGACACACCCTAACTAAAAACAGGTCCAGATATCCTGTAACAACCTCCCACTATTCCATCTCCTACTCCACATCACCTGTATCCTGCTATACCTCCCTCATCGCAAACTAAATGGTCCCTTTATAGTTTCCTTATTTCTGTGGCTATTCCATGTCGTATATTCACATCTGAGGATATGGAATTAGGAATCACAGATAAGAGAAGACATGTGGCATTTTTCTTTCTGGATCTGGCTTACCTCAAAAAATACAGTCTTTTAAAGTTCTATAAATTCACCTGCAAATTTCATTTGTCTTTACAGATAAATAGTATTCCATAGGGTATCCATATCCCATTTTCATTATCCATGTATCTGAAAAGATATTCAAATTTCTTGGATATTATAAATATACTAGCCCTGAACACTGCTGACCAAGTCTCTATGGAGTAAGATGTGGAATCCTTTGGGTGTATGCCAAGGACTGGTGTAGCTGACTTAAGTGATAGGTTTATTTTTAGCTCTGTAAGGATTATTCATAAAGATTTTCCAGTGTGGCTGCACCAGTTTGCCTTCTTCCCACCCATGAATAAGGATTCCTTTTCCCCTACAACCTCACCAGCATCTGTTGATCTTAGTCATTGTGGCTGGGCAAAAATAAAATCTCAATGTGTTAATTTGCATTTCCCTAATGGATAGGAATGATGAGTACATTTTGAGGTGTTTCTTCACCATTTCTCTTTCTTTTTTAAAAAAAATTCTCTCATATATCATATCCTGAGCACAGTTTCCCCTCTCTTCATTCTTCCAAATCTCCCTCGCACCTCCTCTGTCTCCCAAATCCACTCCCCTTCCATTTCCCTTTAGAAAAGAGCAGCCCCCCCCCAGTGATATCAACCAAATAAGATTCAGTAAGACTAGGCACATACCCTTATACCAAGACTGGACAAGGCCAACACAGTAGGAGGAAAAGGGTTCCAAGAGCTGGCAAAAGACTCGGAGACAACTCCCACTCTCATTCTTAGGAGTCCTACAAGAATACCAAACTACACAACCATAATAGTTATGCAGAGGGCCTATCTCGACCTGTTCAGACTCCTTGGTTGTCACTTTAGTCTCTGTGAGCTCCCATGAGCCCTGCTTAGTTGATTCTGACATTTTCAGTTCTTCTTTTGGGAACATTGTTTAGATCCCTAGTCCACTTTTTAAAATAGGGTCATTTGTACTCTTGACTCTGTGTTTTTTGTTTTGTTTTGCTTTGCTTTGTTTTATTTTGTTTTAGTTCTTTGCATACTCTGGATATTCTGTCAGATGTATGACTGTCAGCGACTCAAAAATTCTGTGGATTTACTCTTCACTTGATTGTTTCTGCTGTAGCTATTCAGAGGGTTTTTAGTTTTATGTGGTCCTAGTTGTCATTTGTATGCCTAATTCCTTTAAAAGAAATAAATAAATGCAGAGTTTGGGGCCTACTCTCAAAATCCTAAAACAGAGACTATCTTTTCATTTCCAAACTCCCCACACCCCACATTGAAACTTGGAAACTCCTACAATAGAAAACAGAGTCTGAAGCAAGGATTTAAGTTCTGCTTTATTTGGAAGAGCAAGCCTAGGAGAGTAAGAACAAAGGTCAAGGCCAGCATCACTCAATCTGTGCATGACCACAAAAAGTACCTTTCAAAGGAGCAGCATTAGAGCACACCCCCCCCAAACACGCAGATATTTACATTATGTTTCATAACAGTAGGAAAATTACAGTTGTAAAGTAGGAACAGAAATAATTTTATGATTGGGGGTCACCAGGACATGACTGTATTAAAGGCTTACAGCATTAGGAAGGCTGAGAACCACTCGTCCAAGGGGAATAAGATAAGGAAGCCACAGAACCCTGAGATGGGCGTGTCTGGCTCAGAGTCCAGGACGGCACAGTGGGTCCATTCATAGATGGTTTTTCTCAGTAGCTGTAGCTTCTCCTTCTACTCAAAGTCTGCAAGTTTCACACTCACTTCTACTCTCTACCTGTAGATCTTCACACTGAGAGCTGATACCTCTGCTCTTCAGGGTTACAGTGTTCAGGCCTGAAAGTGGACAGGTGGCTCTAGGTCAAGATGGTAGAAATGGTGGTGATTATGGATTAATGGTTCTTAGAGCACATAAAATTTGGGTCTGAACATAGCAGATTATGAGTATTCCTATGCAGTTAGGTCAGTAGAAGTGACTAGAAATCACATTTATTAAAACACAGAAAACCTTCTGCTGACAAAGTAATTCACTGAAGGATTGTCAATCTTAATGAGAAATCGTCATCACAACTTGGAGTAAATGAACTCTTTTTCAACTGATATTCCCTGACTCCATGAGCTATAATCCCCCTGTTCCTTTGAGATCACTTAGGACTTACATTCTATTAGCTGTGCTCCAAGCTTTGGATTTCTAGCCCTGCTTCCCTACAATTATCATAAGCAAACCTGTGGTATGTTTATAATATTGCCTGCACCTTAGATATGCAGTCTCATCCTTATTCCCACAGTGTCCTATCCCTAAACACGCCACACACATTTTCATAGCATCATGCCATGTCCATACCTGTACACAAACTAAAATAGAGGTCTATGTTTAACCAAATAATCTAGGCCAGAAAACTAGTAGGCCAAGTATAGGCAACATTGGTGATACCGGAGAATAATGGACATCTCAGACCAAAGAGATGCCAGTACTGACTCTCCTAAGTGTGTCAGTCCTGTGAGAAAAGCTAAGTCAGACCACATGGATTTCACCCAGCATGGAGTCCTGAAAGATTATGAAATATAAAAAATCCTATCACAAGGAACTACTATGGAGAATACAGCTTTTCATCTTTCCTATTTCTTGCATCGTTCAAAAAAAAATCTCTCATAAGGCTCTCGTTCTCTTAAAATGAAAAATTCTTCAATTATTTCTATAAAAAATGTTGATTTTATCAAGGAAAGTCTTTTTAAACACAATAAGTAAAAGCCAGAAAGACAAGCAGCCATTGAAGTTTAACCATCTGCGTGTTTATGGACAGTAAATCTCCCTAACCTCTAGGGTTTAGAAAATTCAAGATTTCCACAGCTGAAAATGCAGAGAGCCCTGTTTCTCTCAGAGCAAAAGAAATGAAAGATGTGAAGAGACACCAAGCAGAAGCTGCTTCTGAGGGCGGGCGGCACTGGCCTGCTGGGTACATGTGGGGGCCTCTCAGCCTCACCCCTGTGCTGTGCTGGATGGTCTTCACACTATGAGCCCCGAGCTCCAGACCTCAGAGGCATGGTTACTCAGATGCATCTGTTATGTTCTGAGGTAATGACATCCTTTTCAAAGTCTGCTTGAAAACCCAAATTCAAACCTATGCAATCTCGGCAGAAGCTTGCTCTTCACTAGCTAACTGTTTCTCCAACTCATACTGGAAGGAACGTGGCATAAATGTTAACAGACATAGCCTGGGTACCTCTACAAATGTCTTGTCAGTGAATACTTGACTTCTTATTAAAAATATGAACAATTCCTACTTACACGATACTTTCTATGCACACATGATAAGGGATATTTATTTCCCAAAGGTGGTTTATGAGCCAGTTCTGGATTCATTGGTACCGAAAATTATTCTTCATTTAGATAAGAACATTCCCTTCTAAAGAGTTCATGGGTCTCAGGGTGATGAAAAGTCTCTGCTAGGAAGAGAGAATGTTGGATTCTTAATGTGTCTGTTGTCTTGATTTGAGCTGCTAGAAGTTCTACACTTCAGTAATATTAATGTTTGGTAAGTTAAAATCTGTTTATTCACGTGGGAAGACCATACTTGAAGACATGAGCTAGTTAGTGGCTTGTTAGTGTCTCTGTAGTTACTTAAGCCTTTTGATAATTTATGAAAATGAATGCATTATCTTAAGGACAAATATCCATTAGTCCTAATCATCCACTTTACACATCAAACCAAATCCTTCAATAAGTATTTACTCAGATAGATACCTGCCACTGCACACATAATACATGAACTGTCATCATGTTGGTTAGCAGTGAACTATGGTATTTGATGACCCAACAGGAGTGACCTGTTGTTAGGTCACATCTTCATAACTGGATATTCATAAATACTCTTCTAATTCTATAAATATGTGATATTTCAAAATACAGTTATTAACAATTGATGATTCCAATATAATTTTCAGAATTTTATATATTTAAAAGAAAGACCATTTAAGTTTATAGACAATTTGAATTTTTTTATAAACAACACATAACATAGCACAGCAAGCAGTGAGCCTATATGCAGTGTTTTAATCAGAGAGTAAATATTCTGGAAAAAAAACCATGAAGTGTTTTTATTCAGCCTAAAAGTGAAAGATGAGATGTAACAAAATTAAAACATTTGTTACGAAAGCTCTGTTATTAACATTTAATATTTCAAAGCATATTGCTGTACACTGCCAAACTCATACTGCATGCATTAAACATGTTCCTATTAAATACTCCAAATCCTTGAGACAGGTACAGAATCTCTCATGTAGAAGATATGGCGCCATTATGCCAATGGATGAGACAGCCAGAAGCAAAAAACGCATCATCTGAGAATGTTTTAAAATATGCAACTTGGGAAACAAATTACTTCCCAATAATGCACCTTGCTTGAAAAGAAATCACTTACTTTTCCCTATGCTCCAGAATGTGAAGTGGTTTTAGACTGAGTTTAAAAGGTACAGAGGTATTTTGAATTTTTAAATGCCATTTTCTTTGAATATAAAATTTGACACATTACCCTAGCCAAAAATTTAATAAGAATAGGCTTTACAAGAAAGTTTCCTCAAAAACAGTCTTATAGTTTTACTTTGGGAGAAATTAAAATATTTGAATTATTAATTTTGAACATCAATAATATATCAAAATATTTACTTTGGGTAAATCCTCCGGATATTAAGCCCTAGTGATAGCTTGCATTTGTTGTATATAAAAAAGATTCAAAAGAGACTACCAACATAAATATTTTCATACTGTCAGAAACGGTAGAAATTCTGGGTTCCAAGTAGACCTCTCTTATCAGTTTACTCTGGCATTCTAGAAAGTAGGTTGATTCTTTTAATCAGGATGAATGAAACATAATTTTTTATACTTATTTCTTATCTGTTCTCCCTCTTCCTGACATTCTTACTGTTTACCTTAAGTCCTCCCATAGGAAAGCATTTTTTTAAAAAAACACATTTTTCTTTCTAGTACCCTTCCCTGTCTGTTAGATTCCCTTCATCTTCTTTTCTTTGGGCAGATTGTCCACATCTCTGTCACACTGTTGACACCTTCCATGGCATCAAATGCAGCACTAATCCTTAAGAAGTTGGAAAAAAATGTTCTAAAGCGTAGCTGGATTGAGATTTTTCACTTAATGTCCATTAAATTAGCTAGAGTCAGAAAGAATATTTCTGAATAACACAGGCTATGTTTTACTCCTCCCATAAACAGAGATGTCTATGAAGAGCAGATTAATGCATGGAACTATATATATATATATACTAGGTTAAAAAGAGATGAGTGTGACTTCATCAGCGGCCAGCCCCCAACCAACTGCCGCCTGCTTTCATGAAGGGTTAAATGGAGAAACCAACCACTCACTGGCCCTCCCTCATAGAACTGTGACTACGAGCACATAAGACAAATGGAAGCTGGCATTCTGAGTGCTGTACCAATCATAAAACTGTGGGGTTGTTATGCCTTTGCATGACTCGTAGAAAGTTAATCAATATGAATGGGTGGCTTTAAGTTGTTACTCCATTTGCTTTGGTGTTCAAATGAAAAAGAATTTCTTTTCCGAGACAAGGTGGGCTTGGTGGTACAGGCTGCTAATTCTAGCTACTCAGAAAGCCAAGTCAGGAGAATATCAAGGCCTGCATGGACAAATTAGGGTAACCTTGTTTCAAATTTTCAAATAAATGGAAAGAGGACTTCTGAGGATATCTTTAGCATACTGCCAGAGTGCTTGTCTAGCATGATCCAGGATAGAGGTTCTGTCTCCAGCATTGCCAAAAGAATGAGAATCTGGAAACTCTCAGCACACCAAGACTTTGCTAGTTGTGTTCTTAATGGAATCTCACTAAGCCAAATCAATATTTCCCCATGCCTTAGAAATTCATATATAACAGTTAATAAGTACCCGGGTGAGTGTTCTGCTGTGTCCTGTGCTGAGGACTTCAGGCATGTAGCCTCTCTTAGTTCTCAGCTCTGCCCTTTGTAGTTGGGCTGGTGACATCACAGTCCTGACTGTACAGGTGAGCAGGTAATGGCCAAGATTCATCAATATTTTTAAGGACATCGAAATGAATGGGCCTCCATTTGTCTTACTTTAATACCAATGCCAATTCCCTCTTCTTTTTCTCTACACTGGAAATATCCCTAGTTGAGTTCTAATCAATTTCAGAGAGCTACAATTCCACAAGGAAGGCCATTAAACGGGCAGAATCAAATCGTTCCCTTTCAAATTGCTTTGAAGATGCCTATGGCACCGTGTTGATCTTTAAGAAGTATTTAAGGAAAATGTTAGCATCTTTGCCCAAAAAGAACTTTAAAGATACTAATTAACATGAAAAATGCATACTCAAATACATCTCTTTAATGAGGTACTGCTTGATTAAGCTATGCCTGTGGCAATGCACAAACTTTCCAAATATTTAATTTATGATCAAGTATCAGGATTTTTGCTCTCAAATGTAACATTTGGATTATGATAGCTTTCATTTTAAAAACTAATATTCCTTTGGGAAATCACTTTGGTCCTCCCCCTCCCACAATCTTATTTGCTGACAATGTATGAACTCTTTTCTCTTGAAATTTTACAGGGAAGTTGCCATTGTAGGAAGCAAGAATTATCAAGTTGTTTTAAGCTAGACGGGCCATTAGGAGAATAAATGATCATATTCACAAATGCAATTCCAGTTTGTCAACTCTAAGTGGTTTGCTGAGTAGATGTTTATAATTTGTAACTTTTTGAGAGAGGAAAAAAATGAGAAGCATTTGCTTAGTAGATGCAAGAACCAGGGTCCTGGGCTTGGGGAATGACTGTGTGGGAACACAAACATGGAGACTCAAGTTTGTATCCTCAGAACTCATATTAAATGATGGGTAGCTGCACATGCCTGACCCCAGCACTGGGGGAGGCTGGAGCAAGCTGGATCCCTAAAGTTTAATGGTCAGCCAGGCAAGTCGTATCAAAGTTCAGATTCTTGAGAAACTCCATCTTGAAACATAAAGATAAAGAGATCAAAGAAGACACTGGATATAGACCTCTGGCGTCCACAAGAACATGTATATGTCTGCACACTCACACTAACATGTGCATATACCACATACCCAGCACAAAGCATCCATGAAACACAGCACACACAAAATAAACCCAGGGTCCATCACAGGCACGGAGAAAAATGCGCATGGTGTATTTTGGTTGTGTCTTTGACTCTTCTTATCTTAGAAGGTGAGATCTAGGAGATCACAGCTTTCATCAGAGGAACGGGAAATGTGTTTAAAAGCCAAAGATTTCATTTTTGATTATGACATGTGTGTAATAGGATTGACAGGTTTGTTGCTATAAATCCTGGGAAATATGTGTGATGGGTGTACCAGAACGAATGCAAACAATTGCAAGCAATCGAGAATGTATACATTGGCATGGCTGTGACCCAGGGTCAATCAGCAGTGCAAAACTTAACAACCCTTGTCATATTTTATATTTTACTTGCTCTCATGAAAAAAATTCTGTGCTGTTCTCTAGTTTCAAAAGGAGTAAAAGTAGCTACTTTTATATCATGGGTTGTAATGAAGTCTATACAGGAATATCTTATTTCTTTGAGATTTTTTTTCAGGACTTTTATTATGAACTTCAAACTTTCTTACTCTTGCTCATGAGGCCCCAATCCTTTACCCTCCCTCAGCATAAAGTTATCAAGTGAGCTGACAGCATCTAAACACAGCTCCCAGACACTGCTGAAGAAATACATTCAAGGTCTCTAATGCATTTCAAAGGTTTGAAGAATATGCATTTTTGTCTTTTATATTCAAAGAAAATGGTGCTGACTAAGGTACCCGAGTGAATTCTATGTCTTCATTCATCCGAGAGTGAAACAGCTAACATATTTATAATGCCTCTCTCACCTTCTCCTTCTGTTCTCTCCCCATGAATTCCTGAAACGTCTGAGGAACTCGGCTGCCCTTCGTCATTTCCTCCCCACAGGGAAGTCTAAAAGCTGCCATTATGTAGGAAAGTAGGAGCTAGAAATGTTTTTCCTAAATGGAAAACTGCTACAGGGTGATGGGATTCTGAGGACTTTAGTTGGACCCTCGGCATATGCTGGTACCTGAGTGGATGGAAGAAAATACATGGTGTAGGAATTGTTCTTGCTTAAGAAGCTCAGTGTACTAAATAAATAAATAAATAAAAAATAAACAGATGTGTAAACAGTAGCACTGTAGACAGAGTACAAGCAGGCAGGTGCTTCATATCTGTGAATCAACTCAACTATCTATGCCCCTTGTAGAATGCACTACTTTATCTTTCTGTATAAAGGAGCTTGCCTATCCAGAGGTTTGGGGGTGAAATTATTTGTCCCGAAAGGATATAGAATGATATATATGGTAATCTATCCAGATTTTCATATTTAGAGTAGTATTTTTTTTCATCTGGGGTGGTCCGTTGTGAGACTATGTGGTTCTGGGTAAAGTATGAATGGCTCTCCTCTGGTTCAATTGCTGGAAGAAGTCATTTATTTAATCGTCAAACTTGTTAGCTTCCAATTTGTGTTTGTAGTTTTGCAGTCAAACGTGCAAGATTTTCTTCAACAGTTGATACTCCAAGGAAATTCTGTAATTTTCAGGTAACGTCTTTAGTTCACAATACTTGAGTTACTTTGTTTATTGAGCCCACTCTTGAAATTAAGATTGGGCCTTTTATTTTCTAGCCATATTGTGGGAGGCAAGCTCTACACTAACTGAGATCACTCTATGTAGGCTGGGCTGGAAGATAAGCAGAAATGAGTCTTAGTCTCAAACTCCATATAGAGATGTTACCATTCAATGTTTAGTAAAAGATTGTCAAGCAGTTAACACAGGAAATACGCTGTCACGATACAGGTTAGCAGCAGGCATGGTAGCACACATCTGTAATCCTATGTAGTAAATTTAAAAGTTAGCCTGGGCAACTTAGTGACACTTCATCTCAAAATTTACAGAGGAGGCTATGGATGTATCTCTGAACAGGCTTATCTAACATGTGCAAAGCCCCAAACTCAATCCCCAGTACTGGAAAGGAAAAAGAAAAAACAAGACTCGAAGATGTGGAAGCTGATGCCTCCCTCGTACCTCATTCAGAGCAGCACAACCAGGTCATCAGGACAGCCCTTAGACTGTCAGGAACCCACTGGGCAGAGCATGCAGGGGTCACCTCTCAGCTTGCCACACTGGGGAGGAGTCTACTCAGCAGCAGCTCAGGAGGACTGCTCTCCTGAATCTGTCCCCATGTTCATTAGCTGTTGAACTATCAATTTGAAATGTTCACTAACTGGTTTGAATCTCCTGCCTCTTGTCTCTTTGTCCCCTTGTTTGATTCCTTCATGACTGGTCAGCTCATTCATGGTTGTAGAAATACTGAGGATCTGCCGTTGTTATCCAGTGTATTTGTTAGGAATCCATTTGGGGAGAGTCCTGTTGCTAATACCATAAATCTCCCCGTCAGCGGAGCTATTTCAACTGACAAGAAGCATAGAGAGAAAATATTTCCACATAAGATTATAGAAAGCGTTGATATTTGTAAGTTATCTTAGAGAGATGTGAAGAGCTGAGGATTAATTACTCCATGCTGTTATCATTAATGCAGTTTGAGACTGAGACATTTTGGCAATCGGTTGAAATGAAGCAATGAACTATGCTTGTTGCGATGGCATGAGGTTTCTTGGACACTATATCAGCTCATCAGTCAATATTTTTGTGTGCACGTATATGATACACACATCCCACAACAATCATATGGAGGTCAGAGGAGAGCTTGCAGAATTCGCTTCTTTTTGCCTAGCTTGTGGGTTCTGGGGATGAAACTCAGGTTTATCAGTCTGGGCAGCAAATGCGTTACCCTGGAAGCCGTCTTTCAGCCCATCTTTGTATTTTAAGAACTATCCATCAACACGAATGTGACGTTAGGTTATGCACATGGTATATCATGGGTTTTGGATTCAGAAGATTTTGGACTGAGCTTCTGATTTGGAGACTCAGTCAGCATGTGAGCAAATCTTTTCCTTTTGAAACTGGAGAGTGGGTATTGGCTGAACCACTGCCAAGTATACTAATTGAGTAGATCATGAAAAGATCATGTAGAGAATACAAATACTAACAAACAGTGGAATATCTTCTTAGCTATTCTTTTAGAGATGTGATCTGTTAAGTCGCAAATGCACTATCTTTAATAACAGTTATTCAAACACTCTTTTACTAAGTTATTTTCAACCTGTGATAAATGATGTGCTTTCCTTACACGTGGACTGAAAGCCATGATTCCTCACACAGAATTCTTTACAGTATCTTCAGTTAGGAATCATTCTGTTCATCGTAAATATATAAAGCATTTAATATAAAAGTCTCTTTCTTACAGCAGAGTGTCTCGGTGTTTATTAAAATGCTGACAGGTTAGACAGGAGCAAGACATAGTGGCGTGCTATCGTGCAACAGGGGTGCTATAAATAATGGTGATGGACTGCATTTCAGAAATCTCAAATAAAAACATGAAAGAGTTTTACTCTGAAGAAATGGTAAAAACTTGATTCACACAATATGTGCTGTACATGAATATCAAAAGTTTACAAAACAATTTTGTTTTCTCTTTAATTCAAAATGAAGCAAAATGTAAGAAAATACCTACAACATTCATTTTCTTTCAAAATGAAGTCAATGGAATGAATCATTTCAAAATGAAATCAATAATTTTGGTTTCAGAGGATATACAATAATAGTAGTGCTAATTTTTTTAAAGTTCCAAACATTCTAGACATCAGAAGATACCCAAACTTTTGACAGGTGCTATGATGGAATTTATTATATTTGTCATAGCTTGACAAATTCAAGCTCAAAACTGTAGAAATATGCTATGAGATTCATTATCTTCTTATATCACTTGTGCACATCCTGATACCAACAGGTGTCATCTTTACGTAATCTAGATTATTATAGGTTTGGGCTGTGGTAGATGGACCTTATCCGTGACATATTCAGATCTACTAAGTTATTTACACGTAATAAAAAAAAGCCTCTCACATGTTTTAGATGCTTAAGTCTAAATATGCATTTGAACCATACATGAAGGGGAGACCACAGAGCAAGGAAAATTCTGGAGTCCCAAAGGTAATAGCTATAAGCATTAATCATGGAATAATATTGCATGACCCATAGGGCTTAGTTACATTTCTGTGTCAAAATACCTAACAGAAAAATTGGAGGCAGAGTTTGTTGTACTTTGTGTCTGTCATGGCCGGGAAGGCCTGCTGGCCAGAGCAGCTCTAGCTGGAGTAACAGGAATGGGAGGTTGATGCTCTAAGCTGCCTTTCTTCCTTTTCATTCATTCTGTGGCCTCAGCCCATGAAATGGTGCTGCCACATTCAGGGTGGGCCTTTTAAAACCTCATTGAAAAAGCACTCATAACCACTTCCAGAAGTGTGACTTCTGGGTGACTCTAAATCCTGTGGCCCTGGCATTCAGGATTAGCCCTCATACCCCTCTCTCTCATTGTGGGGCAGAGTACATGAGCAAAAGCACATGAGCAGCTGTCCACCATCTGCAGATGAGACCACAAGTCATCTAAGGAATAAGAAACAAGCTCATTGGAATGAATTGCAGGTTTGGCTGTATTTTTAAGATATCTTCCTCTTGAAATTATTTTAAATTTCCTAAGTATTTTTGAGTTCTCCAAACTTAGAATTTATTAACTATGTCTTCATCCTCAAGAATCTATCTTCATCATCAAGAATCCAATTCAGATTTTCCTAACTACATCCTAGGTTGCAACAGAATCTACTGCAGTTACTATGGCAACCACTGGTGTTTCCTTTTGATAACTTGGATTTTTTTTCTGGAATTCATTCTTTTTCAGATCTAGTGAATATTTCTATCTCTTCACATTGGGAACAGATGAATTAATCTTTTGGGGGATCTTTGTGTGTGGTGAATTTTTTGTCCTTGGACACTTCAAATTAGAACTTGAAATTGAAGTCAAGGTGGAGAAACCTATGGGCAAGCAATAATATTACCTACTCACACACTCCCACCCCCCTGTGACTATAGGATATGACTGTAACAGATACTGTCTTTCTGTCTCTTGATAATTTCCAGTTACATCAAAATGCACTTCTAGATGGCATTAGGGAATGGTTTGCATTGATGGGATTTCTGGATAATTGATACTAAGATCTCAGTGAATAAATTGTGTGGTAACCATCCCTGTGTTGACCACAGGGAAAGTGAATAAAGGGGCTGACCATGGTGACAGGATAGTGACACCATTTTACCAGTGTGTGGAGAGAATCGTATCAGGATAAAAATCATTAAAGTCATCAATCAAAGCAGTACCTACTTCATTAAGTTGAGTATTACTGAAGTGGTTAAAAGTACTGAACTGTTTAAAAGTGTTACTGGACCTTTTAATGCAAGATGACACTAAATCACCCATAAAAATATTTAATTATGGGCTGGAGAGATGGCTCAGTGGTTAAGAGCACTGACTGCTCTTCCAGAGGTCCTGATTCCCAGCAACCACATGGTGGCTCACAACCATCTGTAATGGGATCTGATGCCCTCTTCTGGTGTGTCTGAAGACAGCAACAGTGTACTCACATAAATAAAATAAATAAATCTTTAAAAAATACTTATTATGGTTGTTAACTACTGTCAACAGCACATTTCTGAAGTGACAGATTAGGTACCTAAAGTAGGCTCCTACTGTAGTAAAACAGTCTAGGCAGAATATGGGACAGAGTTGGAGCAGACCCTGCTAGGACCGTGAGAAACACAATAGAGAACCAGAGTTAATGTAAACAAACTCAGTAAAAATATGAACATTGTTGGGGGCTCAGTCTTGTTATTGGGAACTGAAAGAATGTGAATCCTTGATCCAAACCAGCCAGAACCCTACCGGAGTTGTCCCTGTTGGTGACTTAGAAGGTAGAACTTTTGAAACAATTGAGACTCAAGCTAAGGAGATTTTGAAGTAAAATGTGTCCTGCTTTTGTTACTGCTTTAAGAGAAATATTAGATGAGAGTGTTGATACTCTGTCTGGACTCCACCCCACAGTTATCTGGCAAGAGCCAGGTAGTCCCAGCCCACTATAAGAGCGGTTGCTTGGATCCTCCCCTCGCTCTTGACTCTTGGCTTTCTTGCTCTCTTGTTCTCTCTTGCCCTCTTGGGCTCTTCCCTTCCCTCATCCCTTCCCCCTGTCTCTCCAAGTGGTCACGGCTGGCCTCTACTTCTCTACTGTCTCCTTTCTGCCTTTCTCTGCCTCGGCTAATCTCTTAACTCCCCTCCCCATGCCCTAAATAAACTCTTATTCTATACTGTGCCGTTGTGTGTGTGGTCCCTCAGGGGGAAGGGATGACTCGTCATGGGCCCACTGAGGCACCCCCTTTCCCCATACCTCCCTCACACTTCTTTCCCTTTTTATGATCGCAACAGAGAGAAACTTGAAGTGTAAGAGTAAACAAGCAAGGAACTAGGGCTCAGTTGTTCTGGAAAGTCACAGACTATTAAAATGACAAAATGTCCAAAATTAAGAGTCTGCTTATGAACTAATGGCATGTGGAGAAAAGGTATATAGGATATGATTGTGAAACTCTTTACTAAAAGTGAAAGAAATTTAAAGCTCAAAAGACTTCATAATAAGGGATTAAGGGTGTGCCTCACAGATCTTCCTGCTTAGATTAGATGTTAGCTAATTCTAACTTGGAATTATAACCTTTAGTCAGAGCCAAAGACAGAGAAGGCTGAGTTAATCAAAACCACACTTTGGCAAGACTTTTCTTCATAACCAAACATCACCATGCCATCAATGAGAGACTCACAAAGTTCTTGAGAAAACTATATCATCAAGAACATCACCTTCTTGAACTGCAGGGAATGAAGAAGCACGAGGAGAAAGACTGTTAGGCACCATTTTCTGTTCAAGCAGAAGGGTAATAAAGCTAGGGCCAATCAAACATAGACTACTGTTCATTAAAGAGGAAGTGGGCATTTCTGGGTAAGAGTCCAGCCTGATCAAGACCTTATCTTGGCCAGGGGAAAGCCTCAGCAGAAAATCAATCAAGTCCATTCAGGCTTCGATCTATAGAACTACAAGATCTTTTGAGTGCCCAAAGTCACTGAGTTCACTTGTGATTGGATATGCAGTAATCTAGTGCAGATATTGATCAGAAAAGTGTAGTGCACGTGGTTTAGGGGAGAGAGCAAGTGGTTTTTTTGAGATCCCTGTGTTCACTTATTCTGAAGGTCCTAAGTAGATGCTCCCACTGAAAGCCGGTTCTTTAAGTGCTGTATTTTCAAGATGGTTTCTATTAAGTTATAAATGCATATTTCATACCTAGATACTGTCTACTCTTTTCCACTTCATGTCCATTTCAGTGTACAGTATAATGAAGCATATTTTGTGTCTCTTTAGGACCAGAGTCGAATATAGTATTATAGAATGTCTTATATCTTTCTTATGTTTTATATTCTTCCATGACTTCACTACTGTGCATTAAAACACTAAACATCAACCTGAATCTGTAGGACAGGTCTAAAGAAGACAGTAGTGGGGAATTCTGTTTTCACACTCTGGTTTTTTTTGTTTGTTTGTTTTTTGTTTTGTTTTGTTTAGGTATCAGAAGGTAATTAGTTCTGCTAGTGGAAGAAAATAGTATAGCTTGGGTTCAAATTGTCCAGGTATCTGGGGCAGCAGGGTGGGGCTTGTGAGAATGGCCAAGTCAACACTCCAGAACATACCAACCTGAATAAGTTTATTTCTTTCAGATAAACAGAAGGAGGCACAGGGAGGAAAGACACAGAGTGGGGTTCTGGGTTGATGCACGAACAATTTGCTAAACTACTAGAGAAAGATAAGCCATAGAGCAAAGCATGAGGTGGATGTGCTCTAGAAGAAAGGGATGCATGCTACTATACATTTTCATAAGGGAGCACATGATTTTGTGTTTTGATTTTAAGGTACATTATACTGGTCAGGGGTCACTTGCAAAGAACAAATCCATATCGCTAATTCAAGAACGGTTTTGTTAGAACATATTAAATGACTTGCAGAATAGTTAAGGCTGTTAAAAAATAATAATAATTGTTAGCTTTTAGCTTCCTGAAGCTCTTTCACAGAACTGGACTGCTGGCAGCTGCTAGTTCCAGTGGAAAGTATCTCCTTCCCGAACCTCTAACATAACCCACTGCATCCCAACCAGCATCTTGCACCCTATGTGAAATACCACTTTTTTTTAATTGGTGTGACCTAAAGCATATTTAGTACTGCACAGCAATGCATATAAGAGATTTTAAGCAGGGCAGAAAGGAATATCACAAGGTTAGTAGAGTTGGCGAACAATTCACAGCGACCTCCCTCCTCACCCCAAAAGAGGCTTAATGAATTCAATTAACAAGACCAAGAGAAACATTTCACTAGAAAAGACATTCTTTGTTTGGGTGGCAACAATAGAAAGATAATTTTCCTTGGAATGTTCCTAAATTTTAGGCTGTACTGAAAAAAAATTAATGTTTTTGTTTTTCATTTTTCAATTTAGACTATTGGGTGATCTTAAATTGAGATAATCAGACTTTTATTTTTCCATTGGCATTTATTCCATGCCCTTGTGAAACCTGCCTCATGACATGGTCATAGATCTTTAAAATCTTTTAGTCATTTCTAATCTGTGGCTAGAATTCACCACTGTCTGTTTAGACAGTGACTCTGTGCCATGGTTTGGTAACAGATTGTTGTCCCTCTCATCAGCATATTTTGGCAACAAGCCACCCATTATCTGAACTAGCTTCAGAAATACTAATGTCAAAAATAACCCCAGCTTACAATGGGCTTACAGCAGGGAGGGAAGATTTAGTAACTGAGTCAGCCTTAGGCCAACTGCCATTTGCTGGATTTGCCGACTGAAGTCATGTGTTTGGATGTTATTTTCTGTGACTTACACCCAGAACCCAGCTTTAGATATGGGTTGTTAAAGAGAAGACTAGAAATCAGTAGTGGTGGACAATCTCTTCACAGCATTCACAGGTATTCTATTATGTATGGGGATGCCATGACAGTGGTCAGTTTAGCATGACTGCCGTTTGAGAATGCTGCAGCCTTTGAAATTACTTTGAATGTTGTTCATTAGTGGAAACTGGTGGAATGGACTGCTTCTCACTTTAAGGCCTGTTTGGATTTTCATGAGTGCCAAACGAAATTGAATTGAAAGCTGCTTATTAACAATAGAAAATAACTAATCTCAACCAACTGATAATCTGTACTAGTTAACTACTGGCTAAAAGGAAAGCAAAAAGAGGCTTAAAGGAAGCCAGCAGTGGACAGGTGTTGAACGTTGAACGTTCTTTCCTTGGTAACCTTTGTTCTTCCTTGGTAACTGATGGTAGTTTCCTTGGTCATCTCTACCTTCATGCTTGCTCATCTTTGATGAAGCCGAAAGAAGTGTGTATGTTGTTTTGCTTCTCCAAACCTCCGCCCCTTTCCATCATTGTTTACACACCCTGAGATTGGAGAAGATTCCTACTTGTTCACCCTTCTAACTGAACAGTGATGGACAGGTTAGAGAGGACGACAGCTCTTACAGGTCACTATGGTGACCACGTAGGGCATTGTGCTCAGGACTCTCTTAGACTTGTCTACTGACAGCCTCCCTCTGGCCATTGAACTGCCCTGGTTGGTTGATAAATTTCCTGGTTGCCCCAGTTATGACAGAGTTAAGTAATAGTGAAAGTATGAGAACTGTCTGAAAATGTCAATGGTGGCTGATGTGTTTGGTGAATACAGATTTTCTCATTAATAATCACGGGGGCAAAATTGCCTGCATGACACTTGAGTCTCTAGCAACCCTTGAAAGCTAGTTTATCTACTGAGAGTGCTTTCAAGTATTTAAACAGTCGTTTGTATTTGCATGTATGAAAGTTAAATGACTTGAAATTCTTGTAGATTTACAATAAGTGAGAGTTTATTTTCCATCGGTAATTTTAAAAGAAGGCCTGCTAATAAGAATTCTTAAGATTTAGAAACATATATGGAAATTTGGTAATACATATTCAGGGTAGATTTTTTTTTCAAAAGTAACCTTTTACCAATTGTTATTTATTTATTATTTTTCATGAAGTTGTTTCACTTAAAGATGGATTCAAGCTTTGAAATATTTTTATTTTTAAAATTAAAATATAATTACATAGTAGTCCCCTCTGTTTCTTCTTTCCAATGCTTCCCAGGAACCACCCATGCCTTGCTCTTGCTAAAATTTATGACTTTCCTTTCTTAATTATTGCTACGTGTGTGTGTGTGAGTGTGTGTGTGTGTGTGTGTGTGTCTCTACATATTCCCAAGTATATATGAATACAGCCTGATCAGTCCACATAAAGTTTCTGATTTCATGGCTGACTGTGTGCCATTGGTTAACCAATTTGTGGCCTCTTCTTTAAGGCAAACTATTTCTTCTGCCTTTAGCATTCCTTAGTTGCCTATAGTAATAATTTTTAAGGATACTATTATTGCTAGTAATTATTGGTAAAGAAAAAGTATCTAAATAGAGAATATTTGAAATTTTTGGTGTGCAGAGCAGAAATCAATAAAGTAGACTCCTTTTCTGATACTGTAATTTTCTTTTTCATTTGTAATTTCTGAAGGCTATTTTCTGTTATGTTTCAGTGTCGATTCTAGTTGCAGATTTTTTTTTAATGTTTCTTGCCTCAAACCAAGTTTTCATTTTCAATGATAGCTAGTAATTCGTGTTTATTGTAATTGAATTATTAATATTTGGGGGAAATTTAATTGAATCATAAGGCAGTTATTTCCTTTGTCTCCTGTCCTGACAGTGCTTTTCTATAATCCATTGGCTACATAAAGCCCCTGGAAAGCTTACAGTAGCAGTCAGAGTGTTCACATGTGAGAGACTTCACAGAAGGTTGACGAAGGGATTAAGAAGCCATTAGGGTCCATCACTGTAACAGTAGACACAAAACAGTCAAATATTTCATCATTTGGATTCCCCAGGCTCTTCATAAACAGTTCAGTCACAAAGCTCTGAGGCAGTGCTAACACACTTCAGTTCAGGTTGAAGGTTGTTTGTTTGGGTTTTTTTTTTCCTTGTTAAAAATTTAATGCAATAACTCCATCGGGATCATGAAATCACAGAACACAATTCAAAATGAATTTTTACAGAATATCTGTTTCTGTCAGTATTGGTTTCCTGAGCTGGGAAGATGGCTCAGTGAGGAAGTGCTTGCTACAGAAGGTGAGGACTGGAGTTCAGGTCCTCAGGTTAGGGTGGCAACCTTCCAGACATTCCAGTCTCCGAAGGCTGGCATATGGATCCGCAGAGAAGGCTGGCCATTATTCACAAGCTCTGGGTTTGATTGAGAGACTTGCCTTACTGAATAAGGTGGAAGAGTGGCCAAGGATGATCTATATCAACCTCAGACCATCATATGCATGTGCACCCACATAGAAGGATGCCCACACAGATGCAAACAGGCATAAGTCCAAATGTGCATAACACACACACACACACACACACATACACGTGGAAAAAAAAGGACCCAGATTATTGGAAGATAATACACTGTACTTTTTCCTCCAGTATTGTGTTTCCCATTACTACATATCAGCACTGTCCTAGGCTACAGTTTGCTGCTAGTGTAGTGGTTAATCATAGTACCAGACTTTTTCTCCTTGTCAGTTAGTGTACTGAGAGCCAGGTTCAGGTCTATGTGCAGATTTGACTGGTGTATTTAAGTCAGATTTTCATAGGGACCTAAGTTGCAGGGGCCACTGCTATTCTTATGAGTTAATAAAAATGGCAGTTGTTTTTTTGTACATCTTTTTCAGGCAGACATGTTTGCTTGCATGAACAAGCAGAGGAAGAGTATGCATTCATAGAGGTCTTTACTCCATCACTGCTCTAGTCCACGTGCTGTCTAAGTGACTATAACGGGGAGAGGGGGGTAGTCTGGTAGTACTGAGATCTGTACTGTTACAGAAATTTGAGCCTCTTTATCCTTCATGTATGCAATTGTATACAAGTCTCCTTGGTATGTTAATAAGTCTAACTCCAAAATCACAGGATAGCTGTTTGATTGCTGCAGACACCACTCCATATTGACACTCTGGACCATAGAACAGACTCTATACCCATTTTCTTTTCAGAAAAAGGAAAAAGTGAGATGATACTTGGAGTCGCTGGGACTGAAAGATTCTAGAATCCAGGTGGCCTGGTTCCTGGAGGGAGACAGAGTTCAATTCACACTGTTCACCCTGGATAAATCTCTGAGAGGCTCTACCTGAGCCTCAGTTTATCTGACAGTGAGGACAGGTCAATACATTCCATTATGCTAATCCAGGAGGGGGAGAGCATCTGTGAACCACCCAGGAAAGCAGGGAATAGTGTCAAGGAAGAAGAGTGGATGGAATCAGCCATAGCAGGGCCTGTTGTGACTCTTCTCCATCTCTGCAGCTTCCCAGATACAGAGGTCACCATCTCGACAGAATCCTCTGAAGGTGCTTTTAAATTAGCCTACTTAGAAGAAGGCAATTTGCAATCTGATTAACACACAGTAACTTTTTAGAAATAACTAATTAGTAAACAAAATCATTTAAGAAAGCCCTGTCTCCCGCTGCTTTGTCTCTGTCTGATTGAGACAAAAAAATAAAATGCCAGCCAAAGTACGAGATATCCTAATCCTATTTTTGCTTGATACAAAGACCACTGAAAAGGTGAAAATAAATTTTTATTTTGAAACTACAGTCTACAAGTAATATAAAAAAGGGACATGAAGCAGAAAAATACAGTGATATGGGTTAAAAACACAGAATAAAGGATTCCCTGCAATTATAAAGAAATCTTCTGAGAGTTTGATTGTAAATATATGGATGCCAGTAGATGTGTATGCATAGACAACAATTAATATACAGACACGGGTGGAGTTTTGGGGGTGGGAGGTGAAGAGAATGCGCAGTTCTGGAACTGAGATGCTTTATCTTGTGATAAGTAGTAGATAATTAGAAAATATCTAAGGTCTCACTTAACCTTATCTTTATAGAACTGCTTCTACTATCAGTCACTGTGAGTCAATTTGAGCCCAACAAAGCATTTATCTAAATGGATAGCTGAAACAAATAATGTTTACATAGCATTAGTGCATAAAATTCTCAGCCTACGAGTAAAAAGGGAACTATAAATGAAGAAATAAAATTGCTGGATAGTAAAAAGATAGAAATGCCATTCACAACTGGAATGGATAAAAAATCATCATTAAAGTTGCCAGGCGTTTGGCTTAAATTCCAGGTATGTGTTGTCTCCTATGATGGTGTGAAATGAAGTCTTAACACAATCCCCATGTGACAGAGGGGAACTCTGAGCCATAAAAGGGTTTGCTTGTCTTGTTTCAGTTCTCTGGTGGTGTGGGGCGTGAGATTCTACCATGGTAGGGTCTGCAGCCCCTAAGTCTTTGTGACCTATAAAATGAACACCATCTGCTGTTGTCTGTGACAACTGCCCCATCAGAAGGCACTGTCAGTAGAGATCAGAGAAGTTAGATATCTCCAGAGTTGCACACATACACAGAGTTACCCTGTCAAACCACAGGGCCATTAAACCCCTTTAAACATATACTTCTCACTGCAGCATGCTAAAATTTCCCATGTAATTCTTGTCTTTGTGGTGACAATTTAATGAGCACGGAGTTGAATATCTACCTATAATTAGGGGTTTTTTTTCCTGCACAAGGAGAATCGGGAGATCAGCTATAGACCCAGGCTGGAGACAAAGAGTCATATCATAGTGACAAGTCTCTTCTCAGCTTGGCCTGCTACACAGCCTTCCATGAGAAGGTTCTCATTACTTAAGTGGACAGTCTCCAGTCTGCTTATCATCTAGGGACCAAAGTGAGCATGCCTCATTGACATTCCTTCTTTTAACCAGGAGCTACTAAGGGGTAGTCAGAATATTGTCTACTTAACCAGGAGCTACCAAGGGGTAGTCAGAATATTGCCTACATCTAAATTCCAAGAACCACCAGTAGAATCTAGCTCTCTCCAAACGCTAAGGAAAGGTATGGATCAAATGTTACACCTGCTTCCTGGAGGGCCCAGTTAGGAGAGCTGATGGTCTTTCCTGGCTTCCTTTCCTTTGCTTTTCCCTGTGGGATTCATTTGTGGTTCGTATGTCATGAGAGAACAGTCAGGAAGCTGGCTCCTGCAGTTGCTGGCTTTCTGCTGATGTACATAGAAACCGAGTCACAGACCAGAGCTAAGCCCATTGGGCAGCGGGACTGTAGTAGTGATTGTTGTCCCCTCCCGAAATTGTCTTTGAGATGATAACTGACAGGTGACAAGAGTGTGAAGTTGAAGATGCCGTAGAGCTTCCTTATTAGTTCTAACCATGGTACTTCGGTACGTCGCTGTGCATGACATTGTTCCAGATGACAGATACTGGCTTGAAAAATTAAGATGCAAAGTGGAAAATACCAGAGGCTGGAGGCTCATGCTCTTGCAAAAGTGCGTTTCTGAACTCCTAAGACAAAGCCTTCGTATCGCTGGGCTGGGGATTGTATTACTGCTTCTTAGTGACATCTTTTCCTTCAGTGGTATAGTTCCCAAGCTTTCCCCTATGTTTTTACCCCCTCAGAATCTCCATTGTTGATGGTGTATGAGTAACATGGTACACGCAGAAGACGGTTTATTATAACACTGAAGGTGGTAAGGAAAAGTCTTCAGTCACTAAGGGAGGCTGACCTCCAGGCTGTCAAGCCAATTATCCCAGCACAGTATGTCTGCTCAGAGGATCGCTGGGCCGTGGCAGGTGATGAACGAGTGCTTTCTGTGGCCCTAGGCTCCTTCCCAGAAGAAAGACTAAGTTGAAAAATGAATTTCCCATTATGGTGGGTAAGCATGACAGAAGTCAGATGCTATCTCGTACATCCCTGCTGGCCTGGCATGTGTGTGGAGGTCTATCTAGGTCATGACTGGTATGATGTTCGATGTGGAGATAAGAGAAATAGACCTTCCCATTCACTATTCTGTTTGCAATGAAAATCTACCCCAGAAGAGTAGGCCATCTGTATCTTGAGTTTAGGTGCTGCAGAGCAAACCTTACCTTTCTTACGGATGTTAGAAACAGGTGCTGGCAGAATCTCACCTTGATAGCTCACGATTCATATCCAAGTGCCCTTGACTCCTTACAGAACATAAGTTATCATTTAGGAAACGCTAAATAGGCTGAAAGGCTGCTCTATTTCATAAATTTAGTAACAGGCTTATTACTATAGGTAAAGAGAAGTTGGATATTTGTTAGTGCTCTTGATCCGCTTTTGAGATGAAGACTTGAAAGAAGCCTGGAGTTAGAGGAAGTCTCTTAATCTTTTCTTCCTTGTGCTTCTGGGATGACGTTAGGCCATGCCATCTGGAAGATATGTTCATGTTAAACTTATACTCAAAAGCTTCAGCTCTTTGGGAGAGTTGGTCTTGTTTATCTTGCCTAAACATAAATAGACTCCCATCTAAGGATCTCAGTGTGTAGCTTTGGTGCAGAGCCTTAATGGGCTCTTTGGAGTCTCTAACATTCTGAAGTCACATACTAAGAGTTACTAAAACACCCCAGTAGAGCATATTTGTCACTTTTGTATTTTATTTGTGAACATGAATATAAAAAACAAGCTAGATGCCTTTCAGAGTTATTAATAGATATACTTAATAAAGTAGATTCATATGAGCTAATACAGAGATATAGTCTACTCCTGTAAGTCAACTTGACTGCATAATTCCAGGGAAGTTCATTATTCTCTTTTTAAAAAATTGTTACATTTATTCATGTATTTAGTGTGTTTGTACCAGTATATGATTATGACATGTGTGTGCCTGGGTACATATGTGGAAGGCAGAGGACAACTTAAAGGAGTCTCTTCTATCACATGGTTCCAAGGGATCAAACCCAGGTCATTAGGCTTGACAGCAATATCATGCCATTATCCACTGAGCCATCTTGATAACCTGGTTCTCTCTCTCTCTCTCTCTCTCTCTCTCTCTCTCTCTCTCTCTCTCTCCTATAAATAGCCATAATAAACAAGAGTATTAGCCTACTCTGATTACTCTGATTATTTAATCTGAAATATTTAGAGTAATTCTTAATCCAAAAGAGGTCTTTCTTCTGCCAATGAGAATGTGGTGGTGTTTAAGTTATCTTCGACTTGTATTTCTGAGATCTTGAAATCCTTTGAAAATGCCTAAGGAAAAGATAATTGACATGATCAACTAGGTAGAAAGGTCTAAGGACTAAGGAGTCAGGTGAAGATGAATCAGACAATCTGCCACTTTCAAAAAAGCAAGTTCCTTTTTCTCTCAAGAAGAAGTCATAGCTCCACATCAAGTATTTACTGAAATATCTGAGCTCAAAACTCTTTTGAAAGAAGTACACAACTTCTATGGCTATGGTGGGGTGGAGGAGGGAGATTGTTCAGTCAGTAAAGGACTTGTTCTGCAAGCATGAAAACCTGAGTTCAATCCACAGGGCCCATGTAAAAAAGGCAGGCATAGTGAGCTATGGTTTTAATCCCAGAATTGTCAAGATAGAGACAGGCAAATTCCTGGGATCACTAGCCAGTCAGCTTAGTGTACTTGGTGAGTCCTAGGCCAGTTAAAGACTGTCTCTAAATAAATAAATAAATTCATTGATGGTGCTTGAGGAACAACCTGCAAAGTTTTCCTCCTGCCTCTATGTATTTTACTTATTCATGTGCACAAAACCTGCACACACACACACACACACACACACACACACACACACACACACACACACTGTGTCTGGTGATGGCTGAGTTTAGCAATATGAGTCCTAGTTTAAAGTTAGGCAGCATTGGCAATTCCTTTCCTCATTCTGTCTCCCACTAGATGGATGACCTTGGTTGTGTTATTTAACTCCTCTGAGTCTTGTTTCCTTAATATGAACAATACAGTCCTAGACTGAATTCACTCAATAGCTATTGACTGAGTTCACAGTATGCACTGGCCATGTGAAATGTCATTTCTTACTTTGCTTCTGACAATTGTGTGTGTGTGTGTGTGTGTGTGTGTGTGTGTGTGTGTGTGTGTGTGTGTGTGCAAGACACAAGAATAGAAAAAGCAGCTCCTACCTTTAAGGAGCACTGAAAGTTTAATAGGATAATCATCTGTAAAAGCTAATACAAGATAAGAAGTATCCCTGAAATCTGTATAGCAATCTGTGTAAGATACATTTGGGATACCAAAAGAAGAGAAGATGATTAGTTGAGATTAGTTAGGGGAGAAGAAAGCTACAGAGGTGTTAACAGGGAGATGTGGGCATCAGAGTTGGATCTGCTTTCTCCAGATGAAGAAGAGCTCAGCTGAGGAAACCCAGGGCCTCCACAGGGTCCCTGTGCCTGGAGTGTGAGCATGAAATGATTATTCAAGGGCTGACTGGACACAGAGAAAAGCCTTGGTATGAACACATCGTCAGGGAAATCATTCTCCCTAACTCATTGAGTGGACAAAGGAGAGAAGGAAGGACCCTCCTTTCAAACTTTGTCTCTCGTGAACCAGTTCTTCCAAGGCTGCTAGGTCACAGACTGAGACCTCCTTCTCTTCAGAGATGCACTTAATGGAAAGACAATTTCAGACCTTGATTTTTAAAAAGGCTTATTTGTGTAAATTTTAGCTTTTAAACCGATGGGATCATTCTGTTTATAAAAGGCACCCTATAAAGTGAGTTCAGAATGGTTCATGTATTAATGTTACTCTTTGTTCTGAAGACAAACTGTAGGCAAGCAAGTAAGTAGCACAGGTCTCCCTGAATCACATAGTCAACAGTGAAAGGCAGAAACAATCTAGTGTGCTTATAGTCAGCAACTGCATGAGGTAAGTTCATATAAATACCCAGGAAACTCAGAGGATCAGGCACGAGTACAGCTCGTAAGTGTCCACAATTAGCCCGAAGCCAGAACTCATGCTGATTTTCAGTTTTTACTTGAGTGCCATTGCTGTCCTACGTTGAGCATCATTATTCCAATACATGGGCCACATTTCTTAAAACTATCCTCCCTGGATCCTGTTGTATTGCCTCCATCCCACTGCAAGCTGGTGGGTACCCAAAGCACACCAATAAGCAAAGGCCCCACGCCGTCCTCCCGATTTCCCGTTCCAGTGGCATGTCTCCCTCCTCATCTTACTTGACCTTTCTGCTATGTTTATGACGCTCACCTCGTTTGCCCTCTGTAACATCAGGAATGCCCTGACTGTCCCTCACTGTCTCTACTCTGTCACTGTCAGGTCCGTGCGCTCCTCTGCCAAGCTTTACACTTTCCCCAGGTCACTCCATTCACACCTATGGCTTCTATATATAGATGGCCTGAGTCATTCTGCTGCTTCAGAAACAAAAACCTAACTTAGCACCAGACAGCTACACCTGACTGTCCCCTGGGCAACTCAGATTCAACGGACTCAGAAGCTGAATTCCATCCTTAAGCCTTTCCTGCTGTGATCATAGCTTCTTGTGTTAAAATTAAAGACTTTCATTCCTCCGTAGGCTTAGGTACCTTTCTCTACTCTCCTCACATTCTTACCCCCATGCTCCACATGAACTTGGTCATCTTTAACCCACTACATATGTTGCATTTGTTATCCATTCAGTACATACACATTTTCAGGGACTGTAAGATACACATAGAAAACAAATAAACACATACTGTTCATCTGCTGGGTTTTTTTCTTTTTTGAACTTTCAGTCTTCTGTGAAAAGGTTACCTCCTCTAGAATAGTACCTAGGCCCTGTGGTCAGCCTCCTGTTTTGTAGTCTTTGTGTAGTGCCCCCTTCTCTTGTACCAGCTCTGGTAAATGAAAAAGAGAGAGTAGGAGATAATAGGTGCTTTCTCCCTGGGACCTTAGACAGTGTCTAAAGATACTCTGGGTTGTACCAAAAATAATACTGAGATGATCTTGGCCTTTAGTAGGTAGAGGATAAAGTTGCCAATAAATATTCTTCAGTGTATAACCCATCAAAACATTATGTTGGTCACAGTCTCTTTAATACCAAGAGACCTTACTCTATTATAATCACCTATTTTCCCATTTCTGTCACTAGATAAAGCTTTGGTATAGAAGGGACTGTGTCCTGCTATATAGAGGCCATATATTATTGATATATAATAGATACTCTTTAAAGATGAACTTATAACTGAGGAGATAGAGGCATCCGTAGTTTGTTTCCCACACCAGACAGCAGAGAAAGCCTATAGTTACATAGTTACAAGGGCAGTATGTCCTGAGGTTTCACTGCTGAAGGGTTCTTGATGCCAGTTCTAATGTTTGAGGTGCACATCACAAAGAGAAATGAGAGACTCAGACCAAGAGTACATCTGTTCGTTTTGTTGTCTATCTGAATATACCATGTCTATATTTGGTATTTTGTATATTTTCTTTGTATGGAGTGTCAATTTATGTGTTAACACTGATTGCTAGTATCTCTATTTATTATATTCAAGAGGTGTTAGCATGTTGCCATAGGAAAGGGCCTGATCTGGAGGTGCATCTCTTTAATTCCAGCAGTTAGGAAGCAGAAACAAGTGGATCTCTGTGAGTTCAAGACCAGTGAGGTCTATGTAGTGAGTTCCAGAGTAGCCATGGCCACACAGTGAGACCCTGTCTCAAAAAATAAAATAAAATAAAATAAGGATGGGAAGGGAAAAAGAAGGAAACAGGCTTTGTGTTTAGATTCAGCATAGAAATTCAAAGCTTTGTAAAACTAAACAATAGTCTCAGCTCTACTGACCTTTAACTTTCTCAATTATACACATAGTATTGCTTTGATGGTAATACAAATTAAAGTATATACAATTCTCTATATATACTAGATCTTCAGAAAAAAATGGTACTTCTCTCCACATATTCTGCAAATTAAATGTCTTAAGTTAAATGATAATTGATTCTCCTACCACATAAAATAAGTCTGGAGGTCTGTACTACAAAACTGTTTGATGGCTCCTTGAATTCGTTAAGGAATTGATGTTTCCTTTGCTTTGTCATCATACCAATCCAGAAATACAGGCTTACGATACCAGACAAAACAGAGTGCATTCCAGGTGGAATGGCCATAGACCAAAGTATGGTCTTGAAACTTTGGATGTATGTCACTATCTTCCTGTGAGAGCCAGACAGTAAGAAAGAGGTCATATGCTCAACCTCTCTTAAGTTCCATCCAAGAAATATTTCTGATACCATAATGTATTTATATGTAAAATTTGCAAGATCTAGCATCCTAGAATACAAATAACAAGATATTATAATAATAAGAGAGTTCATTTTAGGACTCTATGCATAATATTTCATTATTGTTTTAGGTATGTAGAGATATACCTATATACAAATGTGTATATATTCCTTAATATGCTTTCCTAAATAAATAGGCTGTATTTTAATGAAGACATAAGGAAAGGGACATTATTAGCATTAATTCTCAAAAATACATTTGATTTTAAAACTCATTGGTAGGGCCAGGAAATTGATTTTATGAATTTCAGTTCATATTCCAATAACACAAAGCATATTCAGTGCCCAAATCAATGTTTCTAAATCCATTCTCCAGCAAATGGGATCAGGCATCATTAGAGAACAAAGTTGGCATTGCCAGGAATGAGTCATTTTGGTATCTTGTATCCCTTTTCTATAGGGTTATGGAAAGGACACTTGAACCATCTGCTCTTCTTTCAAAATGTCACAAGTCCAACACAACCATGAGAAAGTGTTGAGCAAATCTAAATTGAGGAATATTTACAAAAGGCCAGACCAATACTTTACAAACTTTTTGAGACAATTAAAACATGAACAGCTGAGAACTGTCCAAAATGGAAAGAATTAAGGAAGCAAGATGAGCAACACCAGAAAGGAATGGCCGTAATGGGGGAGCTAAGGCTCAGTTAATAGAAATTGCTGATATTGATTGCTCTTTAAATTTTTGATAATTCACATTGTGTGCATTTATTAAAAACAATATGCTCTTTTGAGTGTATGCAATTTGTAGCTCTTGTCTGTGCATAGCCACATGTGACTCAGGAGAGCTATGAAAGATGGCACATCTGACACAAAATCAAAAAATTACTTAAAACGTTAGAGGTGTGTGTGTGTGTGTGTGTGTGTGTGTGTGTGTGTGTGTGTGTGTGTGTCACTTGACTACATGAGTAATTCTTGAGTAATGTCATGTTGCATGTCCAAAACATTGGATTTGGTTGCATCTAAACCAACCAAATAAATAAATCCAATAGCTCTAGCTCATCTGAAAGTTTGCTTTCACAGCACCACAATTCTGTTCAACTATAGTTCAAAAACATTACGTGGGAAATCACAGAAATAAACAATTATTAGCTTTAAATGCCTGCCATTCTGAATAGTATGATGACTGCTGTTGTGTTCCATCCCAGACTCCCACCCAGGATGTAAATCATCCCTCTGTCTCTCAGATCCACAGGATATAAACCATTCAGCTAGGGTTAGTTACTCAGTTAGCCATCTTGGTTATCATATCAACTTTGGAGTTTGGGGTAATCAGCTGTGTTCAAGTGATTCTTATTGCTCTTGACCCAAAGTGCAGGAGTGATAGTCTCAGGAGTTCAGAAATGCAAGTGAAAAGCATAAATGCTTCCTTTAAGTGAACAGTAGTTCTTGAATTAATAAGGAAAAAAATTTAAAGTCATATGCTAAGATCTATAGTAAGAGTAAATTTTATGCCCATGACATTTTAAAGGAGAAAAAAGTATCCGATGCTGCTGTCCCACATCAGACTATAAAAGATACAGCCATAACATGTGATAAATGGTTAGTAATAAAGAAAAGAGTATTAGGTGAGAGTTTTTCATATGATCTGCAATTTCTGATAACCACTGCAAGTCTCAGAACTCAGAGCATCCTGAGTATAAGGTAAGGGGAATTTTATACCAAATTAGTTTCTTAGTCTTTTTTTTTTAGTCTTAACAAATATACCACAGACATAGAAAATGTTAACATTAGAGAAAACTATATAACCAGTATAAATGAACTCATTATTCTCATATTTTCTATAAATTTAAATTTATAAATTTAACTTTAAAATATAGGTTATTGAAACCTTTAATTCCAGCACGTAAGACAGGAAGATCTTGTAAACTCAAGGCCAAACTGGTCTACATACCAAGTTCTAAGCCAGTTAAAGCTACATAATGAGACCCTGTCTAAAAATGGAAATAAAACAAAAATGTAGATGGATGGATGGACGGATGATAGATGGATGAATAGTTGGATCAATGGTTAGATGGATTGTTAAATAGTAGATAGATGTATGGAAAGATAGATTGATGATAGGAGATAGATCAATGGATATATGGTATATAGATGGATCAATGGATGGATGGATGAATAAATGGTAGATAGATGGATAGGTAGATATATGGCTAGATGATAGATAGTAGATGGATAGATAGCTCAGTGCTATGGATAGATAAGTAGGTGGATGTATGTATGGATGGATGAATGGCTGGATAGTTGGATAAGTAGATGGATGGATGGATAGATGGTAATATGTAAATCAATAGATAGATGGGTGAGTATATAGAATTGACACACACTGTAAACTTGCTGTACTAATTTTTAAGGCATTATCTCCAATGATACATTTGAGCATGATCTCTAATTGTACCACAGCTTTGTTTAGCTTTTTTCTGACATCTGCTCAGGACATAAAGGGAGATATAAAGATAATAATAAAAGAGTAAAGTATACACAAAAACCCCCTGGCTGCCTCTGAGCTGTTGCTATTTCTTGTGTGTTATTCTGTGTATTAAAGCAACCTCCTACTAAGGACCAGCCAACTCTCTTTGCTAGTATAAATTCTAAATGCTTTCTGGATAGCTCATGGGTTTTCTGACCAAAGTCAGAAAAGCTGCTATATATTTTTTTTTTTTGGATCTTCCAACCAAATCAGAAATTCTGTTTGAATACTTCTATTCCAATCAAAATCAGAAAGCCATAAAAATTTCTAAAAGAGCTATGTTCGATCTTCAGACAGCCTTCTCTGGATAGCTGCTAGAAAACATTCTAAAAGAACTGTGTCAGCTCTTACAGTAATTCTTAAGATCAGAAATCCTGTTAGAAAAAAAATTCTAAAAGAGCTAAGAAAAATTCTACAAGAACTGTGTTCGCTCTCCATGGATTTTTCTGACCAAAATCAGAAATCCTATTAGAAAAAGAATCCTTGAAAAGCTGTTTTCGCTCTCCAGAGATCTCCAGATGGCTCAGCACTCACTAGAGAAAAATTCTAAAAATCGAACTGCTATCACTTTTCGCTAGCAGTTCATGCTCATCTCACGTAGACCTAAAGCCCAGTTTTTAATTTACATGTCAATTCAGTTATTTATTCTGAGTTCCCTCTTTCATGAACCTGCATTCCATGACCTTAGCCCCTTTACTCTTAGGAAGTGGTAGCAAGTACATATTTTTTTTCCTTTTTTTAACATTGCAAAAGAATTCAGAGATCTGCCTGCCTTTGTAAATTTAGCTGGATGATACCTTGTCTTGGTATTACTATTCAGACTACTCCTGGACTTAAATTAGCTCTGTCTTAGGCTGACCCTGAACTCAGGAATCTGCCTGCATTTGTAAGCATAAACAAACAAAAGACTTAGCTGGGTGGATTCTTGCCTTGTGATAATCACTCCCAAGTCTCTTCATCTCCTTCCTTGGTGTCTTTCTGACCACTGACTCTTAGTGCAGCTAACTCTCTGCTCCTTTAGATCTGTGAACTCCCTTGTACAATTCATATTACATCCTTATATTTTTTCATAGTTGAAAAATTATATGTTTTTGAACTCATGTTTTTAGAGTTCTTTTGCATAGCCTTCAGGGCTCTCCTGAAGGCCCCAGCGTTTACCATTTTGCTGAGACATTAGCCACACCTTCGCCTCCCAAACTTGTGCTGCCTCTGATTATCATGGAGTCATTAGTGTTAACGGGGAGGACAAATATGACTATCCAAACAAACCTTACACCACAGCAGAAACTCGTGGATGCCCACACCTGCTGACCTTGTCCCAGGGGCAGGAACAATGTCATTCTGTCCCTTCCAAGGCCATCCGGACGCAGCAACCTAAATGCACCACTTCACAGCCTAGAAGCAGCATACTTCCTTCCCAGTTTCCCTAGTAGAACATTCCATAAGGAATACATTTTTAGAGGTATAAGTAGCTGTCAGACTTTTTACTAGAAAAAGAAAGGTTTGTAGCCCTAATTCTAATCCAAGAAAATTGAAGCCTTCTTATAATCCTTTGAGTTCAATAGATCAGGAATTAGAAAGCAGCATTGAAGTCTGGTTTATTTTGGGGACCTTTAAAAGATCCCCAGTCAGCTGACTTTTTGGGAATGCTTAGCTCACAGCATGAGCCTTTGACCTGCAGTGTCTCTTGGACTTCTGGGTACAGGAGAGGCTATGAAAAGCCAGAGGAGGCTGAGTGGAGTGGAGTAGAGTCCAGGAGGCAGAAGAGTGGGATTGGGACCGGATCAGAGTAGGGTTCGAGAAGACAGTGGACACAGGAAGAAAGAAGATTGCGTAGGGCTAGAGAAGAAAAGACACTGAGCAGAGTGAAGAATAAGAGGCGGCTGAGCCAGGAGAAGCTGAGCTGGGCCAGAGAAGGGACTGGTAGGAGACGAACTCACGGAGAACCGACACAAAACATCTAAAGAGAAAAAAGACAAAAAGCTGCACAGCATAATGCGAATGTCTTACAAATTAGCAATTTCCCGTCTGTTAGTGTAAGACAGATATAACAGGAAAGATATTTGTGAAGAGCTCTGGCATATTCCTATGATTATACTAGCAAAACTATGATTATACTAGCAATTCCTATGATTATACTAGAAAAACTAGCAAAACTGAGGTAGTGATACCTTATTACGAGTTTGTAAAATCTGCTTCTAATGAAAATACAATTCAATTACTGTGAGAATGCTCGGGATACAGTGGCTCTCTAAAGAGGTTCTCGTCTCATCTGTAATCCAGGAGTGCGGCGGCAGTGCAGTGCGCACACAGACTACTTCCTCTTTCTGCATAGGCTCTTGTGATCCCCATTTCTGTTCTGCAGGCTCAACTCACCACTAGTTCCAATGTACAGAAGTACACAGCTCTGTCTAAGGGCATGACCTGCAAGTTAATCATTGCTATTCATAGCTCATCAGCCAGAACTTAGTCATGGGGCCCCTGCAAAGAGACCGCAAAGAAAGCTGAAGACATGTATTAGCCAGGATACAAGTTGTTAATTTGCATTTCAGGTTTCATGATGATTGGCAAGGCAACTTGAATTTTGTTACTGTAAGTACCTGGAGTGGTGTCTTGTGTCCAATAAATGCTTACCAGATGTTCTCTCTAAATCATATAGAAGACAATTAGTGGGAAAGGAAAAATAAAATACAGTTTAACATGATTTTTTAATCACTGAGAATTTAGGATATCCCTTTCTAGGCAGATATATTTGCATTTGAAAATATTATTATGTTCATAAATGAAAACATGACTCTCAAGAAATAAGATTTCTATTCACCCTGAAGAAAAGAACTTGTAGAAGCAAGTTTTTACGTATTTTAATGTTTATGTGTTAAAATCAAGACACATACTTATTTTTATATATACATATTTCAGCTAGTTTTCCATCTAGCTCAGGACACATGAATAGATCCATCCAGAAGGAACCAAGCATGCTTCAGCAAAGCCAAGACATTGTAACTTAGAAGTTCTTCTGTTTGTCTAGTTAATTCAACTATAATTTTATTAATCTGAATTTTTCTGTCATTTACTCTTTGTCTGGACTTGGTTTCAACCTTTTGACATTTGAGTAATGAGTGTGGAACTTCACCTTTATTGGCCTACTTCCATTTTTCTTGCCTAATGTGAGTGTTTTCCTGAAAATATTTATACTACCTGATGAACTGCAACAGCTTTATACTGGAGCCCATTCATGCTAACCTTGCCTAGGACATTTGTGTATTCCACAGGACACAGCCCCAGCTTGTCAGCTTCTCTTGTGACTTGTCTGACCACACTGCTACCCAGCTGGCAGCTGAACAGGGCTCAGTTGGCCCTGATCTTTGTATGACATTGGCAGCATGAGTGGTGAACACGATACTCGTTATATTAATCTGCTTGGGCTGCCATAACAAAATACCTAAGGCTTGCTTGACATTTATTACTTACACTTAGGGAGACTGAGAAATTCAGGACCAAGGTCCTAACTGATTTCATGTCTGGTAAGGGCTTTCTTCCTGGCTTACAGAGGTCTTCTCATTTGTGTGGAGAGGGGCGGGTGGAGACAGGGAGAAGGATGGACAGGGAGCGATAAGAAGACCTTTGCTGCTTCCTCGCCTGTCATATGGACAAATTAATCCTATCATTGTCTGGGTGCTCATATACAAGTCGAAGGGAGTACAAGTATATGGTCTATATAACACTGAGACTTGTCCTGGGCTACTCTGGGCAACCCTTCTAGTAGTACTAGAAGAAAAGATTGTCTCAGTGGCTTCTTAAACACTCTTTCTCTAATGAGCTCTCTGGTTTATTCATTTTGTGACCACACAGAGGACTTCGGCATTTACAAACTATTAAGATGCGATCATGTAAGAAGTGGTATTTTAGAGTACTCTACAGTCTTCCTACATTAGCTCCTGAGTCCTCACTGTATGTAACCTTGGTAAGAATATTCGAACTATTTCATTGGGTCTGTTGTACAACATCAGAAAATTGAAGTTTGGAGAAGTTCACTGGTTTGCCCGAGGTCTCAGAACTAATAGTTAATAGATACTGAGATTCTATTCCACTGAGTTTTTAAACCACATTAGGTCAATATGAGCTGGAATTTGGCTCAAGAGCCACTCAAGTTTGGTTTCCTTTCAAGTTCCATCACTTATTAACAGGGAGGAGGCAAGCTACTTAGCTCTCTAGCATCCGTGGGTCTTCTCTGTGACATAGAAATAACTGAGTGTGCTTCCTAGGGCTTTGTTAAAAACTAAATCATCGAATGCTTAGAAACCACTTAGTAAAGCGCTACTAAGAAAGGTGAAAATCACTATTACCTCTGAGTACAGAGCAAATCTTGTTTGATTAAATTTAACTCAAAAATCAAATATATACATTCCATCAGACTTGAAAGTGTAATTCAAATTACACAATGTATTGACTGATTAAGAAATACTTTATTTACAAGCTTTTGTAACATTTACAAACTTGACAACACAGCGTTTATTCAGGTGTGAGATTCTTCAGCTCCTGCCCGGGTCTGTCTTTTACTTCTCTCCACATACTTATTCAAGATATTCTCATATGTGTTCAATCAACAGATTAAACAACAAATTATTGGCAGATGCTTTATAAATTTGTATCAGTTACAATTTAAGCAAGCTAATGAGTTTTAAATTTTTGTTATTTTTATTATTTCATTGGTTTGTGATTATTTGGTATTTCTTATTTCTAAAAGAAACTTGACATTGGAATTGTCCTTTTTATCTCATACCAGAAAGTCAGTAACAGTTACTGATGAATACAGGCTAATAGTTGTTATCAACAGTAAAATAACAGGCATTTCGATGCTTGAAATTTGGGATACAAAAAGTCAAGTTAATATTTTCAATTTTTATACATCTTTTTTCAGCACTTGGTCTCTTCTAAAATACTCATTTTCTTATTAATTTGATTCCACGAATGTAGCATACAAATTTGTAGTACCATCAGTTTATATAAGCCATGACGAGGAGGAGGTATCCTCCTCCTATGCCTAGATTTGAGAGTAATTGAATGTGTATGTCAAGGCCAATTAACAACATACACTTTAGTACGTCTTGTATATTGGTCCTGGTTCTCATCTGGAAGAGGTAATTATGGAATTTAATCCATTTTTAGTTTAGTATGTGTTCATGTTTATGGTTGAAAATGAAAGAAATCTTATTTGGGTACTTATTTTTGGTTAAACTTTTAGGTAGAAAGTCATATATTTTCCTCAGGTAGAAGAAACTAGACCAAAGCAAAACTTACCATACTGAAAGCAGAGTGCATTAGTGATGTAAATGTCATTACCTGTGCTCTGTGATCAGCTGAACAAACAGTGAAGGGCCAGTGTGACATTGAAATCAGGAAGTTAAAACCAAGTGAGTAAACAAAATTCAAAAGCCACTTCCATCCTGTATATGGGTAGCCAGTCCTCTTCCTGACTGAGAATTACTCATGAGTTTATTTGAAAAATGTTTTTAGAGTCAGGGTATGGCATCTATGATCAAGTACATGAGAGAGATGAATTATGACATAAAATCTGTCTCTCTGTTTTATGAGTAGTCCCAGAATGACTCTGCACACATGGACAAATACCTTCTCAAATTGTTGATGTGGAAGGCAAAAAGAATATTCCTTTAGTGTGATTTTTTTGTGAAATTATCATGTTGCTACAGCTTTAAGTTACGTCACATAGAGCTTGTCACAGAGGCTTATTTTGTTTTCCCAACTAGTTTCTTTAGTTTTTTTGATTTATCATTTTCTGAGGGGCACATACTCCACAAAATGCATGTAAAGGTCAGAGGACAGTTTTTAGTTCTTTTCTCCTTCCACATTGTTGAGGCTCCTTTGTTGTTTCCGCATTGTTGGGTACTCTAGGGTAGTTGGTCTGCAAGCTTCTATAGCAGTGGTCCTCCACATTCCTAATGCTGCAATACACTTCTTCATAGTGTGGTGACCCCCCAACCATAAAATTATTTCGTTGCTACTTCATAACTCTAAATTTGCCACTGTTGGGAATCATAATGTAAATATCTGACATACCGGATAACTGATATGGGACCTCCAAAGGGGTCACAACCCACAGGTTGAGATCTACTGTTCTGGGTCATCCTCCTGGCTCTACCTCCCATCATACAGTTCAAGTGCTGGGGTTACAGATGTATTTCTCCAAATCTCGATTGTTTTTTTAAATCTGTGTTCTGCAGATCAGCTATACAAGCAGATTTGCCTGCTGGACCATCTTGCTAACCCCCAGCTAAGTTTTTGAAAGCAGGGATGTATTGAGTGTTTCTCAGGACTAACAGAGGGCCTAGATCACAGTAGATGCGAAATAAGATTTTGATTGAGTGGTTTGTGCAACATGCATATGTATGAACATTACTTGAAGAACCTGTTACTGCATGTATAGATGCACACACACGTACTTCCCACATTCAGGTACTATTACCAGGAAGCTGATCAATGAATGCTTAAGATGTCTAGTCTACAATAGTATGTAAGTATAAGACAAATAATCTCTGAAATATGGAGATCCTATTAAAAACTCACTGAATTTTTCATTTTGTGTATATAGTATTTAAGTTTGTATATTGAGAGAGAGAGAGAGAGAGAGAGAGAGAGAGAGAGAGAGAGAGAGAGAGAGAGAGGATGTAGAATCCACAAGTTAGCATTTCGTGTCCTCCTAAGTCACTGTCTACCACATATTAAGTTCATCACATTGTGGGATGATAAGACACTAGCTGGCAAGTGAGCTCTAGACATCCTTTTGTCTCTGCCTCTCCAGCAGTGGAACTAAAGGTGCGTGTACCGTACCCTGCTTTTACATGATATTGCTAGGGATGAAACTTTGGACCTCATACATATGTAGCAAACATTCCACTTACTGAGAGTGAGCCATTTCCCCAGAGCCCTAATTGACTTCATAATATGAAAAATGGATTTAAGCATTACAAGAATTAAACATAGTAGCCCAAGAAAACCTTTGGAAATGTGAGCATGTTGGTGTTTACTGATAGCTGTCAGTTTTTATTTATATGTTTTATAAAAAAAATGCTATTTAGTCAAGCCATTGAATGATCATTTATTATTATCATACTATAAAAGATACCTGGTAGTTTATTAAAATATTTACATAAACTCATCCAAAGTTTTATTACAAAGAAATATAGGGTCTTTTCTAAGAGTAAGAACACATATAGTTTTAAATGTTTTAATAAAACTTTAAGTTAACTTGATCCCCCTCCCTGATATTAGTAATTATAAATGACCCCAGGTCTAGTTGCCATACTTTTTGTTAGAAATATACTGACAGACATGGACCGAGTTTGCTTTTAAAATGATTCCAGTTCTTCATAATTAAAGAAAACAGCACTAGGCCTTACAGAGGGAATGAACTACATTCATCTATAGTTTTGATGTATGCTATTACAGACTTCATGTTTCACTAAGAGGTTTATCTACCTAATAATGATTAACATTGTGTACCCTAATTGGAACTACAATTAGCTTAAGAGAGAAAAGACAAGTCTACTGTAGAGGTATCATTGGATTTAGGAGGTATCGTTAGATTGTTATTCAATAATCTTGGTCTTCAGAAACAGGACTCGTTCACCTCAGAAGCCTTGACATTGTCTCCCAGAGAGTCTGGAAAACTTCCAGGGTGACTGGAGCTTTCCATGCTGCAAGTGTGCATTTGGTGATAATGATTGCTTTCTACTACCTCAATATATTTTCATATCCAGTTTTCTCCTGGATTGCTGTTATCTCATAGGAAGAATGCTTGAAGCTATCATTAAGAAATTTCCCTGAAATTGTCTTCTGTAGTGAAAAGAACTCTTTATCACAACATAATTGACTCTTCGATCAACAAGGCAAATGTCACGAAGATAAGTTGAATGTAATCTGTGTTTGTTAAACTACCTCAATATTCAAGCCTACAGTGGGTATGAGACTCGGCCTTGATTCCATGTCTCCTGCTCCTCCGTTCTTTTCTGAGCTTTGACTCTGTAATATTGGTATCTCTTTGCCATCATTGTCTCCTGAAATCATATATATTGTCATATAACTTTCATAGAATATGATTAATATAACATTTAAATCATGTTCAGAATTGGTAGCCATTAAATGTTTGCTGGAACTGAATATACATAAAATGATTTTGTTCATGTGGGACCACACAAAGTAGTGTGTGATAAGTATAACATCATGGAAACTCAGGTATTGTGAATTCAGGTATAAGAAAACACCGGTATTGCTTCAACTAGCCTGGTCCAAAATAACATTCTCACACTACGTGGATAGGAACAGGCAGATGAATGTGGGAGAGGAGGGCAAAGGGCAAATATAAGAAACCAGCAGAGGTGTGAAACAGCTAATATATATATGGAAGTGTAAACAGATTGCATTACCAATGGAGTATTGGAAGCAGACTGTGAAGAATGAGACTCAGACAGTGATGGCAAATGAAGCACAGACAATAAACGAGGACCTCGCTGTGGGGGACCCTATGGGACATGTTCTTGCCAATGATGTGGGGAGAGTAAAGCTCCCTAGCATGGGGACCTCATCTGTCTTGTCTGCACCACATTACTAACATTGCGTGCACTTCTGGCTCACCATGCATGGCCCGTGGCATCTCTGTGGTGAGTGCATGTGTGATGATAGGACATTCTGCCGAAGAGTACCATGGTCCCGCCTCTACCTCACACACGCTGCTCCACCTCACACACGCTGCTCCACCTCACACACGCTGCTCCACCTCACACACGCTGCTCTACCTCACACACGCTGCTCTACCTCACACACAGTGTTCTACCTCACACAGGCTGCTCTACCTCACACACGCTGCTCTACCTCACACACGCTGCTCTACCTCACACACAGTGCTCTACCTCACACACAGTGCTCTACCTCACACACGCTGCTCTACCTCACACACGCTGCTCTACCTCACACACGCTGCTCTACCTCACACACAGTGCTCTACCTCACACACAGTGCTCTACCTCACACACGCTGCTCTACCTCACACACAGTGCTCTACCTCACACACAGTGCTCTACCTCACACACGCTGCTCTACCTCACACACGCTGCTCTACCTCACACACGCTGCTCCACCTCACACACGCTGCTCTACCTCACACACGCTGCTCCACCTCACACACGCTGCTCTACCTCACACACAGTGCTCTACCTCACACACGCTGCTCTACCTCACACACGCTGCTCTACCTCACACACGCTGCTCCACCTCACACACGCTGCTCTACCTCACACACGCTGCTCTACCTCACACACGCTGCTCTACCTCACACACGCTGCTCTACCTCACACACGCTGCTCTACCTCACACACGCTGCTCTGGCAGTGGCAGGGGAGATGAAGGTGAAGAGATGAAAGCCAGGCTAAAGGAGCCCAATGAGGATGAGGAAGATGAACCTGCAGACTAGGTGCAACAGAGAAATGGATTTGAGGTCTTTGACAGACTAAACATATACACAGTTGAGGTTAGGAGCCAGTGAGGAGAAAAGGAATGTTGGATACTTGGATACTCAACAAAGACCTCAACACATAGATTGTTTCAACATTTACTTTTAAAAATGAAAAGGTAAGGGTTTGCAAGATGGCTCAGTGGGTAAAGGCCCCTACCGCCAAACCTAACAACTTGAGTTCAGTGCCCAGGACCCATATTGTAGAAGGAGAAAACCAGTTCCCTCAAGTTGTCCTCTGATCTACAACATACACACACACACATACACACCTTGTATGACCTGTATACATGCATACACATAAACATACAAATCTAGTATTAAAAAGGAAGATAAAACACTACTATGGTAAATATTTATTTTCCATAAATATATATAATTTAAATAAATATAAACATAAATTATATAAAATGTAAATAAATTTAAAATAATTTGTTCTGATATTACACAGCAGAAAACTATGAACAATGATAGAATATTATTGATTCAGAAAAAGCTGGATGGGATTTTAAATGTTTTTGTCACAAAAACCAGACATGTCAGAATATATTACCCTAATTTGAGCATTGAACAAAGTGTGTGTGTGTGTGTGTGTGTGTGTGTGTGTGTGTGTGTGTGTGTGTGTATGTGTGTGTGTGTGTGTGTGTGTGTGTGTGTCTAAACATTGCATGGTACATCATAAGTAAGTATAATTTGCAATGTGTCAATTTAAAAGGGGAACTCATGGAGGAATTCTTATAGATTTTCAATGAAACTCTAATAAGACTGAAATTATTTACACACATACACACACACACACACACACACACACTCATACACACACATGCTATAGGCATATACACCAGCACTAGGTAAACAGTAGAAGTTTAAACATATATACCTATTAAACTACTTCCCCAGCCAAGTCTGTTACCATTACCCGTCACCCCATACATAGCAACTGCAGAGTGAAGAAATGATCACATCCAAATGCACCCTGGGAAACCAATGAGCGACTCTCAATGCATCATCACCAAAACCTATGTTAGCATAAGAGGCGCTTCACTGGTGGTGTTCATCCACTTAGCCTTCTGTCTCCAGAGGCTGTGTGCAGCTGACTTGGGATTATGTGCACTTGTCAAGGGGAGGAAATGACTGTAATCTCAGGGAGAACTTTGGTGACCTTCCCCCAACTCTTTCTAGAGGGGGAGTATCAGTAGGACCAGTTTTGTGGGGGTCTCATATTGATTTCAAGTTAGCAATGGCTAAGTCATTCTCAGAAGACAGAGTCCCATGGTTCCTTCCTTACATTCAAAACAAAACAAACAAACAAAAGTTACTGATACCAACACATTTTGACATAACTAAATTACCACTTAATCGTCACAAAGAACTTTGGTGAGGAGGGAAATCACCTGAAACTCTCTACATATCTGCTCAGAGTCAGCTCTTTCATAGAGCTTCACTTCACATGGCTTCTTAACATTTGTATACTTCACACGGGAAGGGAAACAATGATTGCGAGCCAAGGAGAATTCCAAATAAATACCATTTTCACTTTTTTTTTTCAGTAGAATTCTAGCATTTAGCGAGTTGTAAGCAGATCTAACCAAACAAAGAGTGTTAACCACAGTACCATCTCATCTCTTCGGAGCAGAGTCAGCTCGGAATTCAAGGCTCAGTAGTTCCTTTTACATTTTTACTATGCGTTGTTTGCGTATGACACAAGGGTTAGGGGACATACATTGCCATAGCATACGCATAGAGACAAGGACAAATGTCTGGGGTCAGCTCTCTCTTAGCAGTTTTTATGCAGACTCGGGGATCTGATTCAGGTCTTAGGCTCACAGAGCAAGTGCCTGTCCTGACCTGTCCTCTCTCCGGTGAATGGTCGGAAGTTCCCAAGGAGAGCTCTCATCAGACCACAGCCAGCAGCGGTAAGGCTTGAACAGCAGCCTCTGTAGGCAGAGCCAGGGGAGGAAGGTCGGCGACATCAGTGAGGTCAGGGAAGGACTCGGGTGAAGACAAGTTCCAGAAGGCAGGGATAAAATGAAGGTGATGAAGGGAAGAATGAGAGTAAGTGAACCCTGCTCTCTCTATTTGGAGCAGCTTCTCTTCACTCTCGGGAGCCAGCAGAGAAGAGGGTCACAAGCCCTTGTGTGCTCTATGTCTAGGGAGGATGACTTCAGATTTCTTTAGTCTTGCTTCCGTAGAGTTTGGCTAGAGGATCTGTGCCTACTAATGTAATGAATTTGGCCACCATGCAAGTATTTCAGTGTTTATGATTTCCATGGTTATCCAGCACAATTACTTCACCGTTGTTTAATCCCTGGAGTTTAGGGGTTTGGTTAGCTGGTTTTTTTGCATTTTCTTCCCCTGTTTAGTATGAAGCAAATAGCTTGCCCAGAGGCAAACAGAAATAGCTTGTATCTAGCTATGTACTTTACCATGAGTGAATAAAAAAATAAAATAAAAACTGTAAAAATCGTAGAGAAGGTCATCTTAGTGTGTACTGTGTTCGTTTATTGTACCCAGCAGGGACTGTACTGGCTGATTAATATTAGTTCTGATCTGCGTTTCAACCACAGAAAAGTGAGATTTTCCCTCCCGTCCTGCTGCTCTTTGTATAAATTATGGTTTCACTATATCACCTAGTGAAGTGCAATTGATACACAGGATTTCAAATCTTTAGTCTAGGTATGGGTGGTAATTTGACACCTTTGTTTTGACGACTTTTAATTTGTTCATCTTTCATAGGCCAAGATTGTATTAATTTTTAAAATGTCTAATAGAAGTATTTCAGTAACGAAATGTTTTTAAAACCATCCCTTTCAGTTCACTGGATCAGTTCTGTTTAAAGTTGAAACTAGATATATCTAACAATAACTCTAGACTTTTTACCTACTGACTGGCAGTGTTCATTCTTTGCTGTGGCACTTTAAGGGTGCGTTTTATTCTCTTTCTTCTGTTTGTGAAGGAACTGAAATGTAAAGAAATGGAGAGTTTTACCATAGGTACAGAGGCATTAGATCTGAGGAACCTTGACGTTGCTGACTACAGCCTTATTTTCTTCCTCTGAGCTGACTTGAAATATTAATGATGCCCTTGAAAGCGTTCTCATCCGGTTTTGGGGTTTTTTTTCCTCAGGTATATTGATTTATATTTTTTTAACTTAAAAATTTCACAGCAGACGACTGTGAAATGATTCAGAAGTTATTAAGTTTTCGATTTAAAAGTAAAACCTAACTGTGTCATATATGACAAGTCTGATTGAGGAAAATAATAGACTTAGCTTTTGAAAAGTTTCTCAAAAACAGCACAGACCTCATTCTTGAGTACTTTTAGGTTTGATCTTTGTCTTTCTTCCTGGTAGCAGTTGTTTAGTCTGGCAAAATGAAATTTAAATTATACTTACTTCAATCCAAGCCTAAATGCTATTACCTAATTTTTTATTTTTAATTTTATTAAATTTTGCTTCGAATATCAATATTGGAGATTAAGAGAAGACTAGAATTCAGATGTGATAAAACTTAAATGCTGATATAACTTAATATGAAATCACATGTAAAGTTTGAGAAGACATATTTTAGAGGTTATGAATTAGCAGCTTAAGTAACTTTTTTTTAAAATAAAACCTTTGGAGGTTCAGCATCAATAAGCTAACTTCAAATAGTTGAGAACATGATCTTGAAATAATTACAATGTGAATTCTTACAGTAATACTCAAGATACCTGAAAATCAAATATAATTTTGGAAATTCAAATATTTTTAATTTAATGACTAGTCCCAGGAACATTTATGATAACTAATAACTTTTAAATAATGATTCTTTCCTTTCCCATTCAACTTGGACATGACATCCCCTTCAATCTCTCTTGGAAATTAAGCACGTAAGTCAGCTACTATGCATGCAGTATCACCATGCATTTTATTTTGATTAAACTTGATGTATGAATAGATGAGAGCCTCCCTCAAGAGTCTTGTCTATTCGTAGTTGGCATGTGTCTGCCCTCCTGCTTACATTGAAAGGGCAGACCAGCATGAAGGGGCAGGCAGAGCACAGTCTTCTACATCCAATTCGACCCTCAAACTCCGTGTATCATATCTGAAAGGTGGAAGCTGGAATCCCTAACTTGGAGGAGTACTCAGATCAAAGATCAGAAACTGATTTTCCCTGCAAACTGATCCTTACGTCTATGCGCTTTTTCTTTCTCCCACCCAAACTTTGCTTTAGTCCATTCAATAACAGCCCAAGAACCACTGAGTTACCATGTTCTACTGAGTGTACCTTTCCTCTGTGTGGTTTTCTCATCCTCAGTTCTTCATTTTTAGAACCGCAGACAGCCAAGTATCATTTTAGAATTCTAAGGTCCTTTGCCAGTCTGTGCCAACACATGAAAGCATACCTGTGTCTCTCCTGCTCCATAATCTATGCCAGAGACAGCCCCGCCTCCAAGCTTCATCTACAGTTCCTGAAAGCAGTCACCTTGTCTGTCCACCTTAGGGACAGATCTGGAAAGCAGTCCTAAGCAGTCATTAGAAACAGTTTCAAAGCCCTCGGTACACATCCTTATGGGATCCCAGAAAGAGGTCTGGAAAGGAAGAACACAGATTTAATGTGGTAGACCCACCTGGCCAGGAGGGTAGGGAGGGGCATGACCAGAAAGATTGTATATGATGTGGATATTTCAGTCAAATTACATTTAAAACTCATCCAAATATGTGAATAGACCTTAAAGGCTGCAGATACATCTTTCCTACATAGCCTTTTAACTACTTATATTTCAAGATCATGTATGTGCCTCTCAGCCCTGTGATGTCCTAGGAAGCAGTTTCAAGCAGTGTTTAAGAGCAGCCTTGCAAGGCGAGGCAGAGTTCTGAGTTGGTTTGATTTCTGAGTTGTCCACTTTCTGACCCTAGAGCCCTGGGCAGAGTGTTTTATCTGCTGAGCAGAGGTAATAAAATCTTCCTGCGTGATTGTAGCTCAAGTAGGAGAGGTTAAGTCTTTAAGAGGCTTAGCTCAAGTGACTGCCCCGTAGATCACTGCCCTGTCATCATCTTCATAATCACCGACATGGTTTTCACAGCTGCGATTCCTCATTGTCTGTAACTACGTGATGACCTTGGGCAAATCACATGGCCTTTTGGAACCCCCATGTCTTCATTTAGACAGTGTCTCGATGTGAGATAATTAAGATTCTTGCTGGTTGAGCAAGAACCTTGTACAGCTCTTCTTTCCTTTCCCATTCAACTTGGACATGACACCCCCTTCAGTCTCGCTTGGAAATTAAGCACCTAAGTCAGCTACTATACATGCGATATCACCATGCACTTTATTTTGATTAAACTTGATATGTGAATATCTGAATCTTTTGTAAAATGCTAAAACAGTCTCGATTAAGTATGCAGTTATAGTATAAGTCATTGCCTACAGAAAGATCCATTGTAGGGTTCCTGTACTCACTGGCTCTTCTGGTAAATTAAAAATTAAATCTGATTTACAAAATGATACTAAGTTTGCCTATAACTCTTTGGAAACATATAAGTATTTTCTCTTTGAATTACAGTCTTTGTGAGTTGAGTTAATCTGATCTCTCTCTCTCTCTCTCTGAAAAACAAGCATGATTGCAAATATTTGTAGCTAGTTCCTAGAGAGGGGGTAGTCCATGAATCTCAAATCAAGAATCATGGCATTAAACCAAAACAGAGATAAAGCCAGGGAAAATGGAACGCAATGACGATGGAGTCCTTTCTAAACTGGGGCTTCTATAACCTGGGCCCTTAGCATCATGGAAGCAAACAGAATAACATCTGCCGCAGGTGGTATTCTGTACCAGGCACAGAGTTATGCAACTTATGAGAGCCACAGTGTCATCCCCTATCCAAACATGAGAAGGCAGTTGTTTCAGATAAGGAATCCTCCAAAGACCTATTAGTAGTAAGTGATGGAAACAAACCGCCAACTTGGGTTCTGCTGTTAGGTTTTACAGGGTGGTAAAAAGCCCTGCATTCCTTCCTGCTTCTTCCCAAGCTCCAGATCTTTACAAAAGAGATCACGGAAAGAAATGCAAAGATTGCTCTTCCTTGGGATCTCTGCACAAAGGATCTCCTTAAACCAGTATGGTACTGACAGCTGGTCTTGCCTTCTCTTGTGCTAGAAGTTTGGCTGTCTTGCAACAGTGGTGCGTTGTTGTTGGGATGGACGGGTGGGCAGAGGACTGAGAGATGACAGATTCTCTTGGCCAGACATGACTCAACAGTTCTGATCCCTTACGTGCCCCAGTAAGAGTTCACTGCTGATGGCTATATAAAGCAGTTGTCAGCAAAGAGATGGCCTCTCAGATTCAGAATGTCCCGTCTGCCAAGTCCCACATGAGAAAAGTGAAGACAGGGCCCATCTGGAAAAGAAGACCTGCTTCTAGAAAGATTTATTGCACAGGGTTCGTGTTGCACCCATGAACATGCTCACCCAAGTTGACTCCTTCTTCACTCACTCATTCATTCATTCATTCATTCTCATTTAAGATGAATCATTAATCTCTTCAAAATGAAGCGATAAATAGAGGGCCTTATCCGAGGGATAAAACAACCAGTCAGTCTTGCTGGAATTCTGTCTTGGCATTATAATCTAATAGTGACCTTTCTTCATAAACAGCCAAAGTCAATATTGTGAAGAAATTGCCCTGGTTTGCATGTTAAGGTGAAGCCTATGTCCTCATGTTCTAACCTGCCAAAAGACATTCTTAGTGGGCTGAGGCTGCTCACAGATCCATTTTGGTTTCAAGTCATTTTAAGATATGCTATCTTATCACCTCAGACTTCACAGTGTGTTTTCACACTGATATTAAAGGCTCTGTGTGGCTTGGGATTTAATTTAGATTTTCCTTGTGATTTCCCACATGATCCAAAGTGTCTGACCTTTATTTGGCATTAATGAGGAAAACACACCTTGAGAATATTTGAGAAGAAATATGCACATTTAGGAATGAGTGACATCTTATGTGTCATTTTTCTCACAGGCTGTGGATGGTACACATGATAAAATTCTTAGACCTCCAGCAAGAAGAGACTCACAAGAAATGTTTATGTAAAAGCCCTTGATATACAAATATGTGGAGATGAATAACAAACTCATCGACTGTTACTTGTTCTTAAAAAATACATTAGTGGGGAATGACATTGAGAGATGGCGCTGCCGGGAAGGAGAGTTTTGATTACTCAGAATCCACATAAAAAGTTTTACCTGACAGCATGTGCCTAAAATTCCAACTCTGAAGAAGCTGAGACAGGAGAATTCCTGAGGCTGGCTGGCTAGCCAGTCTAGACCAAATTGTAGCATTCTGGGGACAGTGAGAGACCCTTTCTCAAAAACAAACAAACAAAGTGGAGAGCGATTGAAAAAGACACCTAATGTGGAGCTCTGCCCTCGACATGTAACACACACGCACACACACACGCACACACACATGTACACACACTCACACATGCAAGCACACACATACAAAGAGAGAGAAAATGCGAAGAGTTGTCAGGGCCAAGGATACAGCTTAGTTGGTAGAGTGTTTTCCTGCTACTACCAAGGCCCTGGGTTTGATCTCCAGCACACATACAGTAAGTGTAATGGTGCACTCCCACAGTCTTACTGCTTAAAAGGTAGAAGCAGAGGGATCAGAAATGCAAGGTCTTCAGCTACATAGTGAGTTCAAGACTGGCCTGGAATGGTTGAAATCCCATCTCAGATAAACAAGAAAACCAACAAATTGACCTCTTTGTGTCTTGTGAAAGCTCTGAATGGGACCATTCTGTTCCTAGTTTGTCAAATGTTCATATAAGTCAGTGGGTCCTTTACATTAGCCTTTCTGTGGGCTGGATATATGTACATGCCTACAAATGGAGATAAACACAACGTATTTGGTAGATTGAGCAAATGCCATGTCTTACACATACCCAAATGTTTTTTTTCCCAATTGTGTGTCATCCCAACTGTGATAATAAAATACCATATTTTAACATTAACTTCCTAAGAACTTTATAAATACAAGGAAAACTATTACAATAATGTAGAAGAAGCCCTTAAAATCATAATGACAATAAAATTGTATGTCTTTATATGATACTAAAGTTGTGTGCCTTCACTGGAAAGACTGTAGGAAATGTGGACATCCACACATTTAAGATCTCTCCTGAGTGACTGCCCTGGATCTGGCACTGTTTCAGAAGCTGGTGAGATTTTCTGAGAAATAGCTGTTGTGTTCTTACTGACTAAATTCTAGAGAGGAGACAAGGAACTTCTACACAGTTGGGGTTGGAGAAAGGAACTCTGTGATGAGGAAACCTCTTTGGAAGGTAGTAATTTGGTATTCTGTAAAAGAAGAGGGAGACTAAGACCTTGGGGGAAGGGGGGGAGGATGTTACTAAGTAGAATTTGACTTGGGCAAGGGTGTCACCCCGTGGTAACTGTAGACCATGCTAACATGTATGGCTTCCCTTAAAGTGCAGTGGGAAAGCCTTCCACATTGGCATCATCAGATTGATATTTTTAAACAGTTTGCTTGGCTGCTAGGTTGAGAACCAAGTGTAGGAGAGCATCAGTGACTCCACGTATTCCTGGTAAGAGCTGATAACTAGGGTGCAGACAGAGGTGGTCTGGAACTAGACCATGGGGTGACACAGAAGCCTGAAGGGGAGGTAGGAACAGTAGGATTCAGTGGCAACTGGGATACAGGCTAGAAGCCGAAGGAAGCATCAAAGAAGCACATGTATTAAGATGTTGCTTATGTGCTGATTTTTCAGTGACATGTTCTCTGGCCAGTCTAACCCTTTTAGTTTTTCTGTCTATGGCAGGAGTTGATTAAGCTCATAATATTAGTATGTCCAAAGCATGGCTCCAGGTGTTAGGAAGTATTTGTGAACATAAGGAAGACTTCTGGAGGCTCTTCTCTTCCTGTCCTGTAGTCTTATTGGTTTGGGCTTATTTTGTTTATTTGGTTGGTTGGTTTTTCCTGGTAATTTTTACAGAAATCCATGTGTCTTGGGACCCACTTTTCAGTCCATGTCTAACTGAGTGAATAAGGAAGCAAAGGTTGATATTAATAATCTGTCCTTTCCATAGATAACCTTATAGGTTTGCTTGCTTTGAGTACGCAAACTTGTGACAATCCGTTACCACCATCATGTCATTGAAACACAGTCAATTTTCATTAAAAGGGGGTTATTTATTTTCTCTCTCAAGAGTTGCTTGGAAAGACCAGACTCCTCTAATGATATAATTAAAGACTGTCAATTAGTTGTCATGTGTTTGTCAAAAGGAATTCATATAAAAGTGCCGATGCTGGACTTTCTGAGGCCACCATCAACTAAACCTTAGTTCACAATGAAGAAAAAGAAGCTAAAATTTGGAATTCTGAGTAAAAATAAAAAAGATAATTTCTAATTTCCAAAACTTAGAATATTTTAAATTTGTATAGGGTTTTGTGAATTCATACTAATTATAAATTGATTTTTTTTAACAAGATCATATTTTGTTCACAAAATGTAAGCATCTTTTCACACACAGAAAAATAAGCTCTAGTTATGACTCTCTGAGTATGCCTTAACATGTAACAAAGATCATGGTTCAGGCTTTCAAAGTAAGAGAGGCCATACATCATACACAAAGAGTATGCTGCCTCCATTTCAAGTCCTTTGTGGTCATGTTGCCATAGAAATGTTGTTGCTAGCACGCTGTTGTACTGAATGCAGCTACCGAAGAGTTAACGAAGTTCCTGGGGTCTATCCAGGAATTCAGTACTCAGCTGTGATCTCATGTTCAAGGAAAATGCTTCTGAGTTCTGGAATGTTGGGCTTTAACTGCAGGGCTGGAGATAACAGCGCTGATGGTAGCACATTTGCACAGCCTGCAGGAAGCCCTTGTTCAGTCTTCAGTATCCAATAAACTATGTTGTGGACAAGCCTCTAATCTCAGGACTCAGGAGATGGAGGTAGGAGAATCAGAAGTTCAAGGTAATCCTCAACTATCTAGTGAATTTTAAGTCAGCCCAGAATATATAAGACCCTATCTCAAAAGGAAGACTAAAAGAATGGATCCCATTTGTGAGGGGTAGTCCTATACTCTTGACAATGTTCGTAATTATCACCAGGAAAGAAGACCAGATAATAGCAGAGTTCTTACAGCAAAATACAGATACTATTCTCTTTATCTCTTTCATTCATTCAAGATATTTCATTGAGTACCTTTTCTGAACAGTACAGTAAGCAAAGCAGTAACCAACTCTACTCTCTTAACTCAGTAGAGCTCAGTATTCCCTAGGGAAGAAGGTGTCAACACAGTAGCACACAAGTCACTGTCTTCAGGACTGTAGTAAACATGGCAAAGAAAACATTTCATGTTTAGAAGAAACCAAGATATTTTTCTTATGATGGTAGAGAATACCTTCCTGAAGAAAAATGGCATCTAAAATGCTGTTTTAAACAGAAAAGATGTAAAATAAGACAAACAAGGAGGCAGCCCCTGGGAGGTATGACATGAATGAAGTATCAGAACTGAGAAAGTATACCCATCCTAGAAGCAGCTGCCTCTCGGGGCGGACATCCCAGGGCATCACACCATTTCTGGAATTGTCTGAGGGCCAAAAGATAGGAAACAAACAGCAAACGTAGGCATTGCTCTTGATGGAGACCCATATTTAACTGATTTTATAAAACATAAAGGAATAAAAAGTTCTGTTAAGTTTAAAGATGGCAGTAGATGCTGAGCTGAAACCCTTGGGAGGGAGCCTCATGGGGATGACTGAGGGATGCTGATAACACAAGTCCTTCTATATGCTAGGCACTGTAATAAAAGTTTGCAGCATCATGTTCCCCAGCTCTGCTCAGGGGATACAATTATTATTTTATTCTTACTCATCAGCTGAGAAAATTATACCTTAAAGGGCAATTAATTTGTGAAATATTTAGTAAGTAGCAGAGAGGAGATTATATGGGTGTGTTGAATTTTGAATCTATAACTCACAGAGGGAAGTCACCGAAAACAGGTGAATAGGAACATGGTTGATTCAAAGTGCTTTTAAGAATTCCATTGCCTAATATTGAGTACAATGTGTAGCATTATGTTAGTGAATTGAAATTTGTGTGGAGTTCATCTAAGGTACCACATTTTATTAAGGAAACTGAGATTCTCCTCCAAAAAATCTTAATCTCCTTAATAAAAAGAATTTAAGAACAGACTCAGGTGGATGCTAAAGGACTACTTTCTTCAAGTTGAAAAGGAACACTATAGGATGGGTAAGTTGTAAATCTCAGTAGCTGCTTAGAGAAAGGAGATGGAGAAGAAAAAGAGGGGATGGATGCTTTTGAGTTAGAAATGGAGGCAGAGCAGTCACATACAAAAGGGAGGCAGTTTCAGAGGAAGAAGAAAAAGCCCAAACTATGAAGAAAAGGGTATTTTGGCTCTATCCAGACAAGATATATATAATCTCCAGTTTTCTGGGTGAGGATGCAGAGAGACCTAACAGCCACAGAGAGCAAAAAGCGAGAGCTTAGAAGGAAAAGACAATTCTCATTAAACAGACAGTTATTTCTTCAGTGTATTGGGTGCATCTGCCCTCCTGAGGTAGCCTCTTAGGAGGGTTGACCTGTCCAACTAGACTAACTCTTGTGTTGTGGTTAGCTTGGAATGTTAAGACTCCACCCAGGCCAAAGGTAAAGATCTTATTTTTTTCTTTTCCAGGAGGAAATAGCTTTTCCTTAATGGCCTCTTATGCTACTATAGTAAAATATAAAGACACTATTCCATCCATCCATTCATTTATCCATTCCCTCAAGATATTTCACCAAGTATCTCCTGTACCTGCTTCTGTGCCTCCTATAACATTAGCTGGTGTGGGCCTCATGAAAGTGAAGGCATCGAGTGAGTGTGAAAAGGGAAAGAGATATGTATCTTAAAGTCCACTAACCTGATTGGAGAACTCAGGAGAAGGAGAGATCCAACACAGCACCACAGCATAAAGTTGTCAGCAGTCTAAATGGCCTAGACAGTGAAACAGAGAAAGCCAAAAGGGGCAGCTATGATGGTGAGGTTGTGATAACTACTTAGATCCAGTACAAGTTAGAGGTGAGGTACCACTGTGATACTGGCAGGAAGGATCTGGGAGGTTGTTAGAAACTCAAGAACAGAAACAGTTTAGGTGCGGGATAATATTCTGTTGGTAGAGAGGTCAGGAAGGACTAGTTAAAGGCTTTTAAACCCTGCTTTATTAGGCTGTAGAAAATGGAGGTGGAAATGCAAGCTACTGTAAAAGGGTTAAAATTCGGGAGAAAGAGTAGTTAGACTGCAGTTCATGGAATGGAGTAAGTGGTCTTTAAGAGTGGGATGATTAAAGAAAGATGTCTAGTGACATGTTGGCGTGGGCACTCTATCCTAGCACACAGTTGCTGCTGATCCATCCAAACTCCTTCCATCCTTTAGACAAGTCACTGGCAGGCCACCACTCTGCAGGGCCTCTGTCTGTCTATGTCTCCCCCCAAGGAAATGTAAGCATTCTTTATCTCACTCTCTTACTGCTCCTGCTCATACACCATCTACCCTTTTAGAGAGTCTACTTGTCTCAGGTTGCCTAGAGGTGGGGCTTGTTAAAACTGGGCATGACACTCCCAGAGGATCCGGTTATACCACTCCTGGGCATATACCCAGAGGCTTTACCTGCATGCAATAAGGACACATGCTCCACTATGTTCATAGCAGCCTTATTTATAATAGCCAGAAGCTGGAAAGAACCTAGATGTCCCTCAACGGAGGAATGGATTCAGAGATGTGGTATATTTACACAATGGACTACTACTCTGCAATTAAAAACAATGAATTCACGAAATTCCTAGGCAAATGGTCAGAACTGGAAAATACCATCCTTAGTGAGGTAACCCAATCACAAAAGAACACACATGGTATGCAGTCACTGATAAGGGGATATTAACCCAGAATCTCGGAATACCCTAGACACAATACGCATATCAATAGATTTCCAAGAAGATGGAAGGAGAGACCCTGGTCCTGGAAAGATTGGATGTAGGGGAATGCCAAGACAGAGAAGCGAGAGGGGGTTGAATGGGGAAAAGAGGGAGGGAAGGGGGCTTATGGGACTTTCGGGGAGGGAGGAAACGGGAAAGGGAAATGATTTTGAATGTAAATAAAAATATAAAAAATATATATATTAAAAAAAAAAACCCAAGTTGCAGTGCCCTGCCCCCAGAGGCCTGGGATGGGCCCGGGCATTTGTTTTCCATTCACCTTCTGAGGGGATGCTGATGTAGCTCCTTTGGGGCCCACACTTTTTGGACACCGACAGAAACTAAGCGTATATAGAAGTGTACAAAGAAACTTTGAAGAATTACTGGTTGCAGACCCAGAGACAGTCCTGAGAGGTTCTCCAAGAATCAGGCCCAAAATACCATACCGGGTCAAGGAGGAATGCTTTGAAGGAAATGTGTTTGAAGTCTCTAAGGAGCCAGAGACTCCTTAAGAGAGATTCATCATGAGCAAAAGTTTAATTTTACAAAATGGCAGAATCCCAGCATGACTGTGTTTTACGTTTCTCCTTGGAGACTAAATACTATGTGAATAAGACACACGTTAGTCGACGGGAAGAAAGCTCGGAGCTAGCCCACCGTGTCCCATTGAAGGTGCTCATGCCTGAGTTTATAGAGCCTGGAGAAGCACTCAGCTTCTAAGAGCTAATGTTAAAATCACAGTTTTGAACTCTCCCTCTGATTCTTATAGTAAGTTTACCCGTCCCTGCTCAAGACTGTACAAACCTGATGTGATTGATTTTGAAGCACTGACTCTGGCTGGCAAAAGTACTGAGTTGCATAAGGTATGTGCAAACATTGCTGAGATGTCCTCTAAATTCATCTGTACTGGGGACCAAAAATCCCAAAGCCCCTACACCAGTGATAACCACACCGAGTAACATGGACAGATCACACCTCATCCTTACTCTGACCACAGAGCCAAGACCCAAATGCCAGGAGATGGAAGGTGGCATTTGTTAAATATGGGAGTAGATACTGTATCATTTCACTCCCAAGCCTAGACAAGTGCTAATTTCAACAGGATAATTCACCCACATAACTGAAATTAGGGTTTTGAGTTGGAATGCATAGACATCACTGCTAATGTTGTCAACATCAAATTGTCATCAGCCTTAGCCTTTTTTAATTATATGCTCTGAATCTTTACTTAAAACCTAAATTTCCATGGGAAAGAAAGTACTTTTTTTTCCATACCAAATAGCTTGTAAATAAACTGTTCTCTGCTAACAGAATACAAATTGGGTCTATTTGGGAACAGGTTCTGCTCTGAAATAAAAAGCAAATTTAAATTCTAGATCCGGCTGCCCATTTAGGAAAAACAAAACAACCTCTTGAAATCTAAGTGATACAGAGAATTCCAAATCGCCGTGATAAATACTTTGTAGGCGTTAAGCTGTTTTGTTGGGGGAAGAGACAGGTATCTGATGTATCTTGCCACAGCGGAGCACAGGGAGACGGAGAAAAATTACAATAAAGAAAGTGACTTGTCAGTCTTTTAGGATATATTTGGTTGGGTGTCGTCAGAAGGTAGCCTGCCCTCTCCCTGGAATCGAGTTGCAAACACTCTCCTCTATCTCCTCTATAGTAATTAGAGCTAGACAGCAATTACAGGACCTGTGATTTGTTCAGACGCAGTGCCTGCAGGCCGTTTCCTAGCGCCACATCTCGCAGTAGCACAGGGTTGAAATGATGGAAGAATTTATCTCTCAGTGTAATGCAGCGCACCGTGCGTGAGTGAAGGCTTGAGAATCGGACTGTAATCTTTAAAGTGAAGGTAAGCTCTGCCAGCTGCTCTACATTCACACCACAGATAACTTCTCCACGAAGACTGTGACAGAAATATTAAAACTGTTCAAAAGCTGCAGAAGAAGGAAAACATCAGAATCAGGGTGGGGGAAAAATAACACTTGCTAATTTTGAGACCCACCCACCCCCCCTTCCCCCGCCCCCTCCCCCCCCCACCCCTGCCTGCTCACACCTCACCTTTCTTCTGGTTTTCCTAACTTGTTTGTATTGAAAGTGTATTGTGAAGGCTAAATATTGTAAAGATGCGGTTGGTTGATTCCCTGCCTGCCTGTCTGAGCTACAGTTTCTTTTTTTCTTTTTTCTTTTTTGGCTTTTGAAGTTTGTCTTAGAATAACTGCTGGATAAAAACTAAAACGTGTATTTAACCAACTGTGCGAGAAAATTTCCTCTCCTCTTTTCTCTTATCTTTTGAAAGTCTCTTTGAGCTGAGGCTGAGTTCACATTCATACGGACAAAATAGTGACCGGTCAAAATAGTGACCGGTCGCCTGCAATGAAGTGGAGTGACGTGGGTGATTTGTGTTCCTGTCACATGAGTTTTAGGACAGGCACTTTTAGGCTGAAATGGCCCCGGTTCATCTAGTTTAAGTCAAACTCAAGGTCTGTTTGTTTCAGCTCTTTGGCTTAGAACTCTCTTGGGGCAGCTGGTAGGTAAGGCAGCTCCCCCAGAGGGAGTAGTGTGCTCACCAGTGGGGGAGGCTTTTGTGTGTAAAATAGGTATTTGTGACATCCTCACTCCTACCTGAAAGTAACCGCTTTGTTTTCTTACTATTTCCTTCTATTTCTTTCAATATTGCTGTTTGTAAAACATGAATAAATGTTACTGTTAGGAAAGGACCTGGGAATCCTTGGCAGCAGGAAGACTTTTTTTATCTCACCACCAGCCCCAATGGGACTTTTAGGTGGTTTGGAAAACATTGAAACGGCATCAAGTTCGTGTATTACTCCTCACTGGTGAACCAGAGGTGTGAACACTAAGGGTTTGGTGAACTCTTGCAACAGAAACTAGTGTGTTAAAGCCAGAGCTCACTAATGTTTCCAAGGTCCTTCAGCTTCTGTGATGTGTGGTCCGTGTGGTCATCACAGTAGGGTTGTACCCGATTTGAGAAGGAACTGGGTCCAGTCCTCTGTCCGCTGCTCTTACCATTGGGTACAATGCCCTTCTTTTCTTTCACCATCATTTGCTACGTGTGCACGTGACATGTATGTGTGTTCGTGTTCCTATGTGTGCATGTCTGTCATATACATTTTGTCATAGAGTCTGCTATGGAACCTGGAGCTCACTGACTGAACAAGACTAGCTGCCCAAGGAGCTCCAGGGATCCAAACTTGCATCCTTGGGTCCTCCTGCTCGCATAGCAAGCAGTTGACAAATTAAGCCACCCCCCACCCCCACCCCAAGCAAGGCACCACATGCTTGCTTTTTTTTTAATGAAATTGTTTACTCATGTATATCACTTCATGATATAGCCTCAGAAAAGCATAGCATGGTCATAATCCACCCAGGACTCTAGAAGACACCTTATTAAATATCTATGTCAGAAGTCTACTTTGTAGTATAAGCCCTGAAGAGAAAAGCAATAGTGCTTGGATGACCTAAGACACAATGAGGAGTTTCTAGGAAAATACACACTCAATGTCTGTGGTGCAGCTAAGCTCCTAGAGTGCCCCCCTCTCAGTTTCAGTAGCTATAGCTCAATAGAAGCGCATAGAAAATCAGTCTTCAGGTGTTGCAGCCAACACAACCACATGAGACATAACCACAGATGTCTGGCCTATTAGAGTTGTTGTGTCTTCACCAGATCCTCATGTCATCCTGCTTGCAGTCTCTTATTTATAATGGAACAGCCTCAAAGTAATGAAAACAGAATTAACACAGCCAACCGCAAAGGAGGCAGAGGCAAGATTATATGAGTAATCTCTCATTCTAGTAGTATTATGATGAGGGATGGGACAAAGACACAATAAGACAAAACAGGAAGAGATGAGGAGCAGGAAAGGTTGGCAGATTGGGAGTCAAGGTGGGGATGGAGGGCGACAGAGAGGGGAAAGACAGAGATCTGGGCTGTTAGAAAAAAGGAGACAGACAAATCAACCGGAGTTTGAAAATGAGTAGAGATTATGCAATTTGAGAACTTTACCTGGAACGTGCTTAATCAAGGTGTATTCAAGGGGCATCAGGTCCATTTTTATGTTTTTTTTCTTTGCATTGGTGCCTTTTAAAGCAGCAATTGCTTAGAAAGCTGTGTGTAGTCCAGAAGAGACCAAGAGTTAAAATAGATGGTTCTGAAAGGAAACATTCCGATCCTTGCCTGCATTGTGCCATAAACCATTGAACAGAAGAGGAAGGAGTGCTATGATAAAATTCTTTACTTTTGTGGGTTCCTCATTAAAAGTCCACTGTGTCCATCCCTCCCCACAGTTTTCTGATGAACTAAGTGTTGCACAGGGGTAAGCAATTCCATGAGGAGAAAGCGTACAGAAAGAAGGCAGTAGTGAACCCAGAAAATCAGTTTGAGTGAGCAAGGGAGAAGAATTTGGGAACTTAAAAAGATACTCCATGTCCATGTAAGGAATATTATCTACCTTTGAAAGAAATCATATTTGCAGAAATATGGACGAAAAAGTATGATGAACTAACTAGATAAGCCAGTCAGAGAGACAAAAGTCACACATCTTCTATGTCCAATCGTTAACAAGATTCAAAAAGCATCAAATCAGAATAGGAAGGAACTTGACAAAAGAGGGGGGGCAGGGAGGGCAGAGGGCAGTGTGGGCCAGTGGTACAGACCTGCACTTACATAGGAAGGATAAATCTAGTGAATCCACAGACATTGCAAGATGACTATAGTTAATGATACCATGTGGTGTACTAGAGATGTCCTGGGAATAGATTACAGGTGCCTTCACCACACAAAAAAAGTAATCGTGGATGATGTTAAACTGCTTACCTACAGTAAACACCTTATGATGCCGGGCATAATATACACTATTTATATAATGCTAGGAAACCTTTTACTGCATGGAGAAGAACAGTAAGATAGAGAAAACACCAAAGTCAAGTTATAAAAACTTCAGTGATGTTGATAAATACGTTTTTTAAATTAGAAGGGAAGGGAGGATGGATGGACAGATGGACAGACTTGGGAGATAGCCTAGTTAATAAAATTGCCTTGTCAGGGCAGCCTGAGTTCAGAATCCACAGATAAACCTGCCAGGCATAGTGGCTTACACTTGCAACCCCAGGGTTAGGGAGGCAGAGACAGCCTAACTTACTTGTTAAGGTAAGTAAGAGAACCTGTCATAAATAAATAAATAAATGTAAAAATAAACAGTGATTCCTTGGAACCATATTCCACGTTGTCCTCTGGCCTAGACACACAAGCACACGCACAGGTGCGCACACACATGCACGCACACGTTCCAACACATGCCAGTGTGCTCACACGCAAGTATCTGTACATACATGAACAGACACGGGAAGAAGAAAGAAATGCCATACAAGAACAACTAGAACAAAGCCAGTGTGCTAGTACAAGAGTAGACACAAGGCACAGGGCAGGGCTATCTTCTCTGCGGGATCACTCCCAGTGCAGACTGTCCTGGGTATTCATGCAGGGCCTTATCTGATGCTGTTTTGCATATCAACGGGGCTCAGGAACTGCTGCTTGACTGAGACAAGTGGAATCCATTGCTAGGATGTTAGAAGTGGCAAAACATCAAGCCAGGCATTGACTAGTCTGCTAAACACCCACTAAAGCTATCCTGTGGAGTATGAGGACCCCAGGGGGCTACAGGGTGCTCCCTGTAGGTTTGTCACAGTGAGGTTGATAGCACAGTACTCTGGTTATGTAGCTCCTGTACTTGGAGACGTTTCATGTCCCTCCTTACTAGGTGTTGCTACTCCGGTGATTTTTGCTTTGTTCTGTTTTTGCTACACAGGAAAAAGATCACAGGTCGGGCATTCTTGGAGATAAGCCTGGGAAATTCTAAATGAGGAAATGATGCTGATTCTGCACCCTAGTAGCATGCTCAGCTACTATCTTTCCTTCCCTCTCCCATATCAGCCCTGATATCATCTCATTACTCACACATGCTCACCCCATCCCCTGTATAGTGGGATAGCAGGCTTCCTTGGGGATATAACAGTGGTCTTCATGCTCCTTGTGTTCCTGGATGTCACCTAGGAGCCATCTCTGTTTCCAGGGAAGAATGGCTTCATTCACGGTAGAGAGGGCCAGGAGCATCCCCTTTGATGATGGCTGCCATGATTGCTGATAGTCCACTGGCAGTTTTCCTGAATGCCTGGTAGCTATTATTATGATGACCATGAAAGGGCACATACACAAGAGGCAGCAGTGGTTTCTGCTGTTTCTGTTATTTCCAGTGTTAGCATTCTGCCTAAACTCCACCCCACAGCCAGCCGGCCACAGCCAGGTAGGCCCGGCCCACCACAAAAGGCTTACTCTTGCTTCCTTCTTGCTTCTCTCTTGCCCTCTTTGGCTCATTTCTTCCCTTCCCCCTTCCCTTCCCCCTCTCTCCACATGATCATGGCTGACCTCTACTTCTCTACTCTCTCCCTCTTTCTCTGCTTCTACTACTCTCTTAACTCTCCTCCCATGCTCTGTGGCTGGTTCCTCAGGGGGAAGGGATGCCTTGGCACCCCCTTCCCCCACACCTCACCACGCCCCCATAGAACATATCTTATACTTCTTTATCTTTTTATAAACACATCACCCAAGCTGTGCTTTCTGGGAATCTACTGCTTTGTGGAGGTGAGGGGAACAACAACAGCTTGATTTTTTTAATAGCTTTGAAGTGTTGGTTAATATTTAAATCCAGGAAACCTTTTCCTCTCTACCAAGGTAGGAATAGAAGGCTGAGGCAGATCAAATACTCTGTTTCCTGAAATTGAGCAAGCTTGGGTGGGGGAGGGGGGTATCTTTTTAAGTGTATTATTTACTGTATACCACAATTCCTCCCCACTTACCCCTTGTAAGTTCTTAAATATAAATAGTCTAGATATTGAATGGAGAAACTGAAAATCTTTCTCACCAGGGCGTGAAACATTTCATGTCCTAGAGCTAGAATTTACAGCCGCAGCTGGTGCACTGGCCTCCTGAGCACCTGGATCCAGCCCCTTTCCTGCTGGCCCTTTGTGAGAGGCTGGCCCAAAAAGAGCCAGAGGCCAGAAGGGCCTGCTGCTTTGATCTGCTCCAGCAGAAGGCCCATTGCCACTGCTTGGGGAAAGGTGTCTTTTCAGACAGTGAGTTCACTGCAGTTCCGGATAGTGCTGCCCTACAACCCCACCTACCCAAGTGTGAGCGTCCCTACCACAACGCTGTTTGAATTAGTTATATTGATCCAAGCCATGTGGTTAAAAGCCCAGGTTTAATGAACTCTGTTGCTCTCACCTTTTCCCCTTGGAGAAATTAAAAGACTTATTCAAAATAAGGTGCTACAGTCAATCTTCTGCTAAACTTTTAAACTGGGGAGAAATGGTGGTCTTTGGCCACATCAGGTTTTCTTCTATCAGATTTTTTTCTGTTGAAATTCAAAGTTAGAAAGCAAAACAGAGCAATATGAACTTACATGATTGAAGGTAAAGATCCCTTCTGGGGAGGTGCATATCTATAACCTTGGTTCTTAAGAGGTAGAGGCAAGAAGAGCAATAGATCAATGATCTCCTCAGCAACACAGTGAGTTCACTCAGGGTTGGCCTGGGCTATAAGAGACCTTATCTCGACCCTTCTCTAATTCCCCAAGAAAGAAGATGATAATAATTACAATAATAAACCTGTAATTCTTAGACAACTTAGGCGGTGCCAACTTAAGTATTCAAAGCAGTGACACTGGACTATGAACTCAGACTTTGTTTACCTGTCAAGTATCATGGTGAAGTCTTACTTTACTCAAATCAATTCTAAACTATAATAATCTAAACTATATCTACCTCTAATATTATATGAGATAGAACTTCTCTAGGAGCATCCGATCACTTGGGAAACACAGTTGTCTTTCCTATGAAAGTCTTTTTAGAACACTTCCTAAAATAAGCCGTAGCTCTGTGGTACAGTTTTCTAGCATGCTATGTGGGGACAGCAAAAAACCGTTGCTGTGTTTGTCTAAACAGCCTCAAACTGTTAGACTGCATGAAGTCTGGATGCCAAGGCTGGGAGTCACTGAGTGGACAAAGCTTAGGACTGTCTCTCTGAGTCTTTTAGCCAGAAAAATAAAATAAAATAAATAAATAAATAAAAAAAGTCACCAGGCTCCTGTGAACTCTCAGGCCAATGTCTGTCCTCAGACAATTTTAGTAAATCCATGTCTGGAGATCATTCTGGCTTCTCCAAACACTTGGTAATTCAGGATCCAGCACATGGCATTCCCCTTTGATAGGTCAGGTGTATTAAAAGGCTGCTTTCAAAGCTGGAGAAGGCATCTGTTAGAAGCCTGCTTTCCCATCTTTGAGTCTTCCATCTTGCACTGCTCTTCTTCATCCTATTGGGGAGCAGGTCAGAAGAACTATAATAAAGCTGAAATATTTCTAATTCAGCTTTGGCCGTCTAAACTTAAACTGTGAAATGCTCCTATTTGTCTCAAAAGATTGCCAACTGCAGCAAAACCTGTCACGTACTTACCTAAACCAACATGTGCACTACATAGTAAATAAATCTCATTCTTTCAGCATTTAAATATAAGAAATTCAGTATGTGGGCGAGAGAGTCAGAGAGAAATCAATCGCTACCTGACTGTGTGTACTCTGCTGCCACAGCATGAGAAACACCATCTTCCTGATGAATTCACCATTTTGTATAAAAGCTGTGCATTCCTGGTAAACTGAAGGACATCATGACTTACGATCCATCACAGCTCCACTGCTGCTCTCTCAGGCAGAACCTCGGTGCTTGCACACAGACAGAGCGTGGGGCTTCCAAGGGCTCCTTTGTAAATGCAGCATCGATCCAGGCTTCTTCAGCTTCTTCAGCTGCTGAGGAAGCTCTCTCCCGGGCTGAGGGGCCCAGGGGACCTTAGCTGCCCCAAGGCCCAGATGCCAGCATTTAAAATTACATAACCTCAGAGTGCTGAAGAGTTAGCTCAGTGGCTGAGAGGATCTGGGTTCAATCCCCAGCACCTATATGGAAACTCACAAGTGTCTGTAACTCCACTTCCAAGGAATCTGATGTCTTCTGTCCCACACCCCCATGGGCACAAGGTACATGCAAGGTACATATATTTACGTACATGCAAGCAAAACACTTCCACATATTAAATAAAATAATCTTTTTAAAATCATATAGCCTTAGACCTCCACATACACACTAGTCCCTTAGATATCATTGACATCGGTCCTTCTTTTGTAAGGCCAGTGAAGAAGCGCCAGCATCATGGAATGACCATTAACTGACAGATCACTCAGAGCACAATCAAGCTAACCATGGAAGAGGGAACTCAGATCTCACCAAACACACTGACACACGCATGACAGCATTTGGAAATGTCCTTTTAATGGAGTGATTTTTCTTTTTCTTCTCTTTCTTTTTTTTAATAATTTACTTAATCTTATTTTATGTGTATTGGCGTGAAAGTGTCAGATTTTCTACAACTGGAGTTAAGACGGTCATGAGCTACCATGTGGTTGCCGGGAATTGAACCCCAGTCCTATGGAAGGGCAGCCAGTCCTCTCAACCACAGAACTATCTCAACAGCCCCCAGGGTTGGTTTTTTTTTTTTTCTTTTTTCTTATTTGTGGAAATGTTTTCTTAACAGCACTGATCCTGTTTCTAGAAACAGCTGTTAATGTATACAGAAAGGCACCCTGGGAGCCCCACTGGTGCAATGAATAGATTGGCACACAGGACTTCATAGAGAGGCATCTTCTCACCGTTGAAGGAATGTGAAAAACAGGATGGCAATGTACTTGGCCCTCAGATGAAGGAAAAGATATTTCTAATACCTGGGAGATGACACTCTTATGCTGCCCTCCGTCACTCCATCTCCCGCTGCTTTCCATTCTCTCCTTAGAGACAGCCATGATCCCAAAAGCATAGGTTGAGTATGCCTCACCATGTGCTTCTCACCAGTTTATCATCTCTACCTGCTCCCACAATTTGAGAAAAACATTGTTTTTCTCAATCAATCTATTATTCACTAAGGTATATATAATTTGTTATCCTTTGTTCTCACTGCCAGAGTCCATTGTTAGGAATGTTTTGTTCTATAAGATCCCAAGATTATTTTATTCTTTCTGTAGTTGGTGTGTTGATGGACTCTTTTTCCATTTGGGACTCCTGTTGCTAGGATTAGTCTATAATACTTACTACTTCCGTCCAGCATCTGTCTAGAAGCAGAATTGCTGAGTCATAGGGGATGATGTACTAAGTGGATGGGGATATTGTCAAATAGATTTTTCCAAGTAGTTGCAACGATTTATGTTTCATTCTTGAGTCCTAGCTGCTAGGTCAATGCTTAGAGTCTTTCTTCATTGTGAATGTAATCTCATGGCTACATAGTAGTATCTCCTTTTAGTTATAACTCTCTCATTCCTAAAGGATGATGAACCATCTTTTGTAGAATTATTGACTCTTTTAATAACTACTTTTGTGAAATGTCCATTTGGGCTTTTCTTCATTTTTCTTGTTCTAATTTTTTTATTATGTTTCTAAAGATAAGGTACTTAAATGTATAGTATCTATACTATATCTATGTATGTGTATAGATATGTATATGTGGATACACACACACACACATATCATTAGATCTTTCCTAATTTGTAAGGTTTTTTTTCATTTTCTTGAAGGCATATTTCTGCTTCATCCCTGATCTTAGTAAGATATGTTCTTCAGTCTTCCTTTTGTGATCAATACCTTCAACTTTCTCTTGAAGAAATCTTTGCTTATTCCAAGGTTATGAAGATGTTCTAGTTCTTCTCTTGGTTATTTTACCTCTAATCACAAACTCTTGAGTCTACACTGTTACATTTAAATACATGTGGCTTCTTTCCTGTGCTTAAGCAGTGCCCACTATCTTTCTCCCACAGTCACCCCACAAAAGACTATCCCCTCCTCAAGGTTTGTCTTAGGAGTCAGCTCATCTAGAGAAGTGTTGATGAACCCAACGTACAACCACATGCAATTCCTTTCTCCCTTGAACCTCCCAGACATTGCATTGACAACATGACATCCCCACAGTTATTGAAGCAGACATGACAGTGGCTGTGTCTCAGGCACAAGACTTTGTTCCCTCATGGAAGCACGTGCGCTTCCATTTGAACTGTCCCCTCACTCCCTATGGCACGACCTTCTCACAGTTAACTTTTGTGTATCCCACTTTATATAGTAATGGTCTAAGTTTTCAAGTCAGGAGCAGGAGTTTGGATCTAGTCTGCCTTAGGGATTTTATTGCTGTGAACAGACGCCATGACCATGGTAACTCTTACAAAGGAAAGCATTCAACTGGGGCTAGCCTACAGTTCAGAGGTTTAGTCTGTTAGCATCATGATGGAAAACATGGTTGCATGCAGGCAGACATGGTGCTGGAGAGGTTCAAGTGCTAGAGAGAACTGAGAGTTCTACATCTTGGGCCAAAGGCAGCAGAAGAAAGACTGTGCCACACCAGGCAAAGCTTGAGCATAAGAGTCCTCAAAGCCTACTCCCAGAATAACACACTTCCTCCAACAAGGCCACATCTCCTAATAGTACCATGTCCTATTGGTCAAACATTTAAACACTAGTCTATAGGGGCCATACCTATTCAAACCACCACACATAGTATAGCACTTACTGAGTGATCTTAATCACTCTAAATTTTGTCATTCTCTTCTGGAAAATGAAGACAGTAATAGAAACTTTATGGGGTTCTATTATAACTTAATAAAACAAGGGGTACAGTTCACCTGCATAGTACCTTACGTGTTGTAGAATCTTAGTAATTCTTGTATTTGTTATTGGTAGTTTTTATTCTCTCTTAAAAGTAAAATAAATCCGGACACAGTTTATAAACACATCAATATCTTACCTTGCTGGTCCCTTATAACTATTGATTGAATGAAATAATTTGACTCTTTAGGGAAGATTAATTTTTAAATCAATATATTCTAGAATTAGGTCTCATAGAATTTTAAAAAAATCTTACACCTTTTAGTAATCTCCATGTCAGACACTTATGTTAATATCAAGAGTTTTAGCTCATCTCCAGCAGCAAAGAATTTTTGTTTGCATATTTAACATTTTAGATAGCTTGGTTTAAGTTTAAACTCTTCTTCTCTACAGCTAGAGAATGTACCTAGGTAGTGAAAATGTCTTCAGCAATAACCTGGTAATAAAAACCAGCATCCAGAACTCAAACTGTCTGGATTTGAATTATCGTACCTGCATTTATCAACTATATAAAGTTGTAGTTACTCTATGCCTCAGTGTCCCATCTCTGAAATCAGGCTAATAATATCTTGTTTGTTTAGTGGTCTGCTGTAAGGATCAAATGAACATATAAGTATATGTGTGGATATGAATATACATTGGCATGCATCTCTATATACATCTGTGCCATGTGTAATGTCCTTGGTCCACACTGCAGTGCTATTATTCTATATCTGTCTTTATCAGCAAAACTTTATCAGTCTCACCCTTTATTCAGGTAGCTACCTCCTAGTGCTCAGGCTTGCTCAGTAGACCTCTTAGTCTTTTCCATGATCCTGACAACAGATTGGGAGGAGAGTGGTTGGATTTTTGTTGTGATGGTCAGAGACAAAGACCTACAAATCAAGGGGCCAACAAGCAATGAAAAACATGAACTGCCACTCAGTTTAATTTCTTTAGAGAAGTATTTAGGAGTTCCATCTTTGGCGTCTGTGGCACATTAAGTTTTCTATTTCAGTCCTTGCTGAAGGAACATTCCTGATAACGGCATGGGGCACAAACCCTACTTGGTAGGGAACAGCCTCAGGATAACCCTGTAAACGCTTCCTCACGTAGGCTGACAGGCTCTCATTTCTGAGAGTCAGATGCTTTGTTTGTTTCTGTTGTGGCACAAAGATGAGGCACCAGGAAGCCTTGGGATTATAACCTAAAAGGGCCTTCAAGATCACATTTCTAAAGGTCAGAGACGAAGGCAATAATTCCAAGTGTCACTTGGTCCTCAAATGAGCTTTCATTGTGATGGATTATGACATAATCCATTGACATGATAAGGTACCTATTATGTTACAGAGGCAGTTGGCTGAAATAATAGGATTTTTTTTTATGATCATAGTGGTGAGTCTTTCACGTATTACTGGCTTCATAGGATAGATAAATATAACTTCTATTTGTCAAGACTCAGAAAACTGTAACTGTGCCCCAAAGTAGAGTACCTTGCCATGGTGAGTTAATAAACTATACCACCAAAGTCAGGTACCTTGTCGTCCTGAGCATGGTAAATTAACAGCACCAATTGGACGGCCTTAGAAACATGGACTTAGGACTCTGACCTTGTCTCTTCTCCCTGACCTTGAGCAGGAAACCAGCTCTTGCTCCTCCATTTTCTTCCCTCCCTGCTTCTTCTACTGCCTCTTCTCCCAAAGAAGTGTGTAAGTATGTGTGTGTGTATGTACATGTGTGATTTTAATAGGAAGTTTGATAAATATATGATATAAAAAGCCTCATCAAATAAAGTAAAATCCTATTTTGGCTTTACTCATTTATATGAAACTCAGTGCTTTACACAGTAGCCTAATAAAGTTAGTGTCCCTGTATTGCTGTGAGAAAAAATCTTTGGATTTTCTTACCAAATCAACTGGAGGAAGAAAAGGTTCATTTTATCTTACAGGTTACAGTGCACCATGAAGGTAATGGAGGCAGGAACCTAAAGGCAGGAACTGTTGCAGAGACCATAGAGGAACCTTGATTACTCCATTCCCTGGCTTGCTCAGCCTTGGACCACCTGCCTAGAGATGGCACTAGGCACAGTGGGCTGGGCCCTTCCATATTAATCATTAATCAAGAAAAAGCCCTACAGATAGATACATTACATCCCAATTTGATGAAGGCAGTTCCTCAATTAAGGTTCCCATTTCTGAAGTGACTCTAGTTTATGGACGTTGACAAAAACTAACTGGCCCAGTTAGTAATTAAAACAACAACAAAACCCTGTTGGTGTTGGAGAGATGGCTCCCTGGATATGGGTGCTTGCTGAGTTTGGATGCCAACATCCACTGAAAAGTTTGCAGAGTATAGTGCACCTGTAACCACAGTGTTGGAAGCTGTTGGATGGCAGGGTAGAGACAGGAGGCTGGTCAGACCCTACCTCAAATAGCACTGAGTCACAGAGTGACTGACCAGGATACCTGTCTACTTCCTCTGGTGTCTATCCACAGCTGACCCTCTCGAGCGCTCAATCACCAGAGTCACCCATGTACCCACATCTGGAGTCACACAGATTGCTGAATAACTGCAGAAAAGCCAAGAACTCTCTTAGCAGTCAGCCATGTCCACGTTGCCCAAGGTGTGAACCAGCATTGTCCTTTTGTAGCTGGCTGTCTTCATACCTACACTTAAAGCTTCAACACACTTTTTTAATTTTAATAAACTGCACTTCATTTAATAACCCCCTTTCCCCTTAACCCCCAAAGGGGGGCCTTTTACATGAAAATGCTCATTATTTCAGTGTTAACCATTTTTCTTTTCTTTCTTTTTTCTTCTTTTTTTAATCTCAGGGAGTCTTTTGACTTTTAGAAAAAGTGGAACATTTTCTTGCAGGGTGCAAGGCGTTTTAGCCAAATTTCTCACAACACTCACCGACTTTCAGGTACCCAAAGGTGACAAGAAAGACTTTCCAGCAGCAGTAGCAAAATCTAGAATAAAATGACAGAGGATCAAAGTGTGAAATAACTTGTGACCAGAAAGGGGGGTGGGGGCGGCGTCCTGTGCTCTGTCTTTTATTTCGGTTGCAGAAGCACCATTCTGTCTTGGTGAAGCACTCCATAAAAAACAGAAGCAGCGAGAAGAAGGTGAAGGGATGGTGGAAGCCTGGCTTGTTCAGAAGATCCATCAGTACTTTAAAACAATCTGTGTTTAACGTGGCAAATTGCGTGTCGTTAAAATGCTAATGAAATGGTAAACAGCTGCTAAGTTTTTATGCTAATGAGCGGTGGAGGCTAAGTTGTTCTCCAGCCTGTCTATTAGCATAGAGATGTGATTGGATAAGGAGGTTGGTGGAGCATTCTGACCTTCACTGATGGGGCAGTCTGTTTGTGAGTTAGTTTCCCCACTGCATTCTGTTCAATCTGAGTTTGTTAGTAGAGACTGACTTACCAGGCCCTGGGAGCCTCTGTATTACACACTGTTTTTTGTGACAGTCACCACTGAGGCCTTGTGGATGGGACTCCCTTGCAGAGACCAACAGCCACAGGACAGTTGTGTTTGCTCAGTAGGTGGCTTAGATTGATTCTCCCTACTTATTACCCTTCAGACTTAGAATTCTAATAATCGTCATGATGATAAATTACTAAAGGCCATTTTCTCTAGCTTTCAATTTAACTAGGATTTTAAAATAAGTTCTTTCAGACATACCTCTGTGACATTTGATGCAATTATGTAATACATCATCTTGGATCTCCAAGCTTGAAGTTAGCAAGAGAAGTAGCATTACCTGATTAGGAGAGTACTGTGTAATTAAATGCCAGTGGTGTATGCATGCCATATTATTGAGCAACACTGTTCGTTCCATACGTCCAGCTGACACTCTCTACTGAGTCAGCACTGTATTTCCTCCTACTGACTGTGGCTGTCCTGAATGGCTATTACAGTTAATACTTCCAATGCCTCTCTCTCTCTCTCTCTCTCTCTCTCACTCTCTCTCTCTCTCACTCTCTCTCTCTCTCCATATATACATATATATACATACATATGTATTTATACATACATACATACATACATACATACATACATACATATAATCAACAAGATTGCCAATACTATCCACAACTGACTGGTAACATGCCAATGGTTTGGTTTGGTTTGGTTTGGTTGTTGTTTTGTTTTGGAAACTCATTACAAGAGCTAGGTATGAATGAGGCTGGAACTTCAGTGATTTGGGGACACTGTATGAGGTTGGACACTTAAAGGCCATTCTGGTTTGGCCTGGCATGAGTACACCACTGCCACTTAACAGATTTAATAATTATGGCATTTTCTCACACTACTCATTTCTCCTTGAAGCAAGTGAGGGATTCTGGGTAATGAGATCCTTGTGCCAGGGGACCTGAGCCCTCATGTGCTGCTGATGGTGAAAGTCTCGCCCTCTTAAGAATTCCCACAAAGTTCCACTGGTCCAGGTGCCCATGACCTAATAAATGAACATGCAAACTGTGGGACCATTCCCAATGATATTCTACTGTATCATCGAACCTTGGAAAGGCACAATGCTCTGACGAAAGCATTAATCTCAAACAAGTCAAGGCAGTCACAAAAGACATGTTGTATGGTTTTATTTAAGTGACATGTTCTGGACAGATAAATCTATACATAAAGAAAACTGATTATTGGTTGTCAGGAGCTAGAGATGTTGGATGAAATGGGAAGGGGATGCTGCTACATGTAGGGTTTAAGCCATGAAAATGTTCCGAATGTGAAGATGAGGCTAATTTACCACTCTGTGGATGTGCCAAAAAGCTTTTGAATTTATAGTTTAAGTGGATGAATTGTCTGATGTGTGATTAGAATACACACACACACACACACACACACACACACACACACATACATACATTCATACATACATAGGACTATGTAGGTAGCTTGGTAAAGTGCTTGCCATGTACTCATGAGGATTTGAGTTTGATCCACAGCTCCATGTAGCCATGGTAGCACGGTCTGGGAGATTACTCTTGCAGTCTCAGCTCGGGGGAGGCAGAGGCAGCAGATCCTTGACTACTGGTTCCCAAGCCTACCAGATCTGCAAAGCCCCAGTGAAACATGCTGACTCAGAAAACAAGGCGGTGGGTTCCAGAGGAATGACATTTGATGCTGACCTCTGGTTTCTACATGGATAAGTTCACATGAACATACACATCTACAGAAGTACAAACGCACACACACAAAGCATGTCAGAGCCTATCTCCCAGAGAGCCAACCAGGCCAGCAAATGTGTCTATACTGTATGACTGGTAATGATCAGGGTCAACATCATTCTGAATCACCAAGGCCTGATTTAACCAGATACCAAAGGAGAGAACAGCTAATAGACAGGTGCCCAAAGAACACAAGGTCGTTAGATGTAACAACGAAGACATGTTAAATTCCTGTCCCCAACGCCCCATCTGCAGCCAAACCATAACCTGCCTTCTTGTGTTCTCTAGCCATTCCGTGTCTCCACTCCCTGTTTCCCCTAGAGTAAGAACAACTTTGTGATCATTTTTTTAAGACGACAAATTGAGTCATAACTGTAGCCAGTAACTGCCAAAATCCAAGTTTCCTTCCTCATAGAAACCCTGATAATTATCTCTGATTTGCATAAAACATGCTGCAAACCATTTATTCCCAATAGCAAAGAGGATGGTGAGAGGCCCCTCCTTTCTCCTCCAGCAGCTTGTGGTTCCGTGGGTTGTCAAAGTTGCCAGGAGGATTGGATGCCAAGACATTCCCATTGGGCCTGGGGACAGTGTGTCACCTGACCCTGAGACACCCTTGGCTTATGCACAGGGAGGTATTCTGCATGTGTCTCAGTCCATGAAGAGATCCCATTGACTGTATTTGCCGGGTGCTTGCTTCTGTGACTCTTGTGTTTGTAGGTCAGCTCAGCAGCCTCAAGCTGGAAGCTTGGTAGGGAAATGGCTGTGAGAGACTGAATTTGTTCTCTTTTGTTCTTGGCAGGCAGCGCATGCCACACCACCACCCTTCCTGCTCTCGTGCGCACACCCACCCTGATGATGCAGCCTTCGCTGGACATCAAACCTTTCATGTCCTTTCCAGTGGACAGTAGCTCTGCTGTTGGGCTCTTTCCAAACTTTAACACAGTGAGTAAATGCATTCCTATTTTATCGTGTCTCCAAAATTTTGTTTCTTTCACTGCCTTCCAGGGTAGACCATGGGTGGAGTCCATTTCCAAAGGGTGTGGTTTAGGTTCTACCATTCAGCTGTACTGTGGAAAACGCTTCACTGAGCAAACTCACACCAAACGAGCAGCATGTAGACTTCACTAATGTCCCCACAAATGACATTTGCCTCATACATTGTCCAGTTTTAATAAGCTTGGCAGCAGCTTCCCATCTCTTGTTCCTGAGGTGCTCAAGAACACATTTAGAGACATCGAGTCACACTGATTTTTTTCCAGTTTTTACTATAAAGAGAAAGTAACAACTGTGGGACTTATCTCTCTGGGTGCCTTTTTATTTGGGAGATGTTTTAAATAAAGTATAACTTTCATATAAACTGAATTTTTATGGGGGGGTTGCTCTTGTGAGTTATTGAATCTAACTCTGACCAAGAAGGAAGATACTAATTTTATATCTACATTTTAGTTATCTGTAGAGTATAATAGTTATGTGTAGCTATTCCCCATTATACACACATAATGAATACTAGCGCACACTGACTAGGGTATTCACATCAGTCAGCCAACTTCCTTTCAGTCGAATGAAAGACATTTCATAGGCATGCCAAGCAGAGCTGACATCTTTGAACAGCAGGATTCTGGGCAGGTTGGAAACTTCTGGCAGGAGAAAGGTTGAACACTGAGGAGACGACATGCATTACATCCACAGCAGAGATAAATACACTCAGTGGAACAGGATGGTTTCTGTGAACAAGGCCATTGTAGATGCTGCCATGATCAAAACAAATAATCGTGTTATCACCAGCACCAGACAGGATGCTCTGGAAGCACTGCCAAGTGTACCCCCTTTGCAAACTTATCTTCCGCAGAAGTGAAAACAGCAACAGGGTTTTTTTCCTCAAGGGTTGTAAATAAAATCTGTTGACAAGCCTTCTGTTGGGGTCTTGTGCTGAAGGGGTAAAGGATCAGACAGCTTGAGGAAGGCTCTGCCTTTGACTTGGCAATGGTTGAATGTGGTTTCTTTGGCTTTATTTTCTGCCCAAGGCCAATGGGCTTTTTGTTTGTTTGTTTGTTCGGTTGGTTGGTTGGTTGGTTTGGTTTTTGTTTTAAGGCATGAAAAGGTAAGCATAGTCTCTAGTCTATAGAAGCATGGAAGTAAGACAAATCTGGCCTGTCTTGGCCAGGCAAATTCATGAGAAATGAGAGAGGGTGAGCCTCCCAATGTGAGGTATCATGGCATCTCAGAGAGCTTGAGTCCAGCCTGCCACTGACTCTGCAATCATTCCAGACAGGATGCTGTACTCAGGACCCTTTGGGGGCATTTGTCTTCTGCTCTCCTGTGTCTGTGACTGGCAGCACAAGGGAGCTGGTGTTGGTAAGCACCGAGAGTGATGGAGCTCACTTAAGGGCGTGAGCCTCTGTTTGTACTTTTTAATGCAAGTCTCACACATGACTGTTAGCACAAGTAACGCAATGATTTTTGTTAAATTTGCCCTCGGGAATTTATTACAAACATGTTCTGCTTCAAATAAAACCTTTGCACTTCAGGCAGATTGAATGCTTGGTTCTCTGCCCCGGTCACACTCTACTCCCCTACTAGGAATGCGCTGTCAGCAGCTGGCACCCATCGCCCCAACTCCTCCTCAGAGCTGCACATCTAACAGATACCTGATTGCAACTGGTTTTTGCAAGTTCAGATGCTCGGTGATGCTCTGTGGGTCACCACTGTCAACTTTCAAAATGCCCTACATGCTATGTGTCTGTTCTTAAGATCTATTAAACAAAAAATAAAGTGAATACTTTAAAAAAGTTTTTTAACATAAAAATAAAGTTTATATTGGCTTACTGATGTTGCATAGGGCTCACAGATGCACCGACAAATCACACCTGTTTATTGTTCATACCAATCATATGATATACTGTATCAATAAAACTCAATGGATATTCTTTTTATACGGCTTTTTTACTTATTAGAAGAAAATAAGCTCTGAATTTTCAAATACAGATGTTACTTGATTATCACAGTGAAAAGAAACCTACCAGAGAAACTGTAATAAAAAGAGATACTGTCGCAAAGCCTACCAGAGATGCTGATTTTGCTCAGTTTACTAACTCCAAGACATGCTCCTTCTAGCACTGTGTTAAAAATTAAGCCAGTCCCAGTGGACCTCTTCTGTCTTGTTGAGCCTAGTAGTTAGTGCTCACCTATGCAGTGGCAGTGGGGCTAAGGCAGGAAGATCTTCAGTTCAAAGTCAGCCTGGGCTCCATAGTGGAGCCTTCTCTCGGGCACACATAAGTAACAATCTCTCTCTCTCTCTCTCTCTCTCTCTCTCTCTCTCTCTCTCTCTCTCTCTCTCTCTCTTTCTCTCTCTCTCTCACTCTCAAAACATTTGTGTGTGTATCTGTGTATATCTGTCTGTATATGTGTGTCCATCTCTGTGTATCTCTCTGTGTGTCTCTATGTATGTCTCTCTGTCTCTTTCTCTCTGTGTATATGTGGGTATCTCTCTGTGTGTATCTCTCTCTGTCTCTCTCTCTGTGTCTGTATGTCTCTCGGTGTGTGTGTGTGTGTGTGTGTGTGTGTGTGTGTGTGTGAGAGAGAGAGAGAGAGAGAGAGAGAGAGAAAGAGGAAATTTTCTAGGAAATTTTAAGAACATCTTTGGTCACTTCCCTAGGGAAATGTTTCTATATGACTACTAATAATTGTACTAAATTACCACATATTTGTGATAATTTCTATCCCTTCAGGTAATCAAGCCTCAAAGCATTGACAAGTCAGTGGTTTTCACCCTTTTTGTGAAGAGGAGGGGCTGGGACTGGAATTATAATCTTCTAACTTTGAGACTCGTCTTCTGGCTCCTCAGGCCCTTGGCTCTTTAGGCCCATGTCACCTCCCACCTCATTCACTGGGAACAAAGCCCAATCAGAAATCTTTCTCTGTCTTTGCTGGACACATGCTAGAACATTTCCTGCAGAATCATTAAGTCAAAGAGGAAATGACTTTTTCAATATGAAATACAAGCTTCTATAACCAGTTCTGCTGAAGCACAATGTATTTGTCCAACAGCTGTAGTAGCTTGTTGGCAAATTTTAAAAGTTACTATCTACTCTTTCTTTGAGAAACACAGTGAATTATACATTTACTTTCTTTACAACTAATGCCATTATTAGTAAATAATAAAAATGATAATAAGTGATTAAAAACTTAATCCATTTTTACCTGAAAAGGACCAATCCTATTACTATACCAAGACCACAGGTAAATGTTTTGAAAATTCTAAGCTTTGATACCGTCTTCAAGTTAGTTTAAAACACATATATTTGGAGGCTGGAGCAGTGGCTCTGTGGTTAAGAGCAGTTGCTGCCCCTGCAGAGGATCCAAGTTCAGTTCCCGGAACCCATATGAGTTGGTAACTCCAGCTCATTCATGCATACGCATGTCAATAAACAAAGTAATTTCTTTAAAAAAACATAGCCAGGTATAGTGGTGTACACCTTTAATCCCAGCACTATGGATACAGAGGCAGGCAGATCTCTATGAGACCAAAGCCAACCTGATCTATATAGTGACTTCCAGGCCACCCAGGGCTAAATAGTAAGACTGCCTTTTAAACAAACAACAAACATTTAATGTTTTCTCTTTTGTTTATAGTAGAGCAGAATACTGCATGATGAATGAGTTAAAAATGAATTAATTCTGACATATTCTAAAGAGCAGAGGTTCTCGACCTTCCTAATGCTGCAACCCTTTTAATACAGTTCTTCCTGTGGTGACCCCAACCATAGAATTGTTTTCATTGCTGCTTCATAACTGTAGTTTTACTTCCATTGTGGATCGTACTGTAAATTTCTGATATGCAGGATATCTGATATGACACCCCCGTTAAAGGGTCGTTTGACACCCCCCCCTGCAAGGGGTCCAAACCCACAGGCTTAGAACCACTGCTCTAAAACAAAACAGGTTCCTTGTTCTATGCTGAATTTACACACAGTAGAATCTACACTTCCCAGCATTCATTTAGAAGTTGTCTTGCCTCACACTCCACACCTGAGAGAATCAGTCTGTGCTGTATATGATGAGTAAGCAGGGGGCTGGAGAGATCAATGGCTTAATGGTTAAGAGCACTCACTACTCTGGCCTCTGAGGGCACCAGGCACATGTATGACACATATACATACATGTAGGTAAATGCTCAGACATATTAAAATAAGTAAACACATCTTTAAAAAAAAAGAATAGACAAATAGCATAAGACTCCATCCAGGAAAGCTGAGAAGAGACAGGTAGGGAAACTAACTGGCCGTCAGGAGGCTGATGTTTTGGGCTTCCAGCCTCAGTGGTTAGGCTGCACAGAGAGCTGGTTTGTGTCATTTATAAAGAGAAGACTGTAAAAACACAAACATCAATTCTTTTTAAGGTTTTGACCTTCACAACCAAGACCCAGTAGACTTCTCTGCCTGACTACACACTGGTGCTCATTTCTGCCACTGCCCCTGTGTCTGTGTTTGTCTTTGAGAAGCAGCTTCCTTTTTATCAAGTCTTCTGTCTGCACCATCCCATCCTCTGACTTCAGTTTTCTTGCTTGTACTCACAGACTGAATCATCTCACCAACCTGCCTCTAATCAATTTTTAACCTGTTCCCAACTTATTAAAGTTTATATTTTGGGGGATTATAAATACATTTTTCCTTCTTTTAACTTCTCCCAGACCCTCACATATACCCTGCCTGCCCTCCTTCAAATTCATGGCCTCCTTTTTCACTAATGGTTACTACATGCATATGTATATGTGTATATTCATATATATTCCTAAATGTAACCTGACCTAATCTGAGACTTCCAACCTCCAGAAGCATGAGAACATGAAGTCCTGTTGTCAGACCATGAAGTCTGTGGTATTTTGCTGTGGGCTCAGCTTACTTGAGCATGGGTATTAGTAGATCAAGCCTCATTGAAGAAGTAACATTCTGCTTATCGGGACAGATGAGCACGCCTCTCCAGAACTCTAACTGTAGTCAGGCTGCCTGGAGACCACAAGCATCCCTCAGTGTCTCTGTGGATTGACAGATGTTTTATGAGCCTGTTTATATGAAATTCTTCTCAGGTCCTGCTATGTTTCTGCTACTCTTCCAGGAAGCTGCAGGCACACCTGCTGTCTTACTTGCAAGAAGCTCAAGACCCTTAATTTTTTTTTTTAGGAGGGAAAAAAAATCTGATCACACTACTTACTTTGAAATTATTTTTTTCCGACACATGATCAAATGTGTGGAGCAGAATAAAGATGATTTCAGAGTATAGAGTCTCAAGCCACTGTGTGATTGTCTGAGTCATGCATGACAAGCTGTGAGATCACCATTGTGATTAGCAAGTCACCTTATCATTCTAGATCCCCTGGCTGTCTGAATCATTCATAGCCTGGAAATATCAACAAGCACTCAGAGTTTCTCTTCCTTAGAATAGAAATAATGCATTTATCAGCTGCTGCGGAGAAACAGAAATCAGAAATTAAAATCACATTCACCTCGCTATTAGTTTGTGCTTGTTACTCAGAGGAGGTTATTGTAAGACACCCTGAAATCACCTGGGACACTGAAGTTTGTCACCTGCATCCAACTCTTTCATCTATTGAATAAACTCCTTATTTCTACATTTCTTTTTTGTACATATTTCTTTTTTGTTCTTGTATAGTGGAATGCTTCAGCTGATGTAACCCAAAGTGAATCGTTGCTCTTTGGGTCTGATTTTTATACTCTAACAGTGCTTGCTAGCATTAAAAAGTTACATATTTAATATTTTATAGATGCTAGTATGTCTAACTACAAGTATGCCTCATAACTGCCTAATTAGAAAATGTGGTTGAAATTTTATTTTTCATCATAACTTTAAACTACATTAAAGAGTCTTCCTCTTATATATGTTCTGAAGAAGTATGTGATATCATATATCTCATATATATGCCATATAGATATATATGCCACATAGATATCACATATCACATACATCATATGATATCATATATCTCATATATATGCCATATAACACATATATATCACATATCACACACATTACACACACGCACACATGCACACATATGTTTTTTGAGACAGGGTTTCTCTGTGTAGCCTTGGTTGTTCTGGAACTCTGTCCATAGACCAGGCTGTTCTTGAACTCACAGAGATCCTCCTGCCTCTGCCCCCCACTCCCACCCCAGGAGTGCTGGGATTAAAAGCCTGAGCCACCACCGGTGTTGAGGTGTATAATATTAAGATACACTGAAATGAAGTCTTCTGCAGTCTCTCAGAATCACTTGAAAGAGGTAGAAATTGTTGCCCACAATGGAGTTTAGAACATTCATCAATAACACTTCTGAGATGATCACAAAAAAAAAATACCTTTATAGCAGATATAGAGGGGCAGCTTGAGAGTGTGCGCTGCTCTTGGAGAGAATCTGAGTTCATTTCTCAGAACTAACATCAGGCGGCTCACAAACCTGTCACTGCAGCTTTAGAGACGCCACTGCCCTCTTCTGACCCCCGCCAGGAACCCGGACTCATGTGCACACATCCACACACAGACAAACATATCATTAGAAATGGAGAGATGGCTCAGAGGTTAAGAGCACCGACTGCTCTTCCAGAGGTCCCGAGTTCAAATCCCAGCAACCACATGGTGGCTCACAACCATCTTAAAGAAAAAACAGAAAACTTCTAAAATGTGATAAAGAGCTAACAAAGTTTTTTGTACAAATAGCCGCAGGCACATATGTCTAGAAAATATTGCATCCCCACGAAATTTGACACAGGAGAGAAACACGAAGGCATGCTCACTGGGGGAAAGACACAACTTCAGTGACAGCACGCATAGTTGTTTTCCTGCCCCTCAGAACACATCATGCCATTGTACTTGTATCCTTTGCCTTACTCAGGAGCCTCACAGCTTGTACTAAAGACCCCATGCATGCTAAATATGTTTGAAGGATGCTTCTATAAAAGGTGGCTCAGTTTCTTTGCGTTATCTACTTCATTGTTTAAGGCACCCACTCACAACCATTGCCTGCATGGCTGACGCTACATTCATTATGCTGAGCAGAGGTTAAGTTGACAAATAGCTCCTCCCTGGCAGGAATTCACCATACAGTCCCTGGAGATTCTGATTAGATTTTGTTGGTCCTTATGAGGTGTGGAGAGTCTAGGAAGAGACCTCTGTAGCTCCAACCTGCTGCATCCTCCTCCCACGCCCCTTTTGTTAGCCCAGTCTCAGCCTCACGTGCTCAGTGCTAGGGTTTCAAGGATTATGTGTACTTGGAGGGTTCACTAGATTTTTCTGGCAAGATAGGTTCTCAACCTTGGCACTGCCCCAGGCCAACATTTTTTAAGAGTAGAGTCACCTTGGAAAGAGTGTCTAAATCGGGCCATCTTCTTTAAAGCTTTATCTTATTCTCAACTCATACTCTCAGTGTACTCTTAATTATTCTTATAATTAGGAAAAGAAGAAACCTCCAGCCTTGTTCTTTTCAAAAATATATTCTATTAATTTGAGAATTTTATACAATGTAATTTCATCATATTTGTCCTGCTCCTAACTCCTTCTGTATGCATCCCCACTCCCAAGTTTGTGTCACTTTGGGGTGTGTGTGTGTGTGTGTGTGTGTGTGTGTATCCAACAAGTTCAATTTGTACTGTTCATATAATTCAGGATTGGGGCCATCCACTGGAGTGTGATCCTTGTACCAGGAGCCACTTAAAATTGTCCCTTTCTCTTCTAGAAGTCATCAACTGTGTGTAGCACCTCAGGTAGGGGTGCGGGCTCCAGAATCCCTTCCACCTCATGCTGGAATGTGAGTTGCCTCAATCGTGTGCCCGTCTTGTAGACAGCCACAGCTGCTGTGGGTCCATGAGCACAGAGGTCCTGTCATGTTCAGAAGATAACTTTCCACCCTAATCTTCTGACCCTTAGCTCTTACGGTCTTTCCAGGGACCTCTGCAGTGGTCCCTGAGCCTTGCAGCCTTGCAGCAGGCATCAGGGTGGGAGTAGGGGAGAGAGTTGAAATAAATGTCCTGTTTGTGGCTGACCGCTCCATCGACATGTACTGCCTGAACTTTGACTCATGAGCCTGTGCATTAACCATGGTCCACTGCACTAAGAAACTTCTCTGATGAGCTCCAAGAGGTACACTGACCTATGGGTGCAGCAATCCACTATTAGAAAGCATTTGGATTCTTATGTCCGTATAGCAGAATAAAGAGTAGTAGGCTCATTCTTGGTGCCTCTGAGCTCCCCAGCCAAGAACCAAATTCCCAAGAACCAAGGTTCCTTGTAACTTTAATTTTTCCAAACCCTAGTTTTTAATGATGGCTCTTAAACACAGTTCTCGGCTAGCTTTACAGTATTTCCTCCTGTAATTTAAATGTATATTTACATAGATCTCATCCTGTGGAACCAACTAGATCCAACTTAAATCCAACTAGAAAGTGGTCAGTTACCTCCATAGCCCAGCCTGTTCTTAGCTGGTCTCAGTCATCGAGCCTTCGTGTGCCTGTGGTAGAGGGGGAAACCTCAGTAAGAAAGTGGAGAAATATTGGTACCTAAAGCATTCTCTCAGCCCAGGAAAGGGTTTTCTAAGTCAGATGCGCAGTGATTGGTTGTGGGGTTCCCAAAAAGATTGGGAGCCAATCTCGTAACAGGGTTTGTTTTTTTCCTGTTGTTTGTTGATCTTTCTTGTTCTTCTTTTTCTGTCTTTTCCTCCTCCTTGATCATGGTGCGCAGAATTAAGCCTTAAGTCTCTGCAGATGAGCAGCGGGCTGTGGAATACTCCAGTCTCTTTGCTTTTATGGCTGCATTGAGGGTGCTAAAGATGAATTGGAGAGCTATTTAGCAATCTGTAGAGTTAAAACACATCTGCAAGCTTAGTAGGAATCTTGGGAAAAGACTTTTTCACAAATTGAGCTTTCACTGTATGTAGTTTGTTTTTTTTTTATAACTTCCTCATTTATGTTCAGATGCTTGAAGCAAAATGACAAATGATACCTCATGTCTGTGGAACTCAGAATCACGGGGCATTAGCCTGTTCCGGAGATATCCGACAGTTGTTTCAGTGTGCTCATGTATGAAATAGGCTACCTGTGTCATTGATTGAGCACTTTGTGGATCAGAAGATTGATAGATAGAACTGAGAATCCTTGTGTCTTCCAGTAGAGTGGGTTAGACCTGAAAAGAATGAGATAAGCAAGGGCTAGCCTCCACGCTCATCTAAGCTGTGTTGAAGCATGTACACTTCTCACAGATTTTTTTCACATGGAGCAGAATTTTAAGTGTCTAACAAATCCTCCCAAAGTCAAGCTAAGAGGTCTCCCTGTGCACACAGTATTTGGAAGACAGGTTTATCTTGTCCCAACCTGCTCTCTTGTAGGCAAATCCTAGAGCCAAGTGAAGCTCTAAGTGGTGTTCCTCCCAAAAAGAGAGGAAGCTATCAGACAGCGAAATGATAGGCAATCACTGCTGTGTGTCGATAGGCAGTCACTGCTGTGTGTCCTTTACAAGGTTAATTAGTCACTAATTCATTATATTCCACCTCTTAGAGAAGCCATCTTTGATCCTAGGAGTGACTCCACATGACCGGCTCCATAGGAAGGCATGAGTCCAGGTCACCCTGGCCTGGAAGGCAGGGTCTGTGTGGGAACATGGAGGGAGAGGGCTCTGCAGAACATGGGAGAGAGCTTGAGAAGGTAATATTGTGTCATTTTCTCCAGCTCAAAACTAGACATGATAGTACCTTCCTATCCAAATCACTATATAATGAAAGTTTTTGTTGATTATATTCATAGCGAACTGAATATGGTTGAGTATTTAGGAAACTTCTAGAGTTCATTAAATTTGGTTCATTAATTTTGGTAGAGAGCAAAATGCTATGTAGCATATCCCAATAATATTTTGAATTATTTAGAATGCTTTTACATATTACATCCTTACAAAATGACTCAACATGGCAAGGCAGTATTCTTACAAATAATCATAATTTATATTAATATTTCAATCCCTTTGATCCCTTTAACTGCTGTGAATAATGTTCACCACTGGAACTAACTTCGTGCATTAGAGAAACCCTAATTATCATAGCTACCAATTATATGCATGTGGCCAAGAACCTGAGCTTATAAAATGAATGCTCTAGTTTAAAGATGTATCCCTGGTTTCATAGTATATTCAGTTGAATGAGATAGTGGTAGACCATACTTACAGACCAGAATCACTTGACTACCTCCAAGCACTGAAGATGGTCACATGTGAATTCAGGGAAGGCTGGGAGAGGATCTATTGAGTGGAGAGAAAAAATACACAACAAATTTGATGGTACTGTCTTTCTCTAAAATTACTTGGGAAGCTGAGAGCTGTTTACCTGTGAGACTTTACCATTGATCCCTAAGATGAGGATATTTTCAGTTATAACTTAAAGATGGTATTGGAACTTTTGGTCCACATTGTTCATTAGTGAAACCACAACTAGGCCAATGACCACTTAAGAAGCGATTTAACTCAGTCCAGAAACAGTCACCATACTGGGTATACTGATAATAAACTTTTATCCTGAGAACTCCCTCAGCCCTCTACTTTTACCTGACACACCTCCCTCTCCTGCTTCCCTTCTCCCAACACAGTCTTTCCTGAATTTAAATCACTTCACCCAGACTCTGAGAAATTACACCTTACTAGGTTCCATCTTAGTGTGATACAGACTTTTAGGGTAAGTACATGTGCATAACAATAATTTTTCCCTCAGAATAAAAATATCAGCTTAAATAAAAATTTATCAGGGAGATATGTACCAGCCATAGCTAGTAGGAGCAGTGAAAAAAAATGCATCACTTTGGACTTTTGTAAGTTAAAACTCATACATTTTATAAATCAGTTATTTCAAAAACGAAACTTTGGAGAAAGACAGTATGTACCACACAGCTGATGAGTCCTGGTGCAATCAGACCTTCCATTGTCTTCGGAGAGAACAGCCTTCTCCCAGGCCTGGCCCCCCATAATGGAGGAGTAGCTCTTGTGACCCCCAGATGTGGAGTTCTTTGAAGCCATATGTCTGGGGAACAGTCCTTTTGTTACGGTGCAAGAGTAATATCAGAATTTCCTGGGAGTGGGTCATCACAGGAAATTATCAGCAATTCATAGACTTTCCTTTTTGCGTTCACTCCAGCCTCAAGGGTAATCACAAAAGATTATAGTCTCCATTTCAGCTTTCACATCTCTGAAATATTCTTCTCTGCAGAGAACATGATTGATTCCCAGAGGACAGCTTTTAACCCTAGCTCTAGGAGGCCTGGTCAAACTCAAGTATTGTGGTAACTGCCAGTCATTGAGATTGGGGAGGATTTTGTTGTCTGGTAGGTAACTGGTGATTCCCTAACAATTATACAAAATATTTTAAATGAAGTGAGTTGCATTATTAGGTGGAAGTATTTGGCCAATTTTAGTAAAAATGTTAGATGTGATGGGAGAGGCATAATGGTCAATAAAATTTTCAGACAAGTGTCATGAGTTCCGAAGGACCAAGCATCCTGAAAGAACTAATTTCAGAAAATGAAAAAAATAAATTTAGGTCCATGTCTGAAAATCTTCCTACCTCGTGGATACATTCTAAATACCCTTTTCCTCAAAATGGTAAGTTTTTGTTTTGGTTTGCTTTATTTTACTAGCTGTATAGCCCGGGCTAGCCTCGAACTCATAACAGTCATCCTTTCTCTACCACCCAAGTGTTGGGATCACAGGCATGTGCCCCACCATGCCCCAACTGAAATAAGTCTTTTGTTATTGAGAGACACTTGCTGTATTTCCTGACAACTTACCACATTGTCCATGTAGCATTTTCTTTCCACCTTTAATTGTTGCTATCTATGTGTAGTAATCCACAGTGGTGCAGCCATTCATGCTCATGTGGAAGCCAGACGTAGACGTCGGGTGTCTTTAGAACAGGGTCTCAAACTGAACCTGTTGCTTGTCAACTGGCCAGCTAGCTAGCAAGCTCGTCAGATCTGCCTGTTGGTCCCTACCCCAGGGCTGTGGTTACGGGCACATTACACCATGCATTGTTATTTTACAAGAGGGTCTGGGGTCTGAACTCCGTAGTCACCGAGCTACCTTCCAACCCCATCTCTGTTTTTGTCTTTGTTTTTATTAGAAAATGCTGATGCGCTATCTTGGTGAGCAAACTGGATGGATTGGTAGTGTAGTGACTTTGTTCACTGGAGCCACTCTTCCCTATTTTGTGGTGGTTCTATTTAGAAAGAAGGCTTCACATATAGCTGAAGGAAGTTTGGATAATAAATTTTCTTTTCCTGGAAATAACCATAATCTCTTACAAACTTAAAACGAAGATGGTTCTATTTAAAACTACTTTTGCATTGAACTACTTGCCTCTTTGCATTCATGTAAAATAATTTCAAGTCAAATGAACAAATTTTGAATGTCGAGCTATACAATTAACAACACTTTATTCAATAAAGCAATTATCACTGCTGCAAGCAAAGTGGGGCATTTTTATCACAGCTCTTTATTTTCCTTTACAATCATTGTATATTTTTATAACATAAATGGAAAAACAAACTTGAACCAGAGGTGTTTTGTATTGAGGCAAGCTGGTGAGTGCACACGTACTCACCACACAAAGGGATAATAGGAAGAGGAAAACACAATAGAAAATAGTTTTGATCGTCCGTGTCTACAAAACCACTCAGGGATTATTTGGCAATTGAAATCATAAAACATTCCGTTTGACAAGGTGAGGCGGCAAGGAGCGACAGGACAGTCAGTTCTGAGCATGCACTTCTTTATTCACAACCAGAGAAAGGAACAGACCATATTGAAGAGAATGCACAAGACGCTCCAGTACCAGTGGCTCTCGACGAGACACCAGGGGAGTTTGGATATGAGATGTCTGCCACAGGCTTGTGTGTCCAGTGCTCCTGGAAGATGGTGTTGATGGTCACACCTAGTCTTTAGTCGCACCCTCTCCTCTGCTTGTCCTCTGGAAAGGCATGTAATGCTAAGTGTGCTGTTATTTTACCATTTTGGCTCTGTTTTTAATCTAAGATTCACCAAAAGGAAGGATTAAATAAAAAAATAAGTAAAATTTAACTGGTTACTTAGTTTTTGTCTGCTTAATCTTGCTACGGTAGTATATTTTGTTCTTAGTGGAAGAGGTTTGCACAGGTCACTAAATTCTCAAAATATTTTTTTTTTCTTTTTCAAGTTAAAATCATAGTGATTCGCACTGAGTCTGGTCTACCTGCTTCAACTAGAATTCCCCTTTCATTGTGTTGTTGTATGAATTGTCAGCTAGGATTCTGTTTAGACGAGGGAATTGTAGGACTCAAAGCAGATTTAGACAGAGGGGCATGCCAGCTATGGTGGTCCCAGCATTGCATGTAGAAGGCAAAGGTTGCATTGCATATCTTTTGAGTTGAAGGTCAGCTTGGTCTACAAAGCAAGTTCTAGACTAGACAAAGCCATGCAGTAATGTGGATAGTCATGGAGATTGTACCACTACCCAAGAGCCTGCTCTGAGGACTGAACACTCCAGATCTGTTGTCGTGCCCGGAGCCTTGCCACATATTCGTTGCCGTGTTCTTGGGGTGAGAGTGAGCAACATGTTATGGGCCTCGTACAGAGGGAAATGCTTCTGCTTTAGAATTAAGAATCTGTCAAACAGGCCCCTGGTCAGTCTTTATATTTGTGCGTGCCTAGAAGCATTCTCTTTCTGTCTTCTCTCCTCTTGCTCTGCATTACCAATCAGATTTCTCCCAGCGCTGTGCTGGATACGTTGAGTCTTGAGCAGTGTTCCAACTAGTTTAGGCAGAACGTTTTTTGAAAGGATGTCATTTAATGTACTCTCTTGATCCATAGCTGTATTGATATTTAATCAGGAGTGATTACCTCCCTGGTCTCTCAGAAAGCTCTTGTAATATTTCCTTAGCCCTTATACAGAAAGCGAGCAAACATCCTCACTTTTAGGAATTTGCACCAGTCGTACTTAAACCACCTCTGCCCGTGTCTGTAGTTGCATAGAATCAGGTGACATGCATGTAAGTTTAACCCCCTTAAAATAATAAGGAATTTGGAGGAGCTAGAGAAAGGAAGAGGTTTGCAGCCCCATAGGAGGAACAATAATACGTACCAACCAGTACCCCAGAGTGCCAAGGGACTAAACCACCAACCAAAGAGTACACATGGAGGGTCCCATGGCGCCAGCCGCATATGTAGCAGAGGATGGCCTTTTCAAACATCAATGAGAGGAGAGGCCATTGGTCCTATGAAGGCCCAATGCCACAGTGTAAGGGAATGCCAGGTCAGGAAAGTGGGAGGGGGTTGGTAAGCAGGAGGAGGGGGATGGGATAGGGGGTTTTTGGAGGGGTAATGAGGAAAGATGCAAGCACAAGGCCTTGAGTGATTTCCGACTCCCTGCACCCACATAAAGGACCAGGAATAGCTGTTTATGTGCCTGTGACCCCAGTACGGGGGACTGAAAACAGGCGAATCTTGGGTGTTCAGCGGCTGGCCAAACTAGTGATACCTGAGCAGAGCATGTGATTCAGTAAAGAAACCCTTTCTGTCTCAAGGAAATAAGGGGTATCAGGGTAGAGCAGGGCATTCGATGTTCTTCTACATACACACACACACACAGAGAGAGAGAGAGAGAGAGAGAGAGAGAGAGAGAGAGAGAGAGAGAGAGAGAGAGAATAAAACCAATTTCCAAGATTATCTTCTATCTAGACTGCCTTCCAAACATTAGGATAGCTCTCTTTAAATATGCTACAGAACAATCACTCTCATAACCTGCCCTCAAATGAAAAGATTCTTTAGTCTGAGTTCCTGAAATTATATATATATTGTTTTGTTTTATTTCACCCCAAGGAGACCCAATACTAGACAACGCAGGAGACAGTCTGTTTATTTCACATCCTCTTGGCGAGAACAATTCCTGTTGTCATTACTCTGAACAGCGAACTGTAACAACGTCGTAGGTATTTATATTTGTGTCATACAGTTCACTCTCAACCGTGTATTTTTTAAATGTTAATATATTTTATTGAGAAAAATAAAACTTAATACTTTGAAGGAAGTGGCTTCTCTGGGGATAAGAAAATATTAATCTTATTTCCCACTATTTTATCTTTCATGTGGAGCTATTACATTTTTGCAATAGAAGTAAATTCTCATTAGTTTATTCACTGATCCCAAATAAGTTTCATCTCCTTTACAAATTCCTTAATTTTTCTCATTTCTTTCAAAAACCTACTGTAGCAATATGATAGGAAGCATTGTTACAGTGTCTTTGCAGATGAGCACAGATCTCTTCAATCCGGTGGTTATAATTTGATCAGAAATTATTTCAATTATAGGAACATTGAGAGTAAAGCGAAAACCTTTCTACAATGTTCTTTGTATCCTGATTGGAAAACCACTTTCTTTCCTAATGATTTCAGTCGCATCTCAACATTTACTTGTTTAAGAATGGAGGCAAGGAAAACAGAAGTTCCCTCTGGAGCTCAACTCGATACCTTAATGTCCTCATGGAATCAACCAGTTAGACCACTTTGCATGCACATATTTACCCTGAATTGGGAATCCTGTGCCTCAGAACTCAGTTCTTTAATTTGGCCATCTAACACTTGCATAAGATCGCTATCCAGATAGCACTGGCTGTTGGTGTAAGTGGCCCCTGTATCTTCGCAGGAATAAGTTGACCATCTCTGTTTAAACTGAACTCTATAAAAGTTTGCTGTTTTGAATTACACAGCCATATATCCAACTGTGAATCATCTCTCCTTGAACTCCTGTAGCATGGGAAATCACCAGGGCATTTGGGCAGCCAAGAAAATAGAATATTTTATGTATATAGTGACAATATTTGCTACATACAAGTATCTACTGTGACATTAGACAGTTCATGTCAGTGAGCACATGGCTAATGGTACATCTCCCAGTAACAAAAGAACAACAAATCAGCCTGAAAGTGAACCTTAGAAGTTATTCTTTCTACCCAGAGCAGCTTAAAAAATGGTCTGTTGAGCTGGACACAGTGACTCTCACCTACAACACAGCACATGGGAGGCTGAGGTCGGGCATTGCCTTGAGTTCAAGGCTAATCTCAGCTGCACAGTGAGTGCCAGACTAGCCTACACTACAGAATGATTCCCTGTTCAATAAATAAATAAATAAATAAATAAAGGAAGGAAAGATGAAGGAGAGAGCAATTAATGACATCCTGGTATACATATATGCAATATATCATTATATATCATATATCGCATATACATATATGTACACATATATCACATATATTGTGTATGTGTGAATGCGCGTGCATATCAATACCTTTGTTCAGCCATCATCAAAGAAGTTCCCTCCAGTAGCAGATGGACCAAACAGAGAACCACAGCCGTATATTGTGGAGAGAGCAAGAGACCTTGGAACACTCAGCCCTTAAAGGGATGTCTCTATCAAATCCCTCCCCACAGGGCTCAAGGAACCCTGCTGAAGAGAAGCTGGGAAGAGTGGGAGAGTCAGAGGGGATGGAGGACAGCCAGAGAACAAGGCCTTCTAAGTCAACATGATCAAAGCTCAGAGGGACTCGCAGAGACTGAGGCAGCATGCACCAGTCCACACCAAGCCCTCTGTGTGTGTGCTAGAGCTTATAGTTTAGTGTTTTTAATGGGATTCCTTGGGTGTGGAAGGTTTCTGATTCTTGTGCCTTCTTTTGGTCCCCTTCCCTTCTGTTTGTTGGTCTTGTCAACTCGAGTGTTTTTGCTTTATCTTAACTATATTTTATCGTTTAAAAAAACTTTAATCTTTAAGAATCCTGAAACCTAAAAAAGTTAGTTTAAGAATATTCTTTGCGGGGATTCTAGAAAAACTACCAGAAACTGCAGAGTAGTCGTTTTCACAAAATGTTTCTTCAAAATAGATCAAGGCTATTTTTTTCCCCTATGCCAAGCCATCTTTGTCAGTGGAGTTGGCTTGCTGGCTCTCAGCGCCCTACCCATACAGAACTGAGGGGGAGACCAGGCCTTCTCCAGGTGATGATTTGCTCCTTGACACTTTGTGTCATCCATGTACGTAATGAGTTTTAGCCATTTTTACCCATCACCCCCTCTCATGCCCTCTCCCCCACTGACATGCATGGTCCCAAGAAACCCTCCTGGTGCTTTCATGTCTCTGTTTTTTAAGTCACTTTAGAGGGACACCGCTCTTCAATAATGCAGCCATTACTTTTAAATGTGTCATTTCATGAATATTTGAAATGTAATGAGACTCTTTTGTCCCATATTTTCCCCCTAAGTCTGCTCCTGAGAAAGGAAAGGATGAAACGGAATGGTTATTCCTTGTACACTCCAGTAATTTGATAATGTCACAGTTAAATGGCTGATGCTTAGCCAAACCTCCAGAAGGTTCTAAACCGCAGGCTTTAGTAACTAAAGTCCTCTTTGTTGTAGTAAAGGGAAGGCAGGTGCAAAAGATGACTGCCCCCTGCTAACTAGTATTTTTAGAGTGTTTGTCTACGTGCTTTAGAATAGCTATGATTTGGAAAGAGGGCAGAAAATCCCGAATTTTATATGGCTTTCCAAAAGTTACTCAATAAAAGAAGGGAGGGTATATTAAGAGCAGACAGAATCAAGAAGAGAAAAGCCAGGGGTACTCTCTTGAGACACTTGTATGGGTAGCTGCCTTCTGGAATCTAGCTCTAGACTCATGCTGTGCCAAGGTGTTGCATGGTTCCCATTATCCTCTGCACTGTCCCTCCATGAGGGTCAGTGTGGAGAGAGAGAGAGACTCCTGCCTGACTCCAGAACTTGAGAACATAAGGGTGAACAGAAACTGTCTTTCTCAGAGTCCGGGATTCTTCTTCTGTGTGGGGGAAATTAAGAGGTCCGCTTCGCCTGCTAGTGGAGGGTACTGAGCTCGCCCCTCATGCACCCCAGCCAGAGTAAGTCTCCAAGAACCGCCGCTGTGCTTCCGATGTTGTCTGTCAGTATTATTAGGCAGCTCGGGGAAGGAATTACAAAGCAAATAGCTGTGCAGTGCAACACTGATGTCACACACCGAGAGGAGGCTCCTGGATACCCGCAGGATGAGAAGAGCAGAGAGGGACCATAGAGCCCAAGGTTGGAAGGGGCATAGAAAACAGACTGCTTTTCTCTTTCTGTGTTTCTTTCCCCTATCTTCTTATTTTGTTTAATAGTGACTTTCACCCTCCAGATCCCAATTAATTACTTGGCACCATCTCACATTTCAACTTTAAAATTATGTTCTCTCTTATCTTTGATTCACTTCTCCATGCAGACAGGAACATTATCTGAACCACACTAGAACTCCAGAACTGTTTAGTGAGTGGAATGAATATACATGCTGAACCCCTGACTTCTAACTGTATTTGATAGCAATAGACTTAATTGTGTAGGTAATTTGTGCTCACCAAATGGTTTTAAGGACATTACCAAAAATATATGATTAGTTTAAAGGTGCAATTGTCTTAAGAATAACATGGGTAAAAGAAAGTCCTCTATACTTCTTGAACAATATCCCCCACTTAATAGGGTAGCACATGGGCTCTTCCTAGTCTCAGCCTTCCTCCATAGCTAAATTTTTCAAAGACATCGGATGCAACTTCAATTTCAGCCTCTTGAAAAGAATTGGGATGGCTGAACAAATGTCTGATTCTATTGAAGTTCCATCTAGAGAATCACCTTGTGTCTAAAATATGAGCCAGCCCCTGATCACTGCCCTGGAGACCCTGCCTATCCTTAGCGGAAGGCAGCCACAGCACAGCCTGTGCTACTTCTCTGTGTCTGAGTCCCTCCACGGCCACCGTTTCCATGGGATTGCTTAGCCCGTGCAGCTGCAAATTACTTTTTGCTATATTCAGGAAAAGTAATGGTCTTAAAAAATATTCATACAGGTTTGTGGGCCTCATGATCTTGATGAATATACCAAAGGGATGTTTGTTCTCATTTTAATGTTGAAAATGTAATAGACGGGTGATGGGGCCAGCTCTGTTAGTTCAGTTTATGGCACTGCAACCAATAGTTAATTCTCCCGTCTGTGGCCCCCAGTTGCCTTCTCAGTTCCTGTTGACAGCCACCACCCCATCCATTTTATTACCTGTCATTTAATGGGCACTGATAGGTTTTGCTTTCCATTTCTGTGTGGTTTTCATTAGACGCACTGCGGAGTGCTGTAGGTAGTAAGCGGTCCAGCGTCTTCACATGAGTGGGAGAGACATGTTTCTAAAACATATCAGTGTGTGTGGATGTGCACAGTCTTCTCAAAGCACCAAATGGTCACTTCTAACTTTTACTTTTTTTAGAAAAGAAGAGGCTTATTTGGGACCAATAAATTCTGCCAGGTAAGGGACTCTCGTAGCTGGAGATGTGTGGCAGGGGTTTGATTTACTTAGGTTTCCCTTTTGAAAGCTTTGTTATAATTATTTTCCAGTGGATCATAATTGTCCCCATCCACAGACTTTTCTGTGTAAATAGAAATAGCATGAGCTAAATTGGTCTAACTAAGTAACAAGCATTTGGTCACTTAAAATTTACATCTTACACTTAATGATATTGCTGAAAGCATTCATTTTTAACAATTAAATGCCTTTGAACTGCCAATTAAATCTTATAAAATATTGCTTTGTGTGTAATTGTGATTCCTCCAATAATTTACCTTAATATGGTATATATGAAGTCATTATTATATACATATATAATTTTTCATTTGGTAAATTTAATTACTTGACTTTTTAGGGCTTATGAGAATGTCTTTATTAATGTAGGATGCATTATTTATTCTGGAAGTTATATGAAGAATAGAAGAATTGCTACTGTTGTGTGACTTTCGGGGGAGAAGCATCTCCTCATCCCAGTTGCTGAGGAATAGATTCTGTCCAACTTTATTGTGCCAGTTGTGTCAATAAGTCCTTTGGAGTTATTTATAGGAGTGAGCATGACTCAAAGGTAGCTAAGCTACTAGGAAGTCTTAGAGGCAATGCACAGGTATCTGTGCCCTGAGGGGGTCCTTCCGGCCACACGGACAACGCCTATAAACTGCCTATAAACTGCGTTACTCATCAGCGCCCTGGGCAACTTGCAAGCAATTTCCCAACCATAGTTCACTGTTTACTCCTTATGTAGCCTTGCCGGAGGGAGCGACCTCAGAGAAGATAGCCATGGAGGCTCCTGAGCCCCATCACCCCCACGAGCCTTGCAGACTCTCCATCTCTCCAGAGAGAATCACAGCAGCTCTGATTCTATGTGCTGGTGCTCACATTGTACCCAGAGGAAGCACGTTCACCACAAACACCAGTAGGCTCAACAGATCTCATTCTGACTATAGAGAAAGTGTCCGATTAGTAAGACAAACAAAGAAAGTGTATATAATAGTAATCGTTTCATCTAGCTTGTATTGCGGAAGACATAAAACAAAACTTCGGAATATTGCCACTTTCTACATTTTAAAAATCTAAAGCCGGGCAGTCGTGGCGCATGCCTTTAATCCCAGCACTTGGGAGGCAGAGATAGGCGGATTTCTGAGTTCGAGGCCAGCCTGGTCTACAGAGTAAATTCCAGGACAGCCAGGGTTATACAGAGAAACCCTGTCTCGAAAACCCAAAAGGGAAAAATAAAAAAAAAAAAAATCTGAAACCCTTTCTATGATACTAATTTAAATCTCGCCCGGATGGCATTATTGCAGGTCAGCTGTGAGGGCCCAGAGCCCCAGCACTTGTTTCCAGGGAGCAGACAGACTGGGCAACTAGAGCATCTATACCCCATAGCATCTTTTTAAATTCATGACCAACAAATCATATTTCAATTAAAAACTGAACTTAGAGCAGTTTTAGACTTTGTGTTTCTGAGGCAAATGCCCTGGGAAGCTTTCCTCTTTCTACCCACAAGAGAAAATACAACTTTTAAAGAGTAACTTTGCTACTCTAGATCACAGTTTTTGGGGTTTTTCTCAACAGTCCTTGAGTCTGTTTAGGTTGGGCCTGGGGTGAGGCAAAACATTGTGGTGTCAGGATGGTGCGGCAGAGACTACAGGTGTCATTGCAGATAGGAAGCAGGGTGTGGGGGGTTGGGGAGCCAGGTATGGCCTTCAGCAGTGTGTGCCCACTGGTCTGCTTCCTCCAGCTGGGCCTGACCTCCTGCAGGTTCCACTATCTCCTTAATGCCACCAGTGAAAGATCAAACATGGAACCCAAGTTGGGCATTTTCTATTCAAGCCATAGGACAAGAGATTCGTTTAGACTTCAGTCTGTTAACAGCAGGGATGCTGTGGCAACCCTAGCAGCTGTACCCTGATGGGCAGAGAGGAGGAAACAGGCTTCCTGGAGGGCTTCTTTCTTGCCCTCTATCTCCACCATGGTCCCCCAGACTACTGAGTCTTGCCGTTCATGTTAGGATGGGTCCTCTTCCCCTTAGCTGCTCCTCTCTGGAAATGGTCGTCTCACACACACACACACACACACACACACACACACACACACACACACACACACACACACACACACACACTCTCACACACACACACACCCCCAGAGGTGTACTTCATCCCCTGGGCATCTCTCAATCCTGACTGGCACTTAAGGTTCACCACCAAATAGATACCTACGAGAAAGGTAAAAGAGATTCAGACAAGAGGTAAATATGGGTGTTTTCTGAAAATTCTTGTAAGGAGATGAGTCTTGTTTCAGTGGAAACTGGAGTGTCTGAGACATCAGGGGAGAGACTCAGATATGGCCAGCTGCAAGTCGTTCAAACGAAGGCAGCAAAGCAGGAAGCCAGGAAGCCCTGAAAACTGCTGTCCCAGCTGAACTGGCACTGTGAGGAAATCTCAGATCTTACACAGTACAGAAGCCAAGTCTGGTGCCAGTGTCCTGCACGGACCTCCTCAACATGCTTTGGGACACAGGTGTCCGGGAACTGTCTGCCTCTGTGTTTGCAGTGTTCAGCCATGACTTTCCCTTAGGGATGGAGAAGAGGAAGCAATGCTTTCAGGCTGAGGTGACGCCAGCGTCAGAGTTGAACGGGATAGTTATATTAGGAGTTCCTTGAAAAGAACTTAAGGGGAATGTTTCTGTTCAGGGATTGTGTTGGATCCACCTCTAATGATCCTGGCTTAATAAAAAGTCTAAAGTAGAATATTTTAAGTTCATATTTTATGTGTGCTTGCGTGTCACACCATGGGTAAAACAAGGACACGTGTGTTTATTTTAAGCAATGGGAATTTTTAAGATTAATGTTCGATATCTTTTTAAAATGAGTGGTAGGGGAAAATGTATATTCTAGATGTGGTTTAAAGGATATTATTATTTATGTCTCTTTCAAGGCACTTTGCAGAAGATGAAGCACTGGTGTAGACCTACAGCTTAGACGAGCAAAGTGGCACACGTGACTTAGGGTTTGGTAGATAGCCATACAATTTTATCCTTTGCATTTCCCACATCCCCCAACAGGAGGTCTAGGGACAAAAATTATCTCAATAAAAGGCTCTTTTGTTAACTTTAAAGTTGGGGGGATTTTAATACTGCCTATTAAGTTGGCCTATTTTATTTTTAAGCCCAATACAAACTGATAATGCTAATATATCCATAGGAGCCATCAGAAAGTATTTAGACGTACACATCTGCAAATAAAATAGATACCTAATGTTGTCTTCCCTGATCTTGTGGGATTTGCTTTGCTCACCGGTGGTTCGTCTTTGCTCAGCTTAGTTCTGTTTTGTCTAATTCTCATGAGGTAAAATCAGGGACTTTCGAGCCATGACAGTGGTAATGCTTGACTGACGCTCATGACCGGTTCTACCACTCCAGAGAATGTACATTCAAACCCCACCCCTATTTGTATAGTGGCAATTCATTTACTGTCACATCCCCACAACTCTTAAACTTAAAGCAGGCTAACTACAATGATTTTGAATTTTAGTTCTGGAGAATTTCAGACAGGAGCACACTGTATTTACCTCATTTCTACCCCTCCCCCCACCGACTCCTCGGGTGCTCCCCATCCCGTTCGACTCCTCAGGTGCTCCCCATCCTGTTATCAGATTCATTGCCTCCTCTTCTAAAATTATCATTGTGTTTTACATATATAGCATACATACATACCTTCTATTATTTTTATACGTCCCTTATAACAACAGTAATTCTGACCTCTTTTTGCCGTGCACCAGTTCTCCTAAGTGCTAATGTTATACTTCGTTGATTTATAATCATGATCAGTGACGGTGTTTATTTCTTGTCTCTCAAATGTCATCAACTAATCCAATGTTAAACTCTGAGCTGGGGAGATTTCCTAGGTGGTGGTGCCAGTTGATCTGCCCTGGCTCACGTCACACCTGTCCACGAGTAGCCCTTGGCTCCATGTCGGCATTGTCCTGCGAACCTCCAGTTGTCTGATGTGACTGCGGGGATTAGCTTCTGGGCTATGCAAGAGACTCACCACTTAAGTCTTGTCATCTGCTCTGCAAATAGAATCCTTACTTTTCCTAAGTGTGACGGTTCTACACCATGCATTTTTCTGTGGCTGAATACTTTTATTACTGTATATTTTTCCAAATATGTATGTTTTATGTGGAAGCCAAAAAGAGTCACTGGCTATAAATCAAAACCTTGCTTGTGATCAATATTTAAACAAGGATTGCATATTAGCCAATCTCTTACATGCTTCTGAGTGTTCATTTGTAATATACTTTCCAGAACAGTGAATTTCAATCCATAGAACATGAAAGCTAATAAATTATTTTAAAATAAAGAGTACACACTTTCTGATCTGTAATAAGAGCCCGACATTTACAACTTTGCCATAAATCAAAACTTAAGAAGCTAAATATATCTGTGGTAACTGTCACTGAGGTCATCCGAGACTGAGCTGAGCATTATCGCTTCCTCCACAGAAAACTTTTACTTAATTTTAACCCTAACACGCAGGTCTTTGGTTTTCTTGTAAAATACCTCATGCCTTCTTTCATGGACACTGGATGTCGAGGCATGTGGTGATTCTCTTGTGGTCTGTTTGGCTTTTGTTTTGATTCTTAATTCCCAGAGACAAGAACGTTACCGATGAGTGAAAGTCTTTGGTAGCCTCAGCTGGGAACTGAGAGTTAAAACCTTTAGGAGTAGTTCCGCTTGTCTTCCCAGCGCTGTCTCTCCTGTGAAGGTGATTTTGACTTTTTGTTTTTAATCATTTGCTCTTCAGATGGACCCTGTGCAGAAAGCAGTCATTAACCACACGTTTGGAGTCTCCATTCCCCCAAAGAAGAAACAAGTTATTTCTTGTAATGTCTGTCAGCTTCGCTTTAACTCGGATGTAAGTATCACCTTGGCATTGCTCTCTCAAGTGTGTGGTGCTGATGATGATTGGTCTGAATACAAATAAGCCTCTTCATGTTTGCATGCTCTGAGGCCGCTGAGCACTGGTTCCTCCTGGCGGCCCATAGGCTCCGGTGCGTCCAGATCCTACGTGACTAAGATTCAGTGCTTCAAACTCAAACACTAGGACAAGGGGTTGATGATAAAAATTAAGACGTTCTCTGTACAGTCAGCCTCGCCTGAACTGTTCTATACTTGATCCCACCAATTTTATTTCCTCATCAAAAAACACTTGAAAATTAGAAAATGTGAAAAAAGAATTCAGTGAATGCTGAGGGAGACCAATGTTATCTTTGACAAGAACTATCATGGGTCATGCATATGTTTAGTCTTACTAAAAACTTATTATACAAGTTGTTTCCACTTCATAAACATATAGGGAAAAATGATTATAACTAGCCAACATAGAGCTAAAAAGATGTATGTATCAAAATAAATAACAGTAGAAATCTGATAATATTCAACTACCAAATAAAGCCAGTTACCACTGCAGATGGGAATCTGAAGACTGTATCTTGGCTGTGGAATTTCCCAAGCTTCTGAACTCAAAAAGCCATTTTGCAAAAAGCAGATTTAGTGTGTTTTTAGAAATAAAATAAGAGACATCCTTCTTCATATATACCATGGTGTGACATTTTTGTAATTCTACACAGTAAGGACAACAAAATTACACTCACTGGAAAAGCAGAGAAGCAGGTCATGATGTGAACAGTTATATTTAGTGTGATTTCAACCTAAGTCTAGTGAATGTTCAGTACCTTATAAAATTCCACACTGAAGAATTTAAATAAACCTAAGTTAACAGAGGAAAAGAGGATGCTAATTCATTTGATACCTCAGCATCCCTGAGCTATCAGTTCTCCCCAGACTGCAAAGACGACAGCAAAGTGAATCCCCCAAACCTCTCTATTGTTAAAAGTCTACCACTTCTTAGAATACATGGAGGAAGGAAGGAAAAAAATCCCCAGATACAGAAATTTCAAACATTTTTATACTTCATTATTTCATTACATACTACAAAATCTACAGTAATAAATTGAGAAATCATTCCATCTTGGAGCTGGATAGATGGCTCAGCAGTGAAAAGTACTTTTTGCAGAGGAACTGGGTTCCATTCCCAGCACCATCCTTAACTCCAATTTCAGGGGAAACTGGCAACCTCTACTGGTCATCATGGGTACTGCACACACTAGGGCGTTTGCATCCATGCAGGCATAAACACTCATACACATAAAGCTAAAAAAATCTTAAAAACCTCATCCATTCTAACCTCGCAAGCCCTACTTGTCATTCCTGATTGTTAGCCACACCTTAGTACTTTTTATACAACTCGCCGGGGTTTGTATATGGACCTATCTCTAAATGTATCTTTCTGGTTTCTTACATATAGAGTGACATAACTTTTTTCTCTGCCTTTGCTTGTTTAGCTGTTATGGTGTTCATGAACATGTATGTGTGCATTAAACGCACATGTGTGTACAGGCGTGCATGCACGCGATTGAGTAAGAGTAAGAAGGTCAGAGGCTGATCATCCTCAATCTCTCTACCCCTCCTTTTTCTTGTGACAGGGTCTCTCACTAAACCCAAAGTGTGTCTTTACAGTTAGATTATCTGGCCAAGGAGCTCCAGAGATCCGATTGGCTCTGCCCCCCCAGCACAGTGCCAACACACCTGGCATTTGCACATATGCTCAGGTCCTCATGTTTGCAAGGGGGACACTTTACCATTGAGCCATCTCCCCACCTCACATGACAGTGCTTCACAGATAAACCACTGTCAATGTGGAGCATTCCCTAACCCCTTTGTTTGCAAATGTGGTAGACGAAGATACAAAGGGGAAGTGAGTTAGCAGATGGAATTAAAGGTGGTATCACCTGTCTCTGAATTGGAAAGATCACCCACCACTTTCTCGTGTACACGACTCCTTTAAAAGGGAAGGAGGAGACAGAAGAAGCAGTCGTCGGGGGGCCATTATGAGAAGAATTTGTTTACTCATTGAAGGCTTTTCAGATAAAGGAAGGTTCCAAAAACCAAGGAGTGTGCACAGGTTCCAGAAAGCTCCATCAGGGAAGTCAGTTTTACCCATACTCTCATTTTAGCCCAGAGAGACACACATCCCATTTCTGATGACCAACTACAAGATAATACATTCATGTTGCCTTTAGCTTATGATGGTCTCCTATGAAAGCAGTAGAAAGTGACATCATCAGTCTCTGTGTCCATGTTCTGTACTCTGTTTACTTAGTACCCATCAGCAGTCTGTGTGTACAGCCCATGGTGGTTTGTTCAGTGCCTTCTAGGTGAACGTGTAGGTTGTCTTCCACTTAGGAGCACTGCGTGTATTTTCATAGTCCGTACCCAGCAAAATTAGGATCTGGGTGTCTTGCCTCTAAATCTGCAGGCATGCCTACAATACTATCTCCTGTCATTTGACTTTGGTGTAAGGCTTAACTGAACCCCTCGTGGTTGATGGCGGGACATTCCGAAGAAGCAGCTTTCACCTGAAAATGATACAACTAAGTCTGTCTGGGGTCCGTCCTTACACAGAAAACTAGAGCAAGTCACAGGTCTCCCACTCACTCAGAGTCCTGGAGGGCCAGGCGTAGTGACACACACCTTTAATCCACACTCAGAATGCAGAGGTCGAGGTGGACAGATCTCTCAGAATTTAAAAACCAATAGGCTACATAGACACTGTCTCAAAAATAAATAAATAAATAAATAAATTTTAAAAAAAAACAGATTTTAGAAAAAGAGTTCTTGAGCACAGATTTAGGTTCTGGTTCTGAACTTGGAAAATGATGCCCACATTGTTGGCCATAGTTTTCTCTTCTGTGATGGCAACTGACACAGACCATTCCAGCCTGGTCTGCAGAGCAAGTGTGACACCTGGACAACATGAGACCCTGTTTGAAAAACCAAAATACAAAACAAACAAACAAAATCAAAACCTCATGTGTTCCAATTGGTCATTTGGGGTGAGGTTCGAGACCCTTCTCTCCACATTCCAGAATATCTCAGCCCCTTAGTTCCAGGTCAGCATCGACCCATTTTGTCCCATTGCGTTAACATGGGTGGGACAGCTGCACATGAGTTAGCGGACAGCCATCAGCTTCCTGTCACCGCTCACCAGCTCTGTGGAGAGCAAAGACAGTAATGAGATTTCTGAGTCATGCTTAGATTCTAGGCAATATAACCACAAAAAAATCTGGGTGGCAAACTTAGAAATGTGACATCTATGTGTTCCCAGTGTTTAGTAATGGCGCTATAATCCGCATAACTGAGCTCTCTAACTGAGCATTTTTTATTGGGGGAGAAAGTTTATTATTTTATAATTACCCTATTTACATTTTAATGCAAGAATTAAGAAGATGCTCATCCTTATTTCCTTTAATAACATTTCTAAATCAGCCTGAGACTGAATTGGCTTCAGTCTTCAGTGTAGAAAATACGTTTATTGAAAGATCTGGAAGGCAAATTTGCACAGTAAACAGACTGCACTCCACGGCTCTCCATAACCCACATAAAACATACCAGGGCAGGCCTCGCGCAGTAAAGCTCAGAGCGACCTAGTTTAAGGGTTCCGCAGCCCACTTTGTCCAGCTTTTATCATCTCAATAGAACTCCACCGCTGGAAAGCAGAAAGGCTACAGCTTTATTTACACAACGCAGCCTTATGTAAATGAGCGAGCATTAATCACAAACATTTCCCAAGTGAACCTTTACAAATTGACACCATTAACTTTGTCCAAGCCAGGCACTGCTGTCCTGGAAGAATACACTTTCCAAAAGACTCCTGGACCTATGCACAAATATGTGCAGATGCCAGTTTCTCTTTCCTGCCTCCTCATCTTCTTTTTAAATCCTAACCCAGAGTGAGCCAAACTCAGGTTGTCATGTGCCTGAGTGTTCCTTTGTTCACTGAGTGCACTACAACTGGAGGATGACTATAAACTGATGAGCCTGAGTAGGAATCTTTACCTATTAGCTGGAAAGTGCCATCTCCAGGCATGAGCCCAGTCCTTATCCCTGGATAATGTGCTAGCTTGCACTTTAAGAATGATACCTTGAGGTGGATGTTCTTTTCCCTTTTTGGCTAGGTCGGAAGTTGGGAGATCACAAATAATTTTTAATTTGCGTATTAATTTCAGTTCATTGGAGACTAACAGTAGAAGGATCCAAAAATACAAATGGAGTTTCACATAACATTAGAGCAGGGTGACTAGAGATGACATCTTCATCATCATCACCGCTATCATCATCATCGCCATCACGATTGTCATCATCACATAACCCAGGTCATTATGCATGATCTTCATCTCACCCAGATCCTCGTGCTTCGTAGGGAACCAGGAAAAAGAGCACAGAGATCTAATCAAGTTCCGCAGACTCTGGTTCAGGAATGGACCCTAAAATGTTTGGAATTGGACATTAAGGCCACAAATTATGATGCATGAGATCGTATCCCCTGACACGTATGCTGTCGGCTTCCATTACTAACATGGCGCTACCCCTTCCGAGTTGCAAAATCTACAGTACTGTTTTTTGCACAGCACCTTCAATGTTGAATCCCACCATAGCCCACGTTCTCTTTATCTACTTCATGGGTTTTCTTGACATTGCTTTGTCTGGGTTCCCGTATGGCTTTGGTTTAACCAGTATCTCTTGGATTTTAGCCCTCTGCCTTTCTTGCTATACTTCATGTCTTCCTGTCTGGGGATGTAAAGAGGTAACCTCATGCCATTTCATTGATTGACCTCAGAATATTATAGACAGATAGGAAACTAAAGGTTTGCTTCAAAGATAAAATGGTAGGGAGGCCAGACATTTGTGTGAACATTTTTGAGGGTGACCTCACTCTCCTCTTCTTGACTATAAACCTCTGACATTTCAAAAATCGCAGTCATTCAGAGATGGGTGGCAATTCCCAGGACCACAGTTAGCAGGTGATTGGTACTTGAGCAAGCCTGGCACCTTCGTTTTGTGTCTCTGTCATCTTGTTCCCTTCATTTCGCCGGTCTCTCTGTCTGTTCTCTCCTCCCTGTCCTGTTGTAAGTCTTATTCCTGCCTCCTGATTTCTTTTGCAGATAAAAATCTCACAGTGCCAACATTCCTGCCTCCTGTAAACAAACTTCATCCATATGACATTTAAGAAGCTGTGTCTGCTAGAGGCATTGGCAGTCTCTGCAGCCCACCCAACAGAATCCTCCACAGTCAGGAGGTTGACCACAAAGCCACAGCTCTGGGCCCCACATAAATTCCCTTCCCACACGGTTAGTGGGTCCTCCATCTCTTGGCCACCAGACCTGACTGTCCTTCTCCACCATCTGTCGTTTGACACCACCGAGTCCCTGCAGCAGCTGCCCTTCCTAGGAAATCAAATCACCCAAGAACCTGGAACCTTGTTAGGCATAACCTTAGAAAATGTCCCTTTTAGCAAAACCAGTGCAGGCAGTTGGCGTGGAAGGAAGGGCTTTATGAAACTTGGGTTTCATTCAGTCTTCTAGGGAATTCTGCAACTTGCTATTGATATCCTTGAGCTATCTTTTATCCCTGAAATATGCCTTCCTGTTCTTCTCCATGTTCTCCTTCAAACCATTACCTTTCTTCTTCCTTCATTCCCCACAGTTTTGTCTTCTCCAATGCCTTTCCCTTTTCTCTCCCTCTGACACAGTGGGATAACAAATGCACCGGTTTCCCTGTCTGTCTTCAGCATTGGTAATGTTTTTTAATTAAGTCTTTTCTTTCCTTAAAGTAGATTCTTTGCTTTCAATTTGGAAAATTTATCTTCTGATGTCTGACTGTCCCCAACATAGGGTCACTGCCATGGGGCTCCATCCAGTTACTATACAGGTGTCAAGGCTATACTGTCCTCTGCCTCATGTATATACATCTAACTAGTGCCAACCACCTACATATATCTACTGTTGCTCTTGACAGCACTTAGGATAGACAGTTACTCCCCTATGGTTTCCTTTGTGTGATTGCATATGAATTATATAAAGTAGGCCTTCTGTACTCATGGGATCCACAAGCACAATTTGAGCATTCCCTCCTCCCCTGCAATCTTGCACAAACACATGCTGTTCTCCTCGACTTCATTCCCTAAACAATACAGCCTAAGAGCTATTGCATAGAATTTATATTTTAATTTAAATATTCTGGAGAATTTAAAAGAATATAGGAGGATAGATTCAATTCCCATGTCACTGTTTTATATAAGGAACTTCAGCAGTCACAGATTCTGCCACTCAAGGAAGCTTCTGAAACCATCCCCCATGAACTCGAGGAGTGGCTACACACACATCCACAAATAAGCTTAGTCTATTACATTTTACCTGTGCTAACACAGCTCCTGCTGGAAAAAAAATGAGAGTCAAGAAAGTTGCCCCTCCCTCACTGAAATATCAATCTGTGTTGTGGGGTTGGACACAGTTGGACTTCTGCTGAGCTTGGCAGTAGGTGATTAAATAAAGAGATACTGCGGGGTCCTGGACGCATTGCGGATCCAGGAGCTGCAGTGCTTACTGTAAAATTTACATCTGCCATTAAGCAATAAGAATTATTAGAAAAATTAACATTGTAAGTTTGAAGACCCAACCAATCCTGTCAAGAACAAAGGCGTGATGCCCCGATAGAAGGGATCAATAACGTCCAATGAAAATCTAGAAAGTGAGAGCCAGCTTTTGTCAAACATTTTACATTTTTTTCCCATAAATAAGACTATTTATATTGATCCTTAGGTTTGGAGGGTAGCGAAGCAGATAGGAGGTAATTAAAAGCATAAATCTCCAGGGCCTGAGAAGGTAATTCTCTGTTTCTCAGACAGAGCTGACAAAATGATGAACATTTTTTGCTTCAACTTGACAGAAATATAGCGTGATTACATGGAACAGGGACACAGGGTGCTAAAAGTTTTCTTCAATAGCTGCCATTAAACAAAGCTCTTAAAAGTTCAGTCACCTTTTTGAGGTGTATAGTAGCTGCTCATTAAATTCTTTAGAACCTCGCTTCCGGCAGTAGCACAGTCTGAGAACGTGAACACAGCAGTCCCTTCTATTTTAAATAGATACACACGGAGAACTTCAGGACTGATTTTTAAACTTATCACTCAGGGCTGGGGAGTTGGCTTCCTCCAGTAGAGCACCCGCCTCACTAATATAAGGAACAGAGTTTGACACCATTTGTAATCCCAGCACCAAGGGGCCTGAGACCAGGAGATCCCTTGGAGCTCATTGGCCAGACGTTTAGTTCTGAGTTCAGTGATAGACCCTGTATCAAAAGGAGGAGAAGGAGGAGGAGGAGGAGGAGGAAAAAGGAAGGAAGATAATACACGATGACTTCTGATTTATACATGGGTACACACATACATGCAAACATAGGTGCACAGGAGCGAGTATCACATACACACACACACACACACACACACACACAATACATTTTACCACTGGGAGAAACAATAGACTACATTAAAAGAACAGTTTGGTTTTGTTTTTTAAGTGAGCATACCGACTTTGAGAGGCGAGTCAGGCTCCATATTGAATTAAAGAGGAAATCAGTCACTCTATGTGATTTAGTATTTTTCTGGCTTTTCTTTAAACGTAAAGATGCCTCTCATGCATCCACTTGTTCCCAGAGATATTTGGAATGGTACATTCCACTGTAAATGGAGGTGCACAGAACATAAATGTTCACTTTAGAATGAAGGGACCAATGCCCACCCCTGCTCATCAAAGGGCATTCTCAAGAGAAACCCACTGTCGCTGTCAGCTGTGGTCTATTCCCAGCGAGCACTTGGCTAATCGGATAGTAATACAGCTTTAAAAAACACTGGTTGTGTCACTGCTCTGGCCCTTTAAGTAGAAAGTGGGTTTTTCTTGTTAATTCCTTAAAAGCTTCTCCAAGTCTGTTGTCAGTTGTTTTCCACCCCAAGGTTTCCCTGCCACCTGGGCCTCACGGAAGACTGCTAAGACTTCCTGCTTTTCACTTCTTCCCTTGATATAAATTTCTTCAGTTAAGACTAACTCCAGAATCGTTAACAATAAGAAAAGGTCTCACGTGATTTCTGTGGCTTGGGATTTCAGCTACACATTCACTCAATATGTAATTAAGGGCAGATAGAAATTCTGAACTGAGTGCCCGCCCGTAGGCTCGATGTGATTAGCAGCTGGTCTCACGTAGGTATCTGCACTTTAGGAAGCATTTGGTTTCCTGTAGCTAGCTCCTCTTTGCGATGCTTTATTAGGCAGTTGGCTAGACTCCTCACCATCTTCACGACAAGAAATGGAAAGTATTATTTATGTGTGACCCAAAACAGAAGAAAAAGATGATTGGAAGTTCGTATGCTCGCTCAGCTGCTGGAGCAAGAGGGGTGACTTGAAACAGTTTGGAACGTTCTGCAGGAAAGAGGCCTTTTAGCTCATTTTAACTCTCAGGCAGCCCCTTGAATAACAAACCTGGGAGCATTGTGCACTGCAGGACCAAGGACTTAGAATCCGTGGCCAGGCAGGGCGCTGGGAACCATCCATGGTGTGCATCAAGAAGGGTGGAAGGAGGCAGCAGAGAAAGGATTATTGCTTCAGCCATTTTCTAAAATATCAAGCCTCTGCTGGCAAAATTGTGTGAACAATGGGACCGAGTGGGGCTCTTCAAGGACAGAAAAGCAGCTAAGAAAAAAAAAAACATCAAGATAGTCCCTGCCACAAGGAGGGCCTGAGCAATTTCCTCCCAGACTTGGTTATCTACCTGGGGAAAGAAAAAGAAAGGAATTTTAAGGCTGCCCAACTGTACTGCGGTGCCGACTGCGGCATAATTCTGGAGCGAACAGAGCCCGTGGCTAGAACAGCCTCCAGTGGAAGACCATTTGATGGTCCCACCTCCCTGTCTGGTGTTACACTGACACTGGCCACACACGTCATCTCTGTAATTGCACGCAGGTGCACAGAAGCAGAGCCTTGAGAGATGGTTGGGACTTGAGGAAAATAAAACGGAAGAGCGATCTAATTCTATAGCTAACTCAGATGGCGCCCAGCCAAGCTTGCTGACAGTGGCTCATGCCTTTAGTTCTAGCACTTGGGAAGTAGAAGTAGCTAGATCTCTGTGATTTTTGAGGCTAGCCTGGACTGTGTATGGAGCATCAGGCTAATCAGAGTATTTAGTGAGACCCTGTTTCTTAAAACAAAACAGCAAAATCCAAATATGGCTTGTTATATATGTGGTTCTCATGGTCCTTGGATAGGCAACAGGGAATCCATGGCCTCCCAAAATTATGCAGAATATTTTGTATTTTCTTATCTGAAACCACAAGACAAGTGACTAATCTTTCTCGTCAGGGGTCAGATACTCCACATCTTTTATCAACATGTTCCTATGTTCTAGATCTTAATAAATTTTAGGGACTAATATTTCATCTCACCTAAACTTTTCCTCCTCTCCCTTGCTCCCTCCTCCTTCCCTCCCTCCTTCCCTTTCCTTCCTTCCTTCTTTCCTTTCATTCTTTCTCTTTTCAGTGGTTATAGTGGTGATTTGGATTGAACCCAAGGTCTCATATTAGACAAATCCACCTGAGCTAAATCACCAGTCAGTGCTCAAGTAAATCCAAAAGCAAGAGACAATCCCTCTACTCCACCTGCACCCCTGTTCACTCATTCACTCTCTCTCTCTCTCTCTCTCTCTCTCTCTCTCTCTCTCTCTCTCTCTCTCTCCTGTGTTCTAGGGTACATGGAGAGTATATGCTATGTTCACTGCTCTGACTACTGGTCTAATAAGGATTCAAGACTTGCCACATCATCAATCTGTAGCCCTTTGAGACTAGTTCAGAGCTCACTGTTTTATATTTTCCATCTGATTGGAAAGTGTACTATCACAGTGGTGACACAGACAACAGGAAAGCAGCATTACCAGGAGAAGGGTTTGACCCAAAGAGGAGAGGGGCTGGGTGAGAGTCAGAAATGACCAGAATCCATGCTATGTAAACATGAAACCACACATGATCACCATCCCATGTCAAGAAAAAGTGTAGGAACGACATAACAAGGAGGCTGGCAAGCATCTGCCCAAACAGCTCCTGTGTTCACTGACATGCTGACATGCAGTTATAACTCAGTGCATGGACTTCAATGCAACTTGATTCCCATGTCTGTGACCTCACCATTAGCATTACAGATCAGAAATGTAAAAAAGGGTGTGGTTTAGTTACAATAAATAATAATTCTATTACACTATTCATGAGAAACCCAATGACCATTACAGATAGTTTGTAGTGTTGCCAGTCTTCTGTAGGATATAGATTTAAAAAAAAAAAGCAGTGGACTTCATGGGTAACACTTTTTCTTGCAAATGTAACAAAAAATAAATTTTAATTTTAACTAAGACAGTAAAAAGTGAGGGAAAAGCAAATGACTTGTGCCTTTTAATCACATTGACACATTCAGGAGAGGAAAAAAAATCCCTTTAAACAGAAATTTCAAATAGACACATATAATTTAAAAAGTTAAAATGTTTCAAAACGTCTTTCTTGACCTTTTAAAATCTCAGTGGTATTGTGTGTTCATGTCAGATTAACAGTTGCAGCATCACAATATAAGTGGCCAAGGTTTGCAGATCTGATCCCATCTGAAATGACTTTAGGTGATCTCTCACCGTCAGGAATGATTACATGGTAGTGGAGCCAGTATGAACTGGGTGTCCCACTGAGAATGAAAAGATCTCTGTATTAGCTTGACATAGTTAATTAAAACATAAGTAACAAAACATGCTCATTTTACACACACACACACTTAAAAGTTACTGGGGTGTACAGCTCAGTAGTAGAACACCTGCCTAACATGCCCCAGACCTTGGGTTCTAGCCCAGTGCTGGGGGAATGGACATTACACATAAGAATAACCGCAGCACTCACTTAGAATTTACACTAACAACAGAAGAACGTTGCCAAGGAAGACTATTTTAGTTCTGTAATTTACAGTTGCCACCATGGGGGTTGGAGAGGTGGCTCGGCAGTTATGAGCACTTGTGCTCTTTCAGAAGAGCATCTTTGGTTCCCTGGACCCACATGATGGCTCACAACCATGTATAGCTCCAGCTCTAAGGGCAGCCCTAGTGCCCTCTTCTGACCTGCCAAGGCATCAGGCATGTACATGATACATGTACATACTCAGGCAAAACATTCATACACATAAAATAGGGTCAGTTTATCTAAAAACTGTATCACCAGCAACTAGTGAAAATGCAAAGCAGACTGATTTTCGCCAGTTTTCTTGTTTAAATTATCTACAGATCATGCAACCCCTTTCTCTCTGAGGGTCACTTAGGTCAGTGTGCCCCTGGAGACTGGTGTTCATTCTATAGGAATGGATTCTGGTTCTGCTTACACCCCCTTTCATTTAGAGAGAGATGCAGAGCGTTTACTTGGGATCACAGACTTCCATTTAGTCTTTGATTCATCTACTAAATGCTCCCAGAAAACTGGCTAACTTATACTATTGGCCAAGCTCGAGATGACCACTCAGGTTTTGCTCCATAAATAGCTATCATTCTATCTTATGAGGGACACTTATGGAATCCTTCTGTGTAGTGATTTGGGATTTGATGTCATAGCCATTTAGTAATATCAGTTTCTGTCATCTTTTTCAAAAGGTGCCATTTGGGAGGAATAGAAAAGTTAGATTCTAAAGGAGCCGTTAATAATTTGTTAGGGTTTTGTAACTGAAATGGTTTAAGCCAACAGAATGCCCCACACATATTTTTAAACTAAAAATACCAACATTTTGTGTTCAGTGTATACATTTGCACAGATGGTCAGAGAACAGAGCATTCATTAATCTCTGTAAGTCATGAGGAAATGATAGATTTCCACATTTGTAAAGTGCCACAATAGGATTACTGAATTTACAGGTATAAAATTGAAAAAAGATAGGAAAATTTAAAAACGTGAAGATCTGTCATTCCTTTCTAGACAGCTTACCGGAAATTTAAAGACTGAATACTTTTCATTTCACATGCATATCCATTTTTATAAATGTGATAAATTCTTATTACTCTGGATTGTATTAACCGGGGGTCTCTGGTAATTCAGGTATGTAATATATGAACTGCATTTTTGTTTGTTCCAAGTTCTGACTTCAAAGATAGAACACATGAGTCTTGCAAAGGGGACTCAAAGTCTAGAAACTGGAAACCAGCAGAGAAGGAAACCCACAGATTACTTTCATACACTGAAACATAAGCGGCAGTACCATGTCAGTGACTAGCACTTGATTCTTAACAAATTGCTTCATCCCTGGCCACCAACAGCCTTAAAAAACTCTCCTTCCTTCCTTCCTTCCTTCCTTCCTTCCTTCCTTCCTCCCTTCCTTCCTTCCTCCCTTCCTTCCTCCCTTCCTTCTTTCTCCAGCTAACACCATCGCTAAAACTGTTCTGTTTTTTGGACCGTCATGTAATCACTACTGAGAACTTCCCTAGCTCATGACCATTAGCCAATGGCCTTACACCATTCTCACTTTTAAAGAAAACTAGTAATTTTGTTACCTACTTAACATTTTGCTTAGACAAGATAATGTCACCTGACCTCCTCAAACTTCAGGGTCCTGACTGTGCCAGTCTATACTCCAGCTCCTGCCTCTGTCCCTGGTTGCTTCCATCCTCAAGCATAGTAACTTTGACTACCCTAGGACACGCCACCTTCTCACCCCTCCCACTCCGACTTTAGTTCCTATGCATCTTTCAGGACTTTAAATATTTCTTGCTCGCAGTAGTTTTTCAAGATTTGGTGGAGTAATTTTAGCCCCACTCCCATTGGGTATATTAAATGTGTCTTAATTAGAAAATATATATTTATTTTTAGAACTATTGGTTTACACACACACACACACACACACACACACTATGATGATGACAATGGCAAGACAAAGAATGGATCCCTTCTGCAGTCTCTCTGGTACCCAGTTCAGTGCATGGGAATGATTCTAACGGGATCATAGGAGAGTTACTAAATCAATGCTCTATGGTAAAAACTGAACTTAACATGACCTTAAAGGCTACCTCCCAAAGCCTGATTTTACTCCAGATCACCATTAGGCATCATAGCAAAAGGTGAGATCTATCTGGTTTTGAAACCACCTCTGTGAAGTCTATTTTGATCTAAGCTTGGGGCTTCGTTCATTGATCTGCAATATGCTGATGAAAGTCCATTCTTTTAATTTTTCATTCAAATCCAAGACCTTCTGTAGAAGTTTAGACCTGTTCTTTTTGCCAGCCTCATGCTCCCAGAAATAGGCCTCAGACTTAAAATATATTTACAGACACCTTGGTGGTATAGCTAGACTCTTCTCTGACTAGATCATAACCCATTTACTCTATTCTACCTTTTGCCACACGGCTGGTTACCTATGCTCAGGTACCATGAGTCCGTCTCTTCATATCCTCCCTAGTGAATCTTCCTGGCTCTATCCCAGAATTCTTTCTCCTCTTGGATGTCCCACCTTCTACTTCCTGCCTAAGCCATAGGCCATCAGATCTATTATTGACAGGTGCCGTATTTATACAGACATGGGTGTTCTTTCCACAGTCGTCCACTTCTGACATTGTGATGGAGCAACAATAACTTTCCAAGTTCTCTGTAGACTCCCGCCAGTCTTGCTTCATGTGGCTTTATGAGGTGAAATGAGGCTCTGTACAGAGAACATTTAGCCCTGTGCCTGATGCATGACAAACAACAACGGCAGCTATGTGTCTATATTTTTATTTTTGAACTTAAGGAAATGTGTTATAGCCTTTATGTCTGAAGCTTTTCTGGATACTGTGTTTCCGTTCTGGCAATGTGTTCTTCAATTCTTCAAAGTGATGGGGACAAGGTGCTCTGATTTCTCTCGAGGCAGCTATCAGTCCTTTATTTATACAAACACAGCTAACACTCAGATTTTGGTCCAACATTGCCAGCTTCCAGAACAAGACGACCTCAGAATCTACTATTTTCCAGTTATTTAATAAAACCGATTTGAAATTGCAGAAAAAGTACTTTAGCACTTATGCTGCCGATGCACTTCGTAAAGAGCGCAGTTCGTCCTAGAAACTTAGTTTCAAGTTCTTTTCTCTTGGACTTCCTCGCTGCGTCTTCTGTTTTGACCTTTTCTCTCGTCCATCCTGCTTTCCTGGTGACCCGCCTGTCTCCCAAACATCTCACGTCACTGTCTTCTCAAGAATCTTTCCTCAGATAGATTTTCTCTCCACTGTACATAACCGTTTTCTTGAGATTTCTCTTCTCAAATAGATTTCCTCCTCCTCCTCCCCGCTGCACTTGATTCCTTGGGAACCTCGTCTGTCTCCAAAGGGTCATCCATCATCTGTCGCCTGGCTCCCAAACAAGGCCTCCAGTCCAGCCACCTTCCTCAAGTAGCAATTGTTGAATCTCCCCAGTGTGTATCCTGCAAGCAGCGCAGACAGATGCCCAAACAAAATCCTCATTTCCTCCTGAAAGATTTCCCTCTCCACCATGACTACAGTTTCATTACTTGTTTTTGCCACGCTCTCTGCCATTTGGATATGACCAATTTAAACTCGGCTCGATTTTTTTCTTCCATCCTCTATCTTTGCTTGAGTTCCATTTTGAAGTAATAAAGATTATATATTTATTCACTTACCCATCCATGTAGTATTTATCAGATGCCTACTGTGTTTTAAGTAAGGTGTTAGGTGCAAGATGTAAAATGAAGAATAAATATCTCACAGGCGGGAGCCATAATGAAGGGCTGTGGCCTGGTAGAAGACAGAGTCAATCAAATGGTCGTGTGAATTCATAAATTTAAAACAGGGGAGGCCTTTCAGAGACTATCATACAGACTCAGAAAGGGGAGCTGCACTAGCGTTTGGTGGCTGTACTTTGGAAGAATCTACAGTTAGTATGCGAGCTAGTGAAGGATCACAGAAGGGAGTCTAGCCAGATTCTGAGGGAAGAACAGGAATTAACTAAGACAAGACACAAAGGGCTGGCTAGCTTCTAGGCTTGGGAAAAGAAGACTTCCTGTGCTTTCCTTGGGCTGCAGCCACACTACAGCAATAGAGAAGACCCAAACAAAAGCCAGAAGTAGGGAGGGAGAAGACCACGCAGGTTGCCAAGATGATGATTTAGGTTTTAAAAACAGCATCAGTGAAACACCGTGGATTTTTAAAACCAAGGAATAAGAAATGGCCACAGTCAGACGTGTGTTTGAAAATACTGCTACAGAGAGTTGAGGAAGGCCTTTGTGTGGTCACCGAGGAGGCTTAAGGTGACAGCAGATTTCATCAGGACGGTTGTGACAGAGAACAAGAATCAGCCTGGCTGCAGAAGTACCAGGCTGAACTCCATAGGCTCTGGAAATTCACAGAATGTGGGTGTTAGGTGTGATAAGAGGGTGCCCTGGTCCTTTCAACAGAGCAGAGAGATGCGGTTGACAGGAGAGGGAGGGGACTAGGTACTTCAGAGGAAGAGAGCAACGTCTGTTAAAATGAGTTTAGCTTTGAGTTTTTGTTTAAGATGCTTCGATATTTACAGTGGACATCCAGAACCTGATTTTGTGTGCTATAATGTTGAGGGGGGGGTTGGACATAGAGCAGATTGGAAAGTTTGGGGTAAAACCCCAGAAAGGGCTAAGAATAAGCTGTGTTTGATGACGGAGCAGAGAAGCGTACACCAGCAAGGGCTCGATATGGTATCTAGCTTGCTCAGTCCATTCAAGTCTCTGAGCAAGTTCCCTTGGTACCTAGCATGGCATGTCATACCCCTATAGCGTGCTGACCTGTAGGTGAATCAAAGCTGCAGATATTTCCATTCCTATTTTCCCTTAAGTAGACAGAGCTCTCAGGTGTAATGAAGGCTGCAAAAGGTAAATTAGGATGAAAACTCAGGTTTAACCTGCTGCTATAATGTAAAGAACAATTAGCAGGGTGAGGTTGGCTATGTATTGTTTCATTTTTTACCCTTAGTTACATTTGTGTATTATGAGAGTTTATGAGATATGCCTTTTTTAAAAAAGATTTATTTATTTATTTTATGTATATGAGCACATTGTTACTCTCTTAGATCCCATTACGGATGGTTGTGAGCCACTATGTGGCTGTTGAGAATCGAACTCTGGAAGAGCAGACAGTGCTCTTAACCACTGAGCCATCTCTCTAGCCAGAAATATGCTTTTCATATCTACATATCATATTTCATCTGACTTAAAACATTATGTTGGGGCCTAGGCCTGAATTTGCCACTTTGAAATATGAATGTTTCAATAACTGTAAAACAGATTCTCAAATGATGAATGATAGATAACTAATGTATCATCATATGAAATACTGGTACAGCCGCATTTCAACCGGTTCCATGAACACTGCCCACTGAGTTGCTCTGCCACTACAGCCGACACTAAGGAATGTACGTAAGGAGACGACGTAATACAAGTTCTCATTTCAGACTTAATTGGTGTCATTTACATAATGTCTTTAATATGGAAATAGAAACAAGTGTAATGCTTTCTTGGACTAATTCACAGTAAATGTGTGAGAGTCCGAAAGCCTAATCTAAGAGTCAGTTCAGAAGGTCTGAATTAGTTCGCTGTCTCAACAGCGCCTCCCTGAAAGCCCATGGTCCTTCCTTGTAAATACACCGGCCAAGTCAGTGAAACTGGCATCACCACAGAGTCAGAGATGTTCTTCTATCTCACTGCACCAGAGAAGTAACTAACACCTTCTAGGTTCTATATAAAAATGTGAAATTAATTCAAGGAAAGTGGATTACTTCCACTTTTAAATACTGTGGGAAAATCCCAAAATAAATAATTCAAAGACATTGAGTAATCCTTAATATTAACATACACTGAATTCTTAAAATTAAAATAATATTAAAATAAAATCTGTATGGTTCATAAATGTTCTAAGGGGTTTAATTCCTATATGTAATAATTTTAAAGAAAATTAGGTATTTCCTAAGTTATAAAAATGTTTTTTTAATCACTTTATATTTTAGTCATGTCAATGTACAAAGAAAGCACTTGCCTTTCTGTGCTAGGATACAGTCATTTAGAGTGTATAGCTTATTAAGTGTATTCTCTGGGGAGTTAATCAGCCATTTCCCTTTGATTTGAGCGTGGTGGAGTACGCCCCACCAGGGTATATTGCTTCATCTTCCCCCAGTTAAACTGTTGGACATTTATTAGGAATTCATGTATGCACGAGGTGTTTGCTTACATGCTTACTGTGATCAGGTGATGATCCCAAACACGGAACACAGCATAAGCATCCCTCAAAAATTACAAGACTGCAGTGCAAAACGCAGAGTAAACACTCTTGTTTTTTTTTTTAAAGAATAAGCATCCCAGACACTTGAAAAATCCCTAAGTAAATTGTAATGACATTTATCAGAGCTGTGATGCTAAAGACCTGTACTGAAGAATTCACATACGTGTCCTACCACTTGATTGGTGAAAGAAAACATTCTTCAAAATGCAAGCTCTATGATCTTCATTGTTTACAAAAAGAATTAAGAGAGGAATCATCTGGGTTGAACTTCACCTTAGCAAAAACTTACTGTTGTTTTATTAATGGACATAAGTTTTAATTATGACCCATTTTGAAATGAAATGGAGAGCTAGGCAAGAGAGAGGACAGAACTGACCAAATCAAAGGACTTGCAGTCAGATCGCAGTTAATACAGGCACTCCCAAATCACTGCATCTCTTACCCTGATCAACCCTAAGCTGGTAACTCGGTGTGCAGTTGGATCATCTCAACTCAAGCTGTGGTGCCCTTCTGTAGGTCACCTATAGGCCAACAGTGTGCTTATGTGCAGCTTCTTATGCCAACCAGAAACATAGGCATCAAGACTCACAGATGGCTAATAGGATATATTTGAAAAATTACTTTGAACTGCACTAAAGAGCTCAGCTTTTTTTTTTAAAGAAATGGATTAATTTGCCTCCACTGAAATGTATAAAGTGAAGCGATGTCTGTGTAAAGCTGGGGTATCAAACAGTAGCAGTCTGAAGCAGCTGTGACCCAAGAAGTCTACTCTGCCTCTAATATTTGATGGAATTTAAATTGGGCCCAAAGAGAATTAACAGTCTAGAGTGCACATCATGTTCCTCCTAGAGAGCCATTGCTTCTCCCGTTAGTGATACAGAAAGCTTTGGAGTTAACAGGCTGTTTCCTGCACTCTACAATGTGTGTAGAATGCCTTATGTGTGTTGCAGGTCCGCTACAGGTGGCCTGGAGGATAGCATCCATGATGAACTAACTGTATGTGAGTGGCGCCCCCTGGAGTTACACAGTATCAAGGCACTAGCTGGACCATAGAAAGCACAACTGTTTCACTGGTGGTTAGATCATAGAAATTAGCGAAAACACTGACTCTCTTTAAGCTAAAAGATTCATAATGGTCATAATTTTGTCTGAACTTTTTGTTTTCAACAGATTCCCTTATGTAAGTAAGGACTGAGTGAGGTGAATACCAAAGACAGTTTATACATCATTATCAATAATTGCAAACCATAATATGGCCAATATCAGAAGAAAGATTCCCTAGCCATCTTTGGATTGAGTAAGCCTTTCTCTTGGGTACATCTTCTGTTTCTCATAATGTGGCCCTGTCTCTGGAAGTATCAAATCTTATCAATTCAAAAACACATACAAAAGGGTTTTTACTAGTAAAAAAGAGTTTTGTGGGGAAAAAAATGTGATAAGGCAGATATTCAAGAAATTATTTAGCTTCTACTCAGTAATTTTTTAATTTGTTTATTAACATGTTCATAGATTTTAAAGTGCCATGATTTTATCTCAAATAATTATCATAGTGCCTTGGCTATGATACAAGATTATAGGTTTAGCGCAGAGGATAGGATCTGTAATGTAAATGCCACAGCTAATGTCACAATAACTTTCTATTCAAAATGCTGACTAATAGGGCATTTGACATGCAATTGAAAAGCCCCATGATGGCTTCTGTTTCACCAGGGACATCATCTTGAAGGTATCAGTTCAGGGGCATGAACTTCTCTGTTGTCTTCTCTGTATCGGTGTGTTCTAGAGAAGCTACAAGCGTATCTGCCAGGGAACACTATAGTCCAAAGAACGTGCTGCCCAGCACATGCTGTTCTTTTTACCCCAGAGTGTCTCCCACTGCGCACCGCCACCCCAGAGCCTGCCCCAGAAACAAGGCCCCATTTGTTCCCTCTTTGGAGGAGCTTCCACGGCCTATTCACTGACTCCTTAGTTCTCAGGTGCTCCAGCCTTGATAATCTTTACCCACTTGTTTAGGGTCATCTTTCTCCTTGAACTTTGGACTGTGGTTTGCATTTCCTTTCTTCTACCTACTGATTGTGGCCAGTTGAAAGGAAATCATCTTTTTTTTTAAGATTTATTTATTATTATATGTGAGTACACTGTAGCTGTCTTCAGACACACCAGAAGAGGGCATCAGATCTCACTATGGATGGTTGTGAGCCACCATGTGGTTGCTGGGATTTGAACTCAGGACCTTCAGAAGAGCAGTCAGTGCTCTTAACTGCTGAGCTGTCATCTTTATTTTGTCCAACACATGGCATGAGTCAAATTGTTTTTAGAATAATCAAGTTTAGCTATGTCTATTTATTATGGTTTATTTGGCTTATGTTTTACTTAGTACTTTAAAATTTAGATTTTTTTATTTAGAATATGTTGTTATTTTTTAAATTAACTGACCACTCTCTCCAGCCATACCACCGTGTACAGAGTCCATCTCGTCTGATGTTAACTGACCTCATAACATTCTGACCACATTGACACCTAAGGTAGTAGAGGAAGAGATGCCATGAGATATTTTCTTTATTCAAGGAAATAGTTTTACTCATTTCCTCAAACACAAAAAGATCAGTTCTGTATAGAGAGCTGGGCACTTGCCTAGCACTCCGTGAGTCTGCCTTTCCGTATACACTGAACATAATTTTACATCATGACTGGAGATTGCAGATCTTCCTCTCTGAGGCAGAAATTAGAACTCAGGAGACACCAGAGGTGAGCGCACAGTAGATTGTAAAATGTCCCACTGGGAATCCTTCATTACATTTTTAGTTTTAAGTCAAAACCTTGTCTAATTCATTATCTTTTTTTTTTTAACTTGGGCCTGTGAGGTTCTGAAAAATGTTGAGAATCTGGGAAGTCAAAAGGACTTGGCACCAAAGGGAATTAATGGGGGGAAAATGTATCCCTGGATGTCATTTCCTGTGAAAGCTGTTTTTCCAGTGGATAGTGGGTGTTCTGGGAACTATAGAAGTAGCCCCTAAAACATGAGACTATATTCCCATCAGTTCCTAGGTAGAGGTCAAGGTGGTCATTCCAGTAACCCTTTCTGTTTCTGCCAGTTCTTCATAAGGAACTTTCTTCTTCCTTCTCCTTTTTGACTGCTCAGGCTCAAACCCTGGGCCCTGTGCAACAAGGCCTGTGCCTACTGCTAAGCCACATCCCCAAGCACTGGTCAGTGCCAGGGGGATTACAGCATATCTCTTGTAGCCATTTGCAATAGACAGCCATCTCCTGCTGATCAGTCACTGGGCTGTAAGGAAAGTCAGTCTGGCCAAGCAAGTCCATTGTTGACAGAGCTTGATCATGGCGGTTGCCCGGTGCCATGAGTTTTCTGGCTCTCATTCCTGCCTCTTGCACTCCTCAATTAAGGTGCTTCCTTGCTAATGAAGTGGGGTCAGTGCTGTTGCTATTTAACAGCGTCTCACTTTCACTTGAAGATTTGCCCAGGAAGCAGAAGCTGTTGACACTGCATCAGATAAAGTACTGAGGATAGCGAAGTGCCACTCACCAAGAGGTGTGCCAAGTAGAGGGAGGGCTGCCTACCACTCTCTGTTCCACAGCAGGCTACTTCACATGCCCCAAATGCAAGTCTGAGGGCACCAAGGATCCTCACTGCCGGCTTCTACACACCCCAAACTCAGGGAAAACGGGTCACATTGTGGAGAGCCCTTTCTATCTTGACATGCAGTAAGGTATCACTTAGCTGGATCTTTATCTCGAGGGCTAACTGATGCTGTTAACTTTCTGCCCTGATGCCAGGAAGTAGTAATAAGGAAATCACTGTTCATCTTGTACTTGAAAGTTATATTTAGAGAATCCTGTTCTTGAGCCAAAGGGCACTAAATAACCTCCAACTACTCAGTGCACTTGAAAAGAAGAGGCCCTTGAAAAGTGACCTTGGAACTTTTCATGGTGCCATGTGCCTACAATCCTAGCACTTGGAGTAGAGGCTCAAGGGTCAGGAGTTCAAGGCCAGCCTCTGCTGCATAGTGAGTTAAAGATTAACCTTAACTACATGAACCTCTCTCAAAATTAAAAAAAAAAGTTGGGGGTATCCAAATACCTTATGACTACAAAGTAGGACTTTAGGGCTTTCTTAGTTATTCATTAGAAGGATTGGACCCAAAGTATTTACCCTTTACCTAAAATTATGTAGCTATTTCCTATTTGTAGAAATTTCAGCAACATTAAGGTCTAATCCCCTCCTGTGATATTTAAAGTAGTGTGGTGCCTTTGTAGCTTTCCAGTTCTAACAATTGCAATGTAAACTTGGGGCAGACATATGAGTATATGCATGGGTATATAATTAAGTAGAGATGTGCATCTAAGCACTTAACATCTTCTAAATGCCTTCCTATATGCCCTATGTGACTGTTGGTGAGTTATCTGCCTTTAGAATATATAGTTTCTTATTTGCAAGACACTAGCTGACAATGCCTCCTATCACAGGATACCCTGAGAATCCAGTGAGCTAGTTCATGCTCAGCCTGGAGCAGTGCTCAAGAACATCAGTCATCACTATTATCTCCACTATCCATCTTTAAATCTGCATTTATTTTCCTAAGTTATTACTATTGTTCTAATATGATTTCTGTTGCTGTGATAAAATCTGTAACTGAGAGCAACTTGGAAGAAAGGGCTTATTTCAGATTACACTTTAAGGTCATAATATAAGATTAGGGAAGTCAGGGCAGGGACTAAAGCAGAAACCAATAAGAAACACTGCTTGCTGGTTCCCTCCCTAGCTTCCCTTCTATTCAGATATCTTTCTTAATGAGCCTAAATGAGCCTAGGACTCCTGCCTAGGGTGGTTCTGCCCAGAGTGGACTAGGCCTCCTAATTCAATTATCAATAAGGAAAATGCTCCATGCATATGTCTACAGGCCCATCTGATCAAGGCAATCCCCCAGCCGAGATTCGCTCAGAAGATAAGTGTGAGCTGTGGCACGTTGGCAGCTTGAAGGTGACTGGAAATAGACAACTACACTTGGTGTCACCTCTCCTGGCTAATAAATGAAGGTCTCATAATGCTTTTTCTTTTTCCCTGGGTTTTCACTTAACTTTGACAAAGAATATGCAAAGTCTGTGAGCATCCTAAGTAAGAGCAATGCTGAGTCAGTGAGGAGCTAAGATGATAGTTGTGGGGAGACCCTGAGGAAGACAGACCTATACTCAACTGGGTGGCAACGGCTGCACGCAAGGGAAGATACTAATGCACTGTTAGCTGTAAGGTCAAGTGAACTGACCCCCAGATTACAGTTGTGTCAAGGCAGTGCATGCTTTCACATCCGTTTCCCAGTCACATGAAGAGACAACCAAATCTGAGAGCTCTGAAATCACCGAGTTCCCACGCCAATGGGAGTACAGTGAACCATGGGAGTGCAAATGTACAGGTAGGGCATTCAGCTCATGGCAGCTTCTCCTCAGTCAGACTGCTGTAGTTCAGCAAGAACACCTACCTCCATCTCATCACTTACGCATTCAGCAAAACTAGACCTTTCCCTCCTGGTGGTTCACAGTGATGGGCACTGGAGTGATGTTCACCATCACCAGTTCCATGGAAATGAGTGCGATGAATTGCTGAAGATGGTGAAGTTATGTGTGCTCTGAGCTGGAACTAAAGGAACCAGGAAGTCAGGAAAGCATTCCAATACAGATACGCACATACACATCCCACACACACATACCAAACGTACACACCACATACATACACCACACACACACACATACACATCCCCCCACATACTAAACATACACACACCATACATCAAACCACACATATCACACACACACATATATACACATACATACACCTCACATACATATACACCACACACAAACATACACACCAAACACACACATACACATACACATCCCCCACACACATACAAAACATACACACTGCACACACACCACACACATACACCACACAATACACATCCTACTCACCCACACACACATACCAAACATACACACTACACACACACACATACCACACACACACACCACACACACACACCACACACATACATATACCACGCTCATCCATACTACACACACATACCAAACATACACAACACACACACACACACACACACACACACCCCACAGCCTGAGATGGCTTAAGCAAATGTGGTATTTTGGAAGAACACTGTATTCAGTGATGACCAGTAAACTAATTAGATCCATTTAAGCAAAGGACTACAGGACTGATAATGACTAACGTTCCCAGGAACTTAAGCTACTGTTTATTATATGAACATTTTTGTCATATTCCTCACTCATGATTTTACCCCTAACTCTCCATTTTCACTACTTCCTTGTTCATCATCCTCTTCTCTTGCACAGTCAATGAGTAAGTAAATAAACGAACAGCTGAGATAGAAATTCCCCCCCACTTGGAACCTTTAGTATCATGCATTTGCTGGAGACTTTCATCCGTGTGACCAGCTGCTTCCACACCTGGCTCCCACTGGCTCCCTATCGTAGATCGTCTATCAAGTGGTCTGTGTAACCCCATCTCCAGCCATACTTCAGCCTCTGCCATTCCAGCACAAATGCTTTTCCTAGGCCAAATTCTCCCACCCAAAGCACACTTCCCTTTACCAATTCATGTGTAACTCCTTCTCCAGATCTTCAACCCAGGGCTGCCAATTTTAGGACATCTCAGATGACTCCTCTCGGGTCCCTTTTGGCTTTGCTCGGTTTGCCCCATAGCATGCTTTGCTACATCTGCCCATTTCCTCATGAGTGGGTCTGCATCACACCTTCTTTACCTCAGGGACCTATGAAGTAAGGTATGGCTTTACCTCACTTCGCTGACGGTGACCATCTTTAGACACACTCAAATTCTAATGGAAACTGACAAGTAATTAGGGTTAGAAGTCCTCTAGTAAAACTCCATCTTGTTTGCATAAAATTTAACACGTGTGTCACCTTATAACTAAAGCAGTACACCCACTATGACTTGTTTTGGTTTGGTACATGCATATTTTTATTTTTCAGTCTGTTCAGAGTGAAATTCAAATGAATTTACGCAGTTATTTTTCTCAACATGTATAGTAAATCAAGATGTCAAAAAGATCTTGTTTGGATGGAAGGTAATTTCCCAAATGTCAGTAAATTAACTAAATGTCTTCTAGGTTTATTGTAATTTGGTGTTGTCTCTTGTCTCACTTTCTACTTCCTTTGATCTAGTATTGAAGTCACAGTGCTACACACCCTTTATATATGAGAACGGAATGCTAACTGCTTTGATGTGAGACCCACATCTGAGATCAAGGACTGTCCTTACCTCCCTTGTGGCATGAGCTATAATTGGAACTGAGATCATCCAAGGTGGCATACTAAGTGCCTGTGGATGTCTCCAAAACATTGTGCCATCTGCATTCAACAGCATCTATCGTCATGTTGCTATGTCACCCTAGTTGATCTCAGAGACCACAGGGCACTAGGTGCAGAACAAACAGGCTTTATCTAATGAGCGGTGGTGATTGTGGAAGTCCATGTCTCTGTGGGTGAATAGGACACCCAGCACAGATGCTGCCAGCCAGATGGTGAGAAAGCAGTCCTCCCTGGCAGTCCGAGGTGAGAGGGCACCACTGACTGGTCTCACCTTCCTCTTGCTTTTGTCCTGATCCTGTGGTCCACTCCTGTGACTTTTAGGTTCTCAACGACATGGGTCCTCCGCTATCCAGCAAGGTTTGATATGTTGAAACCTAGTAGATAAATGCTGGGGATGTAGCCAAGCACTGACCTGTGATGTCTGTGGTGCCTATGACTGATTGTATTTTTTCCTGCATGCTCATCCATCCTGGTGTTTGTAAGTAGCAAAACAATGAGCCTGATTTGTTCTCCTTTGTAGAGCCAGGCCGAGGCCCACTACAAAGGAAGTAAACATGCCAAGAAGGTCAAAGCTCTAGAGGCAACGAAAAATAAACCCAAAATGGTTCCTTCCAAGGACAGCGCAAAGGCTAATCCCAGCTGCTCCGTCAGGCCAGGCACAGGCGACAGCTCTGACAAATCAGGTCAATGGCACTTTTTGTTCTTTGGCATTGTTGTGTCCCTCCTCCCCACCCCACCCCCAACCCTGTTTCCCTCCTCCTTGGATGTTGCATGTTACTCTCCATGATTTATTTTTGTAATATGATATGTTTCCCTCACAGGAAGCAATATGTGTTAGCAGAGAATGTAAACATTTGATATGTTGCCATTCCATGTTGTACAATATATATTTATATTTAAATATGTGTGTGTATATAAGTATATATGTATAAAAATCAGCAAAGACTGTTGGTTACATGTTCAGGCAAAGATCAAGTAATGGATATAAAACAATGATATTCTTCTTCTATTCCTCTTATGTCTGGTTTGTGTTACAGGTTTTTAAGAGAAGAGATTCTTATACTTGTTAATATATATTTTTTGTATCCTCTAATCTCAGCGAAGAGTTAGGGGTGATGTTTTCTGAGAGAATGACATTTATGGGTATGAAAATGTGCTTAGAAGAAACAGATTCTGACTTTCTAACACCTTCACAAAGCTCTTCTCTGAATTACAAATAGACCCAAATAATTTAAAGGAATTATTTACAAAGCCATGAACTGTCTAACAGAAAACCTTAATATAAAATTACAAATGTGTTGTTGATGGAAGAGCCTCATAAGAAAATTCTTTAATACAGAACCTGTAATATCTGAGTGAGTTCTTTCACTGGGAAACAAAATTCTTTGTCTCTTTCAGTGTGGATACTGTGAAATTGGATGTTGATAGGCTCCCCTCTCACAGCTGCCCTTGGGACCCATAATGGATTTGTCATCCTGTTTTAGTGGCTAGCTGAGGAACAGTGTCTGTTAAAGGGCATTAAAAGGACGTGTCCCTTTCTTTATGTTTGACTCTGGCGTTAGGGACTTCTAGGTTGTGGGAAATACACACTTCAGATTCTCTCCTGATTGTCAAAATCCCTGCAGCACTTGAGGAGGAAGCTGAAGGATGCTTACCATGACTGCCCAGGGCCGTTGGTGATGGGCAAATCCATTACTGTAAGAGAGAGTACAGAAATCCTCTTCAACTAAGAAAACTATGTACAAAGGAGACATTATTGCTTAAGTCCTGTAGATTCTGGCTTCAAAAGCATAGAAGCCTATAATTAAGCTACATGATTTAGTGTTACTAATGATTCTTTGTGCTTTCTATGCTAGGGTCACCAAATTACCTTATCAGAGAAACATGATAAGTACTGGATTGTTACACAGCACTTCTAACCTTGTGAAAAACAAAACCCCTGTTTAGACAAAGCATAAAACATAATATTTAACCTGTGTTTAAAGTAGTTATTAGTATAGGTACAAAGCACTATTTCCATGTGTGCAATATCACAATTGGCATTATAGCTTGCAGTGTGTTTGGAATCACAGCAGTTGCCCTGTGTTTGGAAAAGCAAAATCCACCATCTCCTGACTTCCTGCCAGCTTTTATTTTCCACAGAATATTGTTGCCATTATGAAACAATACTCTGTCAAGGGTTTTATTACCTGAATTGTGGTCTTTACCTCCAGCAGGACTTACAAGTAAAAGGAAAAACAATGGAGGTTAGTGTCACCCCCTTCCTTCAGTTTATTTTGTGGTTTGAGCTAATCAGATAGTCAGTGGGTTCTAAAAAGACTCCAACATCTCAGCCAAATATGCTCAGCGTTTCAGGGAAGCCCGGAACCACCTGGGAATTATGTTTGCTCAAAGGACAGTAGTAAAAGTAATGAGCAGAAAGTGAAATAGAAACAGCCAAAGACCAGAGGACATTGAATCAAGGACAAACTACCAAGGACATAGAAAATGCAAATGGAAAAGGCCAGGTTATAATCACAGCCTCCCATGCCTATAGGGTGCCCAGCGAAGACTGTTGAAATAAATTACAGCAAATCAAGGTCTTTCTTCCAACATCTGAATGTTAGCATTCATCGAGGACTGATGTTCATGAAACAAAGAGACCTCCTGGGAAGCTGTGTTTGCCTAGTGAGCTGTTGGAACCATCTAGGGTCAAGGACACCAGTGATGTTAACAAAGAAAGAAGGCTAGGGTTCAGGAAAAGCCCTGGCGGATGAGAGTGGAGAGATGAAAACAGAAATCTAAATGACGGCATCTCCAAGGCATATATGAGGTGGTCTTTAATCCTGCAATGCCATCTCGGGCTTCCCCTGTGACAGAATCGTGTACCCCCGCTGAGTACCTGTAGTCAGTCTCTCAGCGTTTGAATCTCTCACTTGTGAGACTCTCCAGATTTGAGAAAAATGCTTGTATTTGGACACACACCTCATTTATCATACACAGATGAGACTACTCATGCTTTGTGTGTCAATGTAAATGAAATACGTCGTGTCTATGATAGTTACACCAACATCAATGGGGGACAGCATCTTTAAAGTAACTGAGTTGTACTTGTTGGATGTATGTTCCTTTGTCCCCTTTACCTGAAACTAGGTTCTGTATAAGAATTCCTTTGTGTTTATAGAATTTCCAAATGAGAAAATTAGAAGCTTTACCCAATCAGAGAATATGATCTAAATGGCCTAACCAATGGCCGATTGCTAACCACATATTTCTAAGTCCTCGAACTGTTTTTTGTCATTATTACAAATTCTAGTCAGTAGCCCTCATTCGTTTAAAATCCTGTTTGAGATAAACAGAACACACAGAAACAAGTCCTTTATAACTGGCCTGGGTAGAACGGGGTGAGAAAGAAAACAGGAAGAGGAACGGTGACTTGTGATCCTCAGCTGATGGAAATGCTTTCTGTCAGACCACATTACCTCTAAAGAGTCAGCCAAAACTGAGTCAATGACAGGGACTCCACAGTTGATTGTCAAATCCCGTGAGACTGAAATTCCCCAGCAATGGTCTTTTTCTTCTGAATAGAATTCATGTCAACTGGTTTTCAGCAGAGTCTGTGATGCCTCGAGTTTTGGATGAGAAGTCACCCACCTGATGCCTGAGTTGCCGGTGCAGTGATACAGGCAACAACTATCCACAGAATTTACCAACCCAACTTCTAGTCTCTTAGTATCAACTTAGCCATAGAAAGTTGTTTAAGGAAATCAAATTATGAAGGGAAAGAAAGAACCAGGCATTGGGGGAGGAAGCTTCCAGGAGAGCAGCAGTCTGGGAAGCACTGAATAGCATTGACCATGAGGTGAGGATTTGAAGTATCTGCCAAGGAACATGGAGGCCCATGAAGACTGATCCATGATCCTTCGTGCTGTCCTAGAGCGCACACAGTTTATTCTGTGATATGTACTCACCATCTTGCAGGGCTTTGGTGAGCCTTTCTACCTGCTACTTTGACACTTGGTACAACCATTTCTGTCCTTTGTGTTATATTTGGAGATATAATTTGGCTCATGTTTAATCTGAGTCTGTACAATACAGAGAGATTCGTCATAATAGAGCCAACAGATATAAAAATGTCAGGATGACATGGCAAGCTCTCTGGGTCTTTCTCTCAGGTCAGTAAACAAAATGGGCTTAAACTACAAATAGCAGGTGTTTCATTTATAGGAACTTCCAACTTCATGGTTTTTAAAGACTAAAGAAAGTTGAGTAAGAATAGCTGCCCCACTCAGTTCTTAGAAATTGAGGTAGAATTAAATGCAGACATATAGTTTTCTGGTCTCCCAGGATCTGCCCCAACTTTAAATGACGCTTCAGTGGGCGTTGGAAACACACAGTGAGAGAAGGAGGAGGAATGTAGTTGGGGAGAATTAGGGTCAGAACACAGCAAGCCTTAGGCAGCTTCAGGAAGACAGCTGGAACACACAGGCCAGACGCTGCACCCAAATCTCTCCCTGGAGTTCAAGTGTCCTGATGCCATGAGACACTACCCGTCTGTCCCTGTGGTGATCTGTCCCACAGATCATGGTAAGGCTCTTTTGTGATATTGTAACAGGTCCAGATTCACAGAGCCTTCAAAGGAAACCTTAATACTTACAAATAAAAAAATCAACACAATCAGCCATAGTCAATAATCCTAGGCTTTCTATTAGGCCTTTAAAAATAAATTAGTGAACTATTATTCTAATGGAGGAAAACATTCCCGGTTTAAAGTATATTAAAGCGACTTTAAATAAGCAGGCTTTTGAATGGTTGCTCTCAAAGGAAGGCCTAAGGAATGGTTTCAGCTGTCCAGCTAATATCCAAATGCAGCTAAGAGCCAAAAACAAAGGACCCAGAATGCTCTGCAGGAAATACAGTCACGGGAGCATTGCAAACAAGCATTGGTTTACAAGAGGCAAGCACATAGATGTTTTCATGTGAACCCTTCAGGAACCCTGCAACAAGTAGGGCTAAAATCAGTATCTCCCTCTTCTTCAACCATGTCACAAGCAGGATTTCCACACGGTTGATGATCCTCAGTAAGAGCAACTCTCAACCCCCTTTGGGGTCATCAAACGACCCTTCATGGGGGTTGCCTAAGACCATCCTAGATATCAGATATTTAAATTATAATTCATAACAGCACCAAAATTATTATTATTACAGCTATGAAATAGCAACAAAATATTTTTATGGTTAGGGGTCACCACAACATAAGAAACTGTGTTAAAGGGTCTTAGCATTAGGGGAAGTTGAGAACCACTGCTCTCTACCATAGTATAATACAGTGTTATATTTTTGTCAGACACAGCAGTTCAACAATGGGATTCTCACTCTGGCAACATCTTAAAATTGGAAATTAGCGATATAAAGATAAAATAGTATATAGCCACCACCTTCTGGTTGCTTCCAAGAATATGGTGACAGTGAAGAAGCTGGGATTGGAAAAGCCAAGTGTCCTTACTAAAGCTGCCTCAGTCCCCAACACACAGGAATAACCAGGAACCCCAGCTTCTTGTCCCACGCTCATTCTGACCCCTGTCACTTCTGAGCTTCAGAACACATGCGAGAGTGCCAGGGAGACACACTCAGGTTCCGCCAAACAACTGTTTCCCAGAGTTAGAAAAGAGGAGCACACTTTACAGTGGTCATTGACGCTTGAGGTAAACTCAGTGACTGTTCAAGGAACATCATCATATACAGTGTTTTATTAATGCTCTTAAAATTCTTGTGAGTCTATTACCTGCAGTGTTTAACTGCAACAGGAGGAAGCTTTATTTTGGAGGTGATGATTTCATTCTTTTAATTTAAGGGGAAATTTTAATCAAACCATTCATCTCAGGTAAATGGCACGTGAGAAATGCTCCTGAAGCCCCAGTTTGACAACTGTAGACTCTCCGTGTCCGGAGACAGATAATGCTGACTGGGATGAGGCCAGCCTTGGAAAGGACTCTGCCAGCATAGCATAAACCTTTCCTGCCCCCCAACGGTTTGCCTTCAGTGCTCGTTAGTTTTCCATTGAAGACACTGGCAGTGGGGACATGGGAACTCTGGTTTGTTTCACGCCCATGACCTTTGGAGTCTGAGATGGCAATGGAGATCTCAGGGCAGAGCACCCCAGTGCAGCTCATCTTAAGTGTTGGCATGTGATGGTTTTATGTGGGGGCCATTCTTTAGGTGTGAACCGAGAGCTGTTATCAGTTCACACACAGGCCAGTGTAACGTGCCCACCAGGAAGGCTTGGCGTTCAGTTGCTTATGTTTGCTGAATCTCCTTTTGAACGAACATCTTCAGCTTTGTCAAAGAGTGCTTCTGGCAAAGGCCCTCCTTTTGATGGGTCCCCCTGTGTGTTTAGTAATTTTTATGTGTTGTGATAAATGGAGCCAGGTTCTCCACTGACTGCCACTGCACTCCATCTGTTAACCAGCAAGGCCTTCCTAAGTGTGTCTTCCCGCTTCCTGTATCCGGCAGCAGGACCTTGTGCTGTTAAATAGAAGAAAATGATAGTTTCTTGCTGCGACAGTGCCTGTCACTTACAGACAAGTGCCACCATAAATCTGGTATACATCTATTCAAATCCAGGAAGCCAAGATTTAGTAACCCTCATAAAATAATAGATTAACTGTGTTTATGACAAACATCTTAAGCCTGAAATTCTGGGGGTACAATCATGTAGAACATAAACGGGCCCCATCTGTCTGAAGAGAATAGACCATTATACTAAAGCTCATATATTCATGAAATGTTCATATATCATGAAGACTTTCAAAGGACATTTCAAAACTGAAATGGCTTCCATCTCTGCTCATAACACATGGAGTACGACAGGAGCAGCCTGCCAGGTGAAGCCAATGGCTCTTGAGACATTTGTCTCCACTCGAAGCCAACTTCTGAGACTTCTGACCATTTGCAGTAGCTTCAAGGAAAAGAATGCTCAAGTTTTACCTCCATGCTTTCTGCTTTTCAAAGCTGCTCTCTGGCGTTGCTTTTGGGGTGGAGAAGTGGACCTGATGGATGATTGGCCTGTTGACTTATGATTTGCTGGAGACGTGTTCTAAACCGCACCCCCACCCCATAAACTGTGGGTTGTGCTTCATTAAGCTCATCACCTTCACGAACTTTCCTAAGCTTCAGTCCTTTCTATTTCAACTTGTAGTCATCTCGGGCTTTTTAATACCTTTATTCACAACATTTTTGCATTGAAAAGCAACTGGAATGTAAAAGACTTTGTACATACACTGAATAATTTTGTATAACCACAGATGCCCTTGAGACTTCAACAAAGGTTATTATTTATATTTTAATGGCATTCCTCTTTATTTGCTTCAGGAAAAATTCTCCTGTTGTGGCATATTTTTCTGACAAGGGTGGCTGCTCACATAGAGCTTACTCGATAAGTATTTTATATTCTGTGTGCAAGGCACATGTGTGAGACAGTTTTTTAGCACTCTGGGGCCAATCCTAATAACATTATCTAGTAACACACAAAAATCAAATATGTATGTGTGTGTGTGTGTGTGTGTGTGTGTTTTCTTTTCCTGGAACTTTTCAAAAGTAGATTCCTTAACCCCAGCCTTGCTCAAACAGGCCCAGATGTAGCTGAATCCTCCCCATCTGGAGAGTGCCAGGGTCAGCCTTGGCAATGTCCACTGGGGCCAGTTTCGGTCCCTATGCAGCGTGTAAGGGCATTAATTGAAGGTCATAATTTCCTCCACTGAGTCCTAAGGATGTTGTAGACTTCAGAGGGCCCCAGAAAGAGCTTTGTTGTAGGGCAGGGCCACCAGTGTACCTCCACTACAAGGCACAGAAGAACTGTGGGGTCGGGGGCATTGCAGGGAGCTCCTAACATGATGGAGAGTGGGGGAATAGTTACAGAGTCAGCCTCAAGATCCCCGAATAGTTCCTATGTGCCAGCCTGGGAGAATACAAACCTGTGCGAGCTGCAGCTGGGACAAGCGAAGCCCTGCCTTCTCTCTCCTTGCCTCTCTCCTCTTGTTAGAGTGATGATACCTATGCCAGACCTGTGCCACTGCTACATTTTGGAAATAGCTCATTTAGATCCCACAGACCCAGAGCTTAGGCAGAGCTAAGGCACATATGTGAGACCATTTTTTAGCACTACCTGGTCTTCTATTGCACTCACCTGATTTAGGTGAGACTCTGGACTTTGAGCTTTTGAGTCTGAGATAAGCTAAGGTTTCTGACGCAATTGGAATGGGATGAATGCATCTTGCATGCGAGGCTATGAGGTTTTTTGGGAACCGAAGGCAGAATGCTGTAGTTTGAATGTCCCCTCCAAAACTCATGATGAATTCAGCTTCAGCTGGCATGGCACAAAGGCCTTCACCAGATAGCAGCGCCATGGAGAAAGTGGGCCCTCCTGAGACACCAGATTTTTAAATGACTTGATTCTAGATTTCACCATCTCCAAAATCAGAAATAAACTTACAGTGCTCAGTTCATGGTAGTAGAAGAATGGCCCAAGACACAGCAATATTAATGTTAATTAACATTAATATTACTAGGGACTAGGGATGATTTTGTGCCCACATTGTGCTAAGTGTCTTATATATACTGTCTTACTTATGGGCTGAAGTCTTCGGATGGACACCTGAAAGTAAAGTCTAGAGAAAGGGAGAAAGAACTTAGAGGATATCTTCAGGTTGAGGGTAGTTTTAAGGTCAGTATGTCACCTAGACCTTCTCTCAGCTGCTCTCCTTTGGAAAAGCTTTAAGGACTATACCACTGTATGGTTTTTAAAAGGTTGTTTGGGACTTTTTCTACTAAGTGGCACTATTGAATTTCTTTACCCCAAAAGATGCAATGCTCCTTACCCCAACCTACTTTATAGATGGTTTTGTTGTTGTTGGTTTGGTTTCGTTTGCTTTTAATCAAGTTAAGTTAAACATGGTTCCACAAGCCTCTAAACCTTGCACTGGGGGAGACATAGGCAGATAGGTCTCTATGAATCTGAGGTCAGCCTGGTCAAGGTAGCAAGTTCTAGCCCAGCCAGGACTACATAGTGAGACTTCATGTTCTAAGTGGATTTGCATAATGAAGTGTTAATCAAGGTGTGATTTCTGGGTGCCATTCACCAGCATTGCATCTATAACATAGTGAAAGGAATATGACATTAAAGTCAATCCATTAGTTCTACCTCTCTTTGACTTGATATAATTTGACCACACCATGCTCTCTGGCTTTCCTTTTTTTTTCCTTCTATAAAATGGAAGTATTAATGTCTGCCTCCTAAGAGTGTCAGGGTTAATGAGCTAAAGACTGCCACGTGCTCAACGAAGTGCCTACCAGGTAATAGGCCCTCAGTAAATGGTAGCCATAAAAATCCCTGGTCCTGGAAAGACTGGATGTAGGGGAACGCCAGGACAGAGTAATGAGAGGGGGTTGAACGGAGAAAAGAGGGAGGGAAGGGGGCTTATGGGACTTTCGGGGAGGGAGGAAACGGGAAAGGGGAAGTGATTTGGAATGTAAATTAAAAAAATAAAATAAAATAATAATAAAAAAAAACAAAAAAAAAATCAACCATTTGTTCACAGATATTCAAGGCCCTGTCCCTGACTCCACCATCACTTCCTGCCACACTGGCATGCAACAGTACACTCAAATCCTCTGTCTGCGCTTCTTTATCATCTCAGAGTAATTATGTGCACATGTGTTTTCATTCCAGGACACCCGTGGCTTGATGAGCCCATTACCCTGTGAGACATTTAAAATTAGCAAGAGCCCTTCTTTTTGGTCTCGCTCATATTTTTGTGCAATGGAAGAAGCATTTCTCCATTGATCCTAGCACTTCTGTGCTTTGTCTTCCCAGCACCCCATTCCGCACATGGCAGTCACAGGTAGCTTGTATCATATGGAAACTATTAAGGACATTTTAATGGTGGGAGACCAGGCTCTTGCCCTAGAGGGTGGGTAAGGCAGCAAGACACTAGTTAACTCTTGTACTCCCCCTGTCAGTATAAAGGAGGCCAGGCCTGAGTTTCACATGTATGTGACTATGGTGTTGAACTCAGGGACAACCCAACACAATTTCAGTTGTTTAGAGAGAAATGTAGGTGTTGGATGTTGAGCAGTATAGCTCTGGCTGGAACCAGTCTTGGCCAGTGAGATCAAAGATTTTGAAGGCATGGTGCTCTAAGGAGAAACAGGCCTCTGTCCTGGCAAGTCCCAGGTGGCATTTGTGTCAATTGGTAAGAATTTTGTCATCTCATAGATTTAATTTCCAGCTATTTATGAAACTATATGACATTTAGTTGGGTATTTCTTTTGGGCTTTTAATGACTTGACCTCTAAGTACACTTTTTGCCCCCTTTTAAATGTGAAATAGCATAAATAAATACTACAGTTTATTCTCACAATAGATTGTTTTACTCCTGCTTTTAGATTATTTGAATTTCCATCTGAATTTTATAAATTTTGCCCACTTAAATAGAAAAATAGCTATTAAGTTAAAATAATAGAAAGTTAAAATTTCTAGCATATCATTGTTCCTAATTCTCTGTTAGCAAACAATTTTACTCAATATTAAAATGTATGGATGTGCAGTCATTTCCTTAATATCCACAAGGGACTGGATCCAGAACCCCTAAAGTATACCAAAATCTGCAGATGTTCAAATTAATTACACAAAACAGCAAAGTGTTTGCACAGATCCTACATAGAGCCTCCCTGATACTTTAAATCACCACAGAACATTTACGACACCCACTACAGTGTAAGTGCTATAGAAAAGTTCTACTGTCTCTAGAGAGTGATTATAAAAAAATATCCACACATGTGCAATACAGGTGTCATTCTTACCTGAGTATTTTTGATCCATAGTTGGTTGAAATTACAAATGTAGAACCGTGGGCAAAGAGGCAGACTGTCCTGCATTTTTGAATTTAGGAAAATTTTTTTCTTTCTTTTTAGCCAGAACTATATTCAATCCTTTGGCCAACCCAAAAAATATAGTTAAAAATATGAGGCTGGGGGATAGCTTAGTTGATGAAGTGCTTGTCTCACAAGCACGAACACCTTAGTTTGATGCCCAGAACCCAAATAAAAAATGTGGGTCACTCCAGGAAATACTTATAATCTCAGTGCTGGAGATGTGGAGACAGTTGGATCCCTAGGGTTCAGCAGCCAGCCAGCCTGGCCTACTCTGTGAGTTTTAGACCAGTGAGAGACTCTGTCTCAAAGAAAAAGAAGTAGACAGTGCCCTTGAGGAACAATTCTCAAGCTCTGCACACATGTACCTACATACATGCACATGAACAAGTCCCCCCACATATATATACATGTATGCATGCATGCATACAAAAGTGTTTTATCTAAGAACTATACTTGGAAGACTTGCTAGTGCAACTCTTCTACTCAGAGTGTTTGTGGTGTTTAAAATGGAGAGACTCCATGCCAGGGAGGAGGCTCCGTTGGTAAAGTGCTCACTACGCACATTTTACCAAGCATGAGGGCCTGCATGTAGATCCCCAGTCCCCACGTAAAAATCCAGGAACGGTGGCATGTGTCTGCCGCAATCCCAGCACAGGGGAGGCACACAGACAAGCATACTTCTGGGCTTGCTGGCCAACTAGGCCAGCTGAATCAGCTCATTTCAGAAGTGAACTTCACAGACTCGGAGAACCGTAAAAAAGGCTCATTCTATTAGATCAGTGAATTCTTCCCTCTGGATTCTATAACTAGGAAACAATTATAAGCACAGAGTAAGAATAATAAAACATTATTCATTAAGGTGCACATTTATTTGTATTACTGTAAAATGCAAACAAGTACCAAGGAGATTATTTAAATACACTGTGTATATTATGCATCTTAAAAGTAAATAAAAGTAATAGCATGAAAATAATGAGTAATGGACATTTAAGAGTTAGAGAATATTTTAAAATAATTAATGCAAAGTGATATCATTATATATATATATATATATATGTGTGTGTGTGTGTGTGTGTGTATGTATATATACACATACTGTAGCTGTTCAGACACACCAGAAGAGGGCATAGGATCCCAGTACAGATGGTTGTGAGCCACCATGTGATTGCTGGGAATTGAACTCAGGACCTCTAGAAGAGCATTTAGTGCTCTTCACCACTGAGCCATCTCTCCAGCCCCACAAAGTGATATCATACACACACATACACACATATGCATTCCATACCTTGCATTCCATATTCAGCATTGTGGCAGGCACTGGTGTTTGAAGGGTCAGTGCACCACGGGACTTAACATGTGAGCCCTGCCCCAGTTAAATATTTAAGACAGTGAAAATATAGGCAAGAAGGAAAACTGAACACTGCTTAAACAATGCAGGGAAGGATGAGAGCAGACAGAGATGCAGGCAGAATGAAACAATCCACAGAGATGCCATGCCTAGCCAGTGTGCGTCTCATGGGTTCCTTTGGCCAACGGACGGAGCCTGTAGTTAGACTACATGCTTTGAAGTTGATAGGACACAAATATAGCCATGAGTTGTTGTTATCCTAATATAACAATAATGCTTGAGATGTGTTCTTGCTGTGGGTCCAACCTCTACCCGAATTTAAAGTAATGGTAAACACGCATGTTGTCCAAGTATTCTGTGACAGTGCTAATGTTCCCTAAGACTATTTGACATCTGTAGGTGGCAGAGGTAAAGGCACCCCTGAGTCTGTCATGTTCGTTTGAACTGAAGGAAATGCTAAAATTTAATGAGAGATAAATGAAAATAAAGATAAATGTTTGCTAGCCAGAGTATGTAAAACTTAAAGTTTAGGTGCCCTTGGGGCCCACAGAGCTCAGGTTAAAAACCCGTGTTTAATTTGACAGAAGCAGGAATTTTTTTTTCCTCTCTCTTGTCATATGCCATAAACATGTATCCTTAAGTCTAGATGAAAGTCTGTGTGACAGACACAGACAGGACAGGAAGGAAGCCCTCAGCTGTGTTTCTGTGTTCTCGTCATGAGGTTGACAGACGGCCACGCAGTGTCCTAATGGTCTCTTGCTCAGTTCTGTAGTCCACATTCACGTTGGCCACCATTTAACCACAGGCCTGCATCTGAAACAAGCAACTTGTAACAAGGAAAGGTTGATCTGGGGTTCTAGTTTTGGAGGCTTTTTTCTTTGGTCATTTGACCCTCTCACTTTTGAGGCTGTGACAAGGCAATACACCATAGCCTGGGGCTCCTTGCCAAAGCAAAACTACTTCATTATATGGAAGCAACATAAACGAGGAAGGGACAGGTGTCCTGTTATCTGCTTGAAAGGAACCCACGCCCCAGGGACTTAGAAACCTCCAACCAGGCCCCCACCTTTTAGACAGTTTCACTGCCTTCCAGATGCCCCCTATCAGACACAGGACCAGAACTGAAGCAATCCCTGAGACCAGGCAGGATGAGCAACCCAAAACAAATTCCTCTGGAGACTCAGCCTTTTAAATTAAAAGTAACTTCCCAGGGCCAGCCTACTCTCCCCAGCATCTACAGGTCTTAAATATTAAGCTGGCTCTGACAACTTCATAAAGCTGCAGATTGAATTTGGAGACAAAAGTCAGACCGGAACTAGGAGATCATGATGAGTGTTTAGCAAAGATTCTTAAAGATCCCTAGCCTCCCTGTGCTGCCTAAATGTCCGGCCCTGGAGTATCTGCCTGGGATCCTTAGACCGTAGTTACCTTTATAAAAGCGTGTGGGCCAGCTGAGTACCTGCCTGCCAGGGGCAACCTGAGGCTCTAAGCTTGTTTCCCAGCAGTAAGTTTTGCCTCTGACTAGGTGAAGAAAGAACCAGTGTCTCCACAGCTCTCTGACTGACCTTTCCTTCCTCTTGGGGGCACTTCCCCCTGTCTGGAGCATCAGAACCTCCCCTTTGCTGAGTTTATAGCTAGGGAGGAGGAAGGTGGACCTAAATTTGAACACCCTCCCACCTCTTTGGGCTTTGTGAATCTGAGATTGTGTTCTCTAAAATAGGGCCATACACTTAGCAAAAAAGAGACCCTGTTCCTCATTCTATCTTGAAAATTAGTTTTTTTTTAATCTTATTCCCAGCTTTTGAATCCCTTCACCCTAAGAGTCTTGAATGAGTGACATGAGTTATTCTATTCTCAATAATAAAGGTGCCTCAAAGATAACTGTTTCACATCTCTGGGTAACAAATCAGAAAGGGGCAATTTTTCAACCTAAAGAAGTTGAAATGTGATTTCTCTATTGTACAAGTCAAATGGCTGGAAAACTATACAAAATAGGTGAAAGTTTTTCATTAGATTCAAACCCCAGCAAATCATATTTCTTTTGTGCTCACTCAGGAAAACTGACAAGTTCACAAATATCGGCACCAGTTCATGGATAGCAAGGCAGGGCTGCCAGCCCTCCACATGGAGGTACTTGGCCATGCCCCTGTCTTATCTGAGTGTGAGAGACTGGCTGCTTTTGCTCCAGAACAAGGGATAGTGTCAGAAGGGACAAAGGCAGCCAAGGACATGGAGTTGGGGAAGGAGGGCACTATCTGACATTTTACTGAGCCACAAACCCCCTGCAAGGCAAGGGCTGATGACTAGAACCTGATTGACAGGGGCTTTGAAATGGAAATGAGAGCCGCCTCCTAAGTCAGGACCTCAGTCAGGACCTCAGAGGTCCCAGATGCCAAAATAGCACTGGGCCAATTTTGAATTTACAGAATTCAAAATGAGTCCTAAATTACTTTAAATAGACTTCCGTTTTCTTTTAGGACAGGTGACATCTGATTCAGCAAAGAAGCACTTTAACTTACACGATGTTTACCTGCTTTCTAAGTTAGTCTAAAGGCCACCATATGAAAATGAGGCGTAAACATAGCTAATTAGGAATTAGTAAGCTTCTTAGTGACCAGCCATGCTTGAAGATACAGGGTTTCTGGAATTTAGCTAGAGATGTGGCATTACACATCAAGGGCCTGACAGCTTCAGATTGGTGTACTGTTTTTGTGCCCTGAGAAATTAACAAGGCAGATGTAATTCCTCATTTTTTTTCCATGGCCACTTGGTATTTCTAGACTGAGGACGGAAGCACTCTACCCTGTTTTCCATATCCACTATATATGGAAAAGACTTCCAGGTGCCAGGTCCGCAGCATGTTCTGATGTTCATTCCCAAGTGTGGAGCTGACATCAGATTATTGCTTAACAGGAAGTCCCCTGACTAGTAAAGCACTTTAGCCAGCTAGTAGATGTGAGATAAACCACTCTACACTATGCCAGGTGAACTTCAGGGACACTTGAACTAGATCCAATCTAAGTAGGGCATCTACTTGGGAAAATCTAAATGAGTGACAAGAAGACCCATCTGCCAAGTCAGACTAGGCCACGAGGTATAAAGCCATGTGCCTTGGGGACTTCAGTTAGGTGTGAGTGGTAATGTCTCTAAGACAACAAAACTCCCATGATGCCCTTCAATGATGATGATACCCAAAAGGTATAGGAAATCAAATAATGGCACAGCACCCAGTCCTTAGAATTAATTCAGATTATTCTTATTGTATGAAGAAATCAGCCACATAATTGTTGAAACTGCAAATAACAGTAGTCTGGTGCAAGTTAATATTGGCAGCATAGAACATCCCTGAGGAGAGAGTTGCTAGGCATGACTCTCTAATGAATCTCCAGACAGAACACAAATAGTTTCATAAGTGGGAAATTTTGCCAGAGGGGAGGGAGTGTGACAAGGTCAAAGATATTAGGAAAACAAGAACATCAGAAACAACCAGCCAACAACAAATATCTCTCCATGCTGAAAGAGGCAGCCCAATCTGCCGTCGGTGAACTTGCCAGTTTTCCTGCATGAGCACAAAGAGTTTACTTGCTAGGGTTTCCTGCCAATTCCCAGCGTCCTCCTGTTCTGTGTAGTTTTCCAGTGAACTAGCTTTTACCAGGAATGCCAAAGCTCTAGGTTCTATCACCACAACCACCAAAGAAAGAACAAAAGAAAAACACATTGACTGAAAACAAGGCACAAGTTTACTGGAGAAGAGAACTGCTTGCTATTCGTTGACTTTTTTTCTCCATGTGTGCTTCTGGCCAGGCACCTACAGGCAGACCTTCCTCCATGTCTACAGCTCTATCAACTCTCAGCATTGTTTGCCTATATGTACGCCGTGCAGTATGGCTAACAGAGAACATAATGAAATATTCTAATTCATTCATCTTATCAAACATTAAAACACCAAACAAAAATGTCACATATGCATTTTTGTTGCTTTTATAACTCTACCCTAATATATTTCTAAGAGACCCATTGCTAAAAGCTTCAACTTGAACTGGCATTAACTATTGCAGATATGGAGGCTGGAGAGATGATTCAGGCGTTAAGAGCACTTGCTGTTCTTCTGAAGAACTAGAGTTCAGTTCCCAGAACTCATGCCAGGCAGCTCACAACCACAATAACTCCAGCACCAGAGGATCCCATGCCTCTGGCTTCCTTCAGTACACTCATGTGCACATACCCACGCATAGACACATACAGGCATATAATTAATAATAACTTACTAATAAATGAACCCTAAATATTACAAACATGTAACAATGACAAGAGTTGTATAAGTATTTTATATAATCAAAAAGAAATACATGTTTTTTCCTACGTCTCACTATAGTTCAGTGGTGAGCACTGACATTTTGAAAATTTCTACTCCTGTAGCACTGTCTAGAATTCGGCATTCTGTAGCTTAGTAGAATCATTGCCCATGGGTGTTTTTCTGCACACTTTGCATAGAGATAGGTTAAGATGTTCCCAGGACTCGAGAACTTCTATCTTGACAATTTGCAGGCGCAAATAAATGATTATGAGATAATAGAATAATTTTGTGAAGAGGATTACGAAAGCTCAGTAGGGGAGAAGGGAAGATGTGATTCTGAAACCTAACCAGAGACATTAGTAGAGATTTGTTTAAAAAATGGTGATTCAGAAAGAGTCGAAGAGGGTATGAGGTAAGTAGCAGCATGCAGTAGATGCTAGAGGATGTCAGTTGGATGAAAGAGTGAAGATGCTGATAGGAAAAATACCGAAAAACCAGTTAAACACTGAACATCCAATGGGGAGAGGACACAGTGGTCCTTGCTGACACAGCAGCTTAGTTGAAATGAAGACAAGAGGACTCCTCGGAACGACTCCTCGGTGGGCAGCTCAGTTCATTGAGCATCAGAGGCGTTGAGTTTGAAGATCCATGAAACATCTAGACATAGACATGAGGAAAGGGTCTGGAGCCATGAAGAAGGAGGTGACCTGTGAATTTAGGAATCTGAGTCCATCTGGTAGAGGAAATGACTAGAGTTAATTAGAGTGTATACTGCCCAAGAAGAGGATGAAAGTAAGGTGACCCACCCTAAAGCATGCCATCCCTCAGCTAAGGCCAGGCAGAAGAACAGTCCCTGGTGAAGGACCTAGAACGGACCATTGTAGAAATGACTAGGGAAATAATCGTGGGAGGATTTACTGTCATCCAAAGCAGAAGATCACTGTGGATGTCAAGGGAAGTAAATCCAAAAGTGATAACTACAGAGAGAACACTGGTGTGGGTAGGCTGGGATGGGAGAGAGAAAGCAAAGGGGGCTATTTCACATGACCTCCATCCATCAGAGAGAAGATAAGTGTAAAGCCCCAGGGGTGATCCAGTTCAGAGAAGGACCTTAGAACCTGGAGTTCTCTGGAATTCATCAGAAAAAACATAGTTGGAGTTGCAGGGAAGAGAAGATAGATAAAAGGCAGAGAAACCAAGTGAAAAATGTAAGCCTTTCTCCGCATAGATGAGAGAAGCTTCAACATCAGGGATGACCTTACCAAGCCTCTCCACTCTGTTATGAAACAGGAGAGCAGACGTTTGCTAATTAAAGGATTAGAGCATTAGTAGCAAACCGAAGAAAAAGCTTCCATGAAAAAATGAAGAATAAATATAATATATTATATAATATGTTTTCTGTATATAATACTTTTTTCCATTTGTCTTATTTGTTGAGTTCTTGTCCACACATAAAAATTTTCATTAATTTGTATTCACTAATGCATATTCTTTTTTTCTCTTATTGAAAATAGATTTTTTTTCCTCACATAATATATCCTGATTACTTCCCCTCCTCTACTCCCAGTTCCTCCCCACCCCCATCTAGATCTATGCTTTCTCTCTCATTAGCAAACAGGTTTCTATGTAATGATAATAAAATATAATAAGAGTAAAATATAACATAAAACAAAAACTAACACATTAACAGTGGATGAAACAAACAAAGAAAAGCACTCCAGAAGGCACAAGAACCAGAGACCCACTCATTTGCCCACTCGGGAATCCCATCCAAACACTGAAGTGGCAGTTATAATATATATGCAAAGGATTCTCTCATCACCTCCTCTTCTGCTGGGTTCCATGAGTCCTGAGTTGGGGGGATTTGATGTTGATGTGCCCTTTAGGGCTGAGTGGTCCAAGGTCTCTCACTCTTTGTGTAATGTCTGGCTGTGGTCTCTGTATTTGTTCCCTTCTGTGCAGGAGGAAGCCTCTCTGATGATGGCTGAGCAAGGCACTGATCTATAAGTATTGCAGAATATCATTAGGAGACATTTTATTGTTACTTTCGTGTTGTTTCGCTTTGTTCTTATAACAATAGTATTGAGTTCTACCCAAGGAAGGTCCCTGGCCTATCTCTACTCAGGCTTTCAGTCACATAAGCAGTATTGGGTATAGGCTCCTTATTGTGGATTAGGCCGCAAATCAGATATTGGCTACTGTGGGAGTAATCAGTTACTCCCACGAACTTTGTGCCACTATTACACTAGAATACCTTTACAGGCAAGACACCATTCTAGATAAAGAGTTTGTGACTGGGTTGTTGTTTACATTTCTTCTTCGGTAGCATGCAGAATACTTTCCTGTACCAAAGACATTGCCACGTGGCAGTATGTAGGCGACAGATAGGTTTCTCTATGTTCAGTGAGTTGTGTAGGTGTTGTGTTCAACAGTGTGCCCTTGCTGCTATTATGTGGAGAGCAACCTGTAGTCTTGGCAAGAGCCCAGGTTGTTTGGGGGTCCACATGGGACCCCTTTGGCAAACAACTCAGTTAGTTGTAACCCATTCCCAGTACTCAAGGCTTCATTTGGTGACAAGAAACAATCGATTGGAGCACTGCCTCTCCTGTTACTTAGCAATTTTACTTAGATCTCCTTCATGTATGCTTATATTTTAGGAAGAAGTATGTGTATAATTATTTTACTGTATCAGACTTGCATACTCCTCATCAAATGGCCCTTAATTTTAGCTGACTGTCTCTCTATTCCTTCCCTTGTTTCTGTCTTCTCTACACCCTTCACTTAGTACTCCCCTTCCAGTCCCAATACCCATATCCATCCAGAATTATGAACACTGTTTCCCCTTCCCAGGGAGATCTATCTATAGCTTGGTTATTATTGGACTAACAGCTAATATCCACATATAAGCAAATACATATCATATTTGACTTTATGGGTCTGGGTTACCTCACTCAGGATGATTTTTTACTAGTTCCATCATTAACCTGAGAATTTTATGATTTCATAAATACTCCAGTATTGCTTCAATAATGCTCCATTGTGTAAGTGTATACATTTTCTTTATTCATCCTTCTGTTGAGGGACTTCTAGACTATTTCCAATTTCTGGTTATTATGCATATGGCAGCAATGAATATGATTAGCAAATATCTCTATAGTAGGATAAAACGACCTTTGGGCATATACCCAGGGATGGTACTGCTGATCCTGAGGTACCCATCTTCCTGAGGAAGTGCCACACTGATTTCCACAGTGGCTGTACAAGTTTGCACTCCCACCATCGATGGAGGAGTGTTCCCCTTGCCCACATCCTACCAGCATGAGCTGCCACTTGTTCTGTTGGCCCTAGCCATTCTGACAGGGGTAAGATACAAACTCAAAGTTGTTCTGTTTTGCATTTTCCTGATGGCTAACGATGTTGAACATTTCTTCAAGTATTTCTCAGACATCTGAATGTCTTCTTTTGAGAATTCATTGTCTAGATCTGCACTTCATTTTTAAAATTAGGCTGTTTTCTTGATATCTAGCTTTTAAAGTTCTTTATATATTTTGGACATCAGCACTGTATTAGATGTAAAGTTGGTAAAAAAAAAATCTTTCCCCATTCTGTAGGCAGTCTCTTTGTTCAAATAATGGCGTCTTTTGCCCTACAAAAGCTTTTCAGTTTCATGATGTCCCATTTATTAATTGTTAAGCTAGTTCCTGTGCTGGCAGTGTTCTGTTTAGAAAGTATTTTCCTGTGCCAATGAGTTCAAGGCTTATCCCCACTTTATCTTCTATCAGATTCAGTGTATCTGGTTTCATGTTCAGGTCTTTGATCTATTGGAGTTGACTTTGGGCAGTGTGATAAGTGTGGACCTAGTTGGCTCTTTCTTTATACATGTATCTGGTTTCACCAGTACCATTTTTTTGCAGAATGCTAGTTTTGTTTTCAATGTCTACTTCTCTCTTCTTAATCAGAAATCAAGTGTCTATGGGTGTATGGATTTATATCTGAGCCTTCAGTTCAATTCCATTGATTAATGTGTCTTTTGTGCTAATACCATGCAGTTTTCATTAATATATCTGGAGTGCAATTTGTGGTTGTAGATGGTGATATATCCAGCAATTCTTTGATTGTTCAGGATTAGACATTAGCCTGTTTGGGTTTTGGGTGTTCTTGGTTTTGTTGTTGTTGTTGTTGTTGGTGGTGGTGGTGGTGGTGTGTGTGTGTGTGTGTGTGTGTGTGTGTGTGTGTGTGTTTCCATATGAAGATTATCTTTTCAAGATCTCTGAAGAATTGTGTTGGAATCTTAAATTGGGAATTTCATTGAACCTATAGATAGCTTTTGGTAGGATGGCCATTAATCCTACTGATTAATGAGCAGGGGAGATCTTTCTATCTTCTGATATTTTCTTCATTTTCTTTCTTTGATGTCTTAAGGGTTTTTTTTTTTTATCATATAAGTCTTTCACTTGCTTGTTTAGAGTTACCACAAGATACTTTATATTGTTTGAGGCTATTGTGAAAGGTAGTGTTTCCCTGATTTCTTTCCCTATTCATTTGTCAGTTGTCTGTAGGAGGGCTACTGAGTTTTGTGAGTCACTTTTGTATTCAGCTACTTTGCTGAAAATGTTTCTCAGCTGTGGGCATTTCTCTGTTTAGGGTCACATATGCATACTATCATATCTGCAAGTAAGCATACTTTGACTTCCTCCTTTCCAATTTATATCTCCTTGATCTCCTTCAGTTATCTTACTGCTATGGCTAAGACAAAATACTATTTTGAACAGGTAAGAAGAGAGTAGACAACCTAGCCTTGTTCCTGGTTTTAGTGGAATTGCTTTGAGTTTCTCCCCATTTAAGTTAATACTGGCTATGGGCTTGCTGTAAACTGCCTTTATTATGTTGAAGTATATTTCTTGTATCCCTATCTTTCCAGGACTTTTTATTAAAAAGGGGGATTGGGATTTGTCAAATGCCTTTTCTGCATCTAATATTGATATTGTTTTGTCTCTCGGTTTGTTTATATGGTAGATTCTATTTATGGGTTTACATATCTTGAACCATCTCTCCATCTCTGGGATAAAGTCTACCTGATCATGGTAGATGATCTTTTGATGTGTTCTTGGATTTGGCTTGCAAGTATTTTATTAAGAATTTTTGCGTCTATATTCATAAGGAAAATTGGTTTTTAAGTCTCTTGTTTTGGTCTTTACGTAGTTTGAATAACAGGATAACAGTACCTTTTATTTAATTTGTATAAGGGTTTGTCAATCTTACTAGTTTTCTCAAAGAATCAACTCTTTATTTCCTTGATTCATTGTGTGGCTTTTTGTTATTGTTTCTATTTTATTGATTTCAGCTCTGAATTTGATAATTTCTAGATGTCTACTCCTTTTGGGTGTGATTATTAGTAGTAGTATTTCTTCCTCTTCCTCTCCTTCTCTTTCTTCTTCCTCTTCCTCCTCCTCCTCTTCTTCTTTTGTTCCTAGAGCTTTCAAGTATGTGGTTAAGTTACTAGTATAAGATCTCTCCTGTTTTGTTTTGTTTGTTCTGTTTATGTGAGCACTTAGCACTATGAACTTGCCTCTTAAACTGCCTTCATTGTGTCTCATAAGTTTGAGTATGTTATGTATTCATCTTCATTCCATTCTAGAAAGTCTTGAATTCCTTTCTTAATTTCTGTCTTAATCCATTTTGCATTCATTAAAGTTTTTCATTTTTCATGAGTTTGTAAATTTTTTATTGTTTCTGTTGTTAATAATCCAGCTTTAATCCATGTTGTTCAGATACTATGCAGAGTATTATTTAAATTTTCTTATAACCACTGAGAGTTGCTTCGTGTACAAGAATGTGGTCAATTTTCGAGAAAATTCCAGGAGGTACTAAAAGAAAGTGTATTCTTCTGTGTTTGGGTGAAATGTTCTGTAAATATCCGTTAGGCCAGTTTGGATTATAACATCAGTTTACAATTTCTTTGTTTTGTTTTTGTCTGTATGATTTGTCTATTGGCAAGAGTTGTATACTGAAGTCTCCCACTATCAGTGTGTGAGGATCGATATGTAATTTAAGCTTATTTCTTTTACAAACATGGGTGCCTTATATTTAGTGCATAGATGTTAAGAACTGCAATGTGTTCTTGACAGATTTTTTTCCTTTGATTATTATGTAGTGTCCTTCCCTATCTGTTCTAATTAAAGTCTTATTTTGTCTGATATTAAAATGGCTTTGCCAGTTTGCTTCTTAGGTCCATTTGCTTGGAATATTTTTTTCCATCCTCTTACCCTAAGGTGATATCTATCCTTGATGTTAATGTGTGTTTCTTGAATGCAGCAGAAAGATCGATCCGGTTTTCATTTCCATTCTGTTAGTCTGTATCATTTATCGGGAAAATTGTGACCATTGATGTGAAGAAACATCAATGAGCAGTGTTTGTTATTATTTTGTTGTTGTGGAGGGTGTGGGGGAGGGCGTTTTCCCTCTTTTGATTTGCTGGTCTGGGATTATTTATTCTCTGTGTTTTCTTGGGTATACTTAACCCCTTTAGGTTGGAATTTTCCTTCTAGCACCTTCTATAGGGCTAGATTTATTGATGGGTAATTCTTAAATTTATTGTAGAATATTGTATTTTCCTCCATCTATAGTGATTGAAAGTTTTGCTTGCTAGAGTAGTCTGGGGTGGCATCTGTGGTCTCTTAGAGTCTGTAGAGAGAGTAGAACATCTCTCCAGGCCCTTCTGTCCTGGTGTCTCCATTGAGAAGTCGGGTCTTATTCTAATAGGTCTGTCATTGTATGCTTCTTGGTTTTTCCCCCTTGCAGCTTTTAATATTCTTTGTTCTGTTCTTATGTGACAAGAGGAATTTCCTTTCTGGACCCATCTATTTAATGTTTTGTATGCTTCTTTTATGTTGATAGGCATCTCTTTCTTTTAGGGCTAGGAAATTTTCCTTCTATGATTTTTTTTTGATGAAAACCTTTTCTATGCCTTTGACCTGGGTTTTTTCTTCTTCTATTCCTGTTATTTTTAGACTTAGTCTTTTCATAGTGTCCCAGATTTCTTGGCGTTTTATACTAAGTCTTTTAGTTTAATATTTTCTTTGACCAAAGTATCCATTTCTTTTATAGTATCTTCAATGCCTTGGGTTTTCTCTTCCATCTCTTATATTCTGTTGGTGAGGCTTGCTTCTGAGGTTCCTGTTTGAGTTCCTACATTTTTCACTTCTAGATTTCCCTCAGAGGATTGGGTTTTCTTTACTGATTCTATTTCCATTTTCATGTTTTGAACTGTTTTTTCTTTTCCATCTACTACTTGAGTTTTCATAGATTTCTTTAAAGGATTTATTCATTTTCTCTTTAAGAACCTTCATCATATTCATAAAGGCTATGCAATACTCATGGCCTCCTGTAGTAGGTAGGGTTGCTGGGCACATTGTCCTGGCTGTTATTATTATGTTTTTATGCTGACATCTGTGTATCTGGGTTTGGGAAGAAAATAATTCTAGGTCTTGTCTCTTTGTTGGGTGGGTGTTTTGGTGCTTGGTTTTTGTTCTCCTCCCTAGTTCTTTCGGGTTCTTAGAATAGTGTGGTGACTGTGTATTGTCTGTTAGTAAATTATTCTGGGATCCCGATTGGTGTAGCCATGGGGTCTCCAGGTAGAACGTGTGATCCACTAGAGATGGAGCCACAGGGTGCAGAGGGGGAAGCTGAAGCAGATGAGCTGCAGCAGGGCTGGGGATGAGACAAATTTGAGTGGATTTGGACGAATGAGGGGCATGGTGAAAATCTGCAATCAGCCTACCTGCCTCCCTGGCCAAAATGTACAGTCTTAATTTAAATGAATCCACTTCTTAAGGTCAGAGGATATTAAAATAATTGATTATGAATATTGCATTGCCAAAAAAGTTCAATCTTCCCAATGAAATCTTTTAAATGGTACCTTCAAATCACCACATTCTCTATGATCTTTCTGTATATAACCTTTAGGGAAACAGCTGATAGATAAAAAAAAAATAAGGTGAATGAACTGCCGTACTTACCAACTTTGGCAAGGGTGGTCTTTTCTTCCTGCTCCTTCTGACAGGTCCCGTCATTCTACAAATGAAGAGCACTCTCTTTGTGCATCCAACGATATACAGTGTGCAGTACAAAAAGGAGATGCTGGAGATGGCAGTCTAACATCTGTGCATCTCTTATTTCATATTGTTCTGCATCCTAGGCAGCCGATGAGCTTGTTCATTTATTCGTCTTACAGCTTGTATGCTGCTGCCTCCGTATTTTGTGGAGGATTTTTTTTCTTCAAATCTGTTACCTATCTTAATGGAATTCTACTTTAAACTTTAAAATATCTGTCATCAGTTAGTGGTTTCTGCCCCTTTGTGCTGTGTCAAGTGTATAGATAAGGCTGAGACAGATGAGGCAAAGGCATTAGAAGTCCATGGCCACATATCAATTTACATACATACAGGTTTGCAGTGGGTCTCGACTAGCCCAACCCCCACCACCACCCAAATCCGGTCTGATGTGGAGCCCTCTGGGCTTTTAAATTTCATTTCTCACAAGACTGCACAGGGCAGTGGGTGCTCTGACTAACTCCTGTTCATTTCTTATTATTTGGAAAATAGAAAGATAAAGTAAAAAAAATGGTCTCAGAATTCCTCAAACTGAAACACCTTGGTCCCATGAGTCTTAGGTAGTAACTGGTTAATGTTTTCTGAAATGAGGGTGGCATGTTGCTTGACTTATCATTGAGTAAAGGAAGAAGAGTGACTGGGCATGCTTTCATTGCCTGCCTCAATGCCTAATTCTCTCCAGTAAAGTACTCGTATGAAAAGGAAAAGTTACTTCCTGAATTTGTAATCCTCCTCCTCCTCCTCCAATGACCACAGGAAACACAAGTCTGCCTTGGGGTCACTAAGAAGTGTGGGCATTGGGAGCAGAGACAGAATCTGGAAAATGGAACTCCAGACTTTCACAGGTTAAGATTTAAGTGCTTGTCCCTAAACTAAAACAAAAAAGGCAACTTAGGACCTTAAGTTGACTGAAACCTAAGCTAAAGGTAAACTGACAGAAAAGGATGCTGTCTTGAATTCATTCTTGTCCCAAATCTAACAATAGCTAACAGAAAGACTCATGGTAGTGACCATGACTAGACTTCCTGTCTCAGACATTCATCCTCAGTCTGGAGCCACAGAGAACAGCCTTTCCTTGACTGCAAAGTAAAAACAAATGGGAACAGAATGTAGTTATGGTTTCTTCCTTGGTTGGCCCACAGCAGTGGACTTCTCATGGCTATACGTCATGATATCCCAGGAAGGACACTGGTTTTTACACCCACCCTGAAGCCTCAATGGACAAAGCCTCAATACAATTGGGTCTTTAGTTTTTCCTGACTGCCCTCCTTTGTCCAGTCCTGCAAGGCACACTGTCCTTCCCTCAGACCCTGGCTTCTTTAAAAGTCCCCTTCGCCTTTCTTCTGGCCTCCATTTGCTTCTTTTTTTAGAGAAGTTCTGTTAAAGAGGCGTCCCTAACCTCAGGATTCCTCTCTCAAGGATGGAGAGTATTGTACAGCCCCCTGGAAACAATTTCATTCTCTTAAAACCTTCAAACTTTGGGGTGCCTTTGCTCTTCTGGAAGGGCTGCTTAATAAAGACATCAGTAGGTGTCTTAGTCAGGGTTTCTATTCCTGCACAAACATGGTGACCAAGAAGCAAGTTGGGGAGGAAAGGGTTTATTCAGCTTACACTTCCACATTGCTGTTCATCACCGAAGGAAGTCAGGACTGGAACTCAAGCAGGTCAGAAAGCAGGAGCTGATGCAGAGGCCATGGAGGGATGTTTCTTACTGTCTTGCTCCCCTGGCTTGCTCAGCTTGCTTTCATATAGAACCCAAGACCACCAGTCCAGAGATGGTACCACCCACAAGGGGCCCTCCCCACTTGACCACTAATTTGAGAAAATGCCTTATGGCTGGATCTAATGGAGGCATTTCCCCAACTGAAGCTCCTTTCTCTGTGATAACTCCAGCCTCTGTCAAGTTGACACACAAACTAGCCAATAAATGAGCAAGGCACAAGCCCTATCAAATAACAAATGACTATATAATGATAAAGTAATGATAAAATGATAATGATAAATATAATATCTTAGTGTAAAAACAATACTGCTTCCTCAAATTTAAATATTAAAATCATTGCTTTACAGCCTAGGGAATTGACTTGGGACAGTCCCTCTGTCCCCTTTAGACAGTGATTTTCCTGTTAGGACTGGGAAACACTTTTCTTTGGGTTCTTAGCAGTAAATGGCATGGGTTTAGAACCCCACAACACCCACTGTGCAATAAAAACCCACATCTTGAGACATGAGTTACCCATAGTTGCTCCCCACTGTACCTCCCTCTGGAAGCCCTCACCATACCTGCATGTTCTCCTGGATTCTTAATACTAACAAAAAATAATGGGGCTGGAGAGATGCCTCACAGGTTAAGAACCCTGTCTGCTCTTCTAAAAGGTCCTGAGTTTGATTTCCAGCAATGACATGGTGGCTCACAACCGTCTGTCATGAGATCTGATGCCTTATTCTGGCCTGCATACATACATGCAAGTAGAATGCTATATACATAATAAATTACTAATTCTTTTAAAAAAAGAAAATGAAAGCATTTGGATGTCTGAGGATTAATTTACCAATCACTTAAGTCTTGCTTAAGATTAATGTCAGCTGAGAATACAGCAAGGCACAGTCACGTTTTCTCAGCTGTTTTGTTATCTAGCTAAATGCCATCACCTCCCTCTTCATCAATGGCACTGCCACCATTTATCAAGTCTTCATGCCAAAGCCACAGAAGTGATCCCTGATTTCTTTCTTTAGATATTTCACATATAATCAGTAAGTCTCGATGGTTCTACACACAAATATCCCCTAAAACTACTGTGCAGTTCTCTACTGCTAACCTTGACTACCTTGTGGGCAACTGCAGCGGTCTCCTGACTGATCTCTGTGCCTTCACAGCTCACTATCTATTGACAGATGCAGGGCTGGGCCACTCACCTCTCAAAAGCCATATCTTGGGAGATTTAACGTAGAGTTATAGAGGGCTTTCTACAGGGAAGAAAGGGAAGAAGAAGAAAACAGTAAGAAAGAAGCCTACATTTGAACGGGTCTTAGTTATCCAGGAAGCATGTCTTCTATGAGTCTTGCTCTTCAGATCCCTTCCCTGTAACAAAACATTACTTTCACCCTTACTTAATGCTGCATAGGATAAATCACAAAGGAGTGGCCATTGATATGACAGCAGTCAGCAAGATCACCTGAAAACATGAGTCACCTCTTGTGCCTTCTCAGTAGTCACACTTAATTTGTGATTAATCTCAAATTTCTCCCATCCTTTCCCAGATTATATGTGATCATATAATTCTTGATCATATATTTTGGATATCTTTATATTTCCTGACAATAGACATATTAAGAGGGGTAAGGGGGGGTTGCAAATTATTTAATATGCACAGGAGGAAGTATGAAACTCAACAAAAATTAGATCTAACACTTAAGCTTTAAATGTCATCTTCAGGAGAAAGGGGAGGGAAGACTATGGGTACCTTTAGAGGGGCTACGGGTGATTCTCAGGAGAAACAAATGAGTCCCCCCCAAAAGAAACAATAGCCTGAGATAAAGTTCTCTCAGCTCTAGAGTAGTTGGCAGCCTGTGTAACTGGAGGCTCAGGGGCAGAAGTTCACAGTCACTATGACTCTTCCTGCTGGGCAGACACAATCTCCCAGGCAATCTCTAATAACTCTGCCCTCAGAAGACTGGGTGAAAAGCCCACCTAGGCACGGAGGAGGCAAACATCAGTCTCTTCCCTGGCAGTTAATCTTTCCTATTTGATGAAGTTCCAGGGAAGAGGGTTAAAAGTAAATTTTTCATCTTTTGGAAGAAATTGCAGAAGGATCTTAAAAAGAAGATCCTTCAGGGAGAGCCATCTTCTGCATTTGGGGGGTAAGAATGTGACAAAGAAGGTTAAGAAAGCTTTCATGCAGCTTCTGAGATTTTACAATTTCCTTTCACCTTTAAAGCCAAAATTCTTAGCATACCAAAGCATGTCATGGCTGTGGAGTTGTTTCCTGAGCCCCAACATCATACACACCTTATTTTCTGTCCCCACAGCTAGATACTTAGTTTTCATACATAGACTCAAAGTCTTGGTCCTTTTCCTTCTCACTTTACTGTTTATATATTATAGGCTTATGTGCGGTAGGTGATCATTAAATGATTGTTACATTGGATGGATAGTTATTTCTTTATGCCAATTTACAGACCCACCAAGTTGTAAATATTTATGTATCTATATATGTCTTATAAGATGGAAGATATATGTGTGATATATCTTCTCACCCCTTCTATTATAATTTTAAAACCTTTGCAATGTCTCAGAGGTGGAGAATTCATAATGGCTTTTAATTCAGACAGACTTGACAAATCAAGACTTTAAAAGCAATTCAAGAAAAATTTTAATTATGATATTAATTGATATTTTCATTGACATATCCATTAAGTTTGGGACACTAATCACAAAGTAGAGGAACACAGAAAAAAATAAACCAGGTAGATTTTGCATGAATTTGGATTTGAGGAACCAAGAACATTTGTTTCTCTAGCCCATATGCTGAGTCATTACTACAGAACAGAGAAAGTAATTTTCTCTCCTTCTGAGTTCCTGGTTGGAACTGATCGGGTGATAAAGCGCAGACTGGAGAGGGAAAAGCATTGCACAAATGTCTTAGATACATCCATGCTATGCCAGGAGAGCGAGAGTGTCCGAGAAATGGCTTTGAATTCAGACCTAAGTACTGTCTTCAAATAAGTAAAGAAAGGCTTGGAGCAGCCAGTTATAGGAAGAGGCCAAGAAAAGCAAGAGTAAATAAGGATAATGTTGAAACTGGCTCTCCCATTAAAGCCTCTAGAGATTTAGAGCCCATCTCTTCTTGGCACAGAGAAAGGCACACCCTTACAAGTAGGCTTTCCGTTGTAGGTATACACTTCCCTTAAAATACAACAATTACAGCTAATTTTCCGAGCCTCTCCTCCAGCTCCTGTCTCTCAAAATAATCCCGATGCCAAAGAGACATGGAAGAGGTGGCATTTCTGACCCTCCATGCATGTAAGGAAACAGCACTAACCCAGATTTGTTTTCCTGATTCTTGACAGTTTTGAGCATAATATGCGCTCCCTTGGATGGCATCTTGTAACGTACGTCCACAGAGGGACGCCGTCCACCTACTGTATCAAACTTTGGAGAAGAGAATCCTAACAGTGCGAATTCTTAGTTTAGCACCCTGCAAAATGGTAAAGCAAGAAGAGCAGCAGCTCCGTGCTCGAGCAGTCCTTGTGCGACCCAGTGCTCTGCTCTTTATTAACTGAACAACTACAGGCAACTTACACATTTAAGCCCTGGCTTGTTTTATTTTCTTTTTACATAATTGAGATTATCATAAGACTGCACTTAAAAGATGTGAAGCATCTCTCAGCCTGGGGAAGGGGTTGTGATGCATGTTTAATGATGAAGTCAGTTCAGACGTGTGTGTGTGTGTGCACGCTCACGTGTGTATATGTACACACACGTGCACAAGCACACACACATGCGTGTTCCTATAAATCAAAATATTTTTAAAGATAACAATCCAGTTTAAACATGGTTTAAACAAACACTTCCCAAAGCCAAGTGTGGCAGTGCCCATTTTAATCCCAGCACTCAGAAGGCAGAGGCAGATTCATCTCTGTAAATTCAAAGCCAACTTGGTCTACACAGTGACTTCCAGGACAGCCAGGGCTACACTGAGAAGACCTGTCTCAAAACAACAGCAACAACACTTTACAAAAGAAAACATATAATGAAAATATGCAGACATGCTCCATAGCACTAGCCAGTGGGGAAATAAACACAAATCACAAGTACAATAAGATACTAATGCATCTCCACCTAGTTGCCAAACTGCAAAGTGATAAAGATTCTGATATCAAGTATTGGGACAGTGAAGCCCAGAAGAATCTCAGAAGAGACTGAGACCTCTACCCAGTGTTTCCTGGTTTTTGTCATTATCATGGGGGCAAGGGGGAATACTGGGGGGAAGGCAAAATAAGAAACTTGGAGAGAGACTTTCTATGGAGTGGAAGGACACACTCAGTAAGTAAACTGGGCATCCTGCCGGGGATTTGGACAGCCCCAGCTGTGCTTTATGGAGAGGAGCATTCCTTATGAGCCAAGAAGGGGGAAAGGCAGATGAGTTGGAGACTCCCTGAAATAACTGTTATTCCCCTTTCTGTCATTTTATGTGCGTTTTTCAGATGTGGCATGGTGTCAGATGTACCGTGAGCACAGCCAGTCCATAATGCTAATACCGAGACACCATTTATAAAGAAACAAGGAAGAGTTAGCAGCTCAAGGGAGCCATGGTGGTCCTTGTCAGCTCTAGCAAGTTGGCACTTTTGACTGTTTCAGCTCTCAGCCAACATCCTGCTGCCCTGTAGCAATACTGCAGCATTAGGCTTCTGCAACATGCCCCCACCTCTTTCCTCTAGCCTAGAAAAAAAATCTCATAGTTACCTGGAAAGAAGATAAACAGTACAATTATTTTGAAAAACTATTTTCAGAGCCTACTAAAGGTACAGAGATGAGTATCTTGTAGCACAGGGATTCTACTGGCTATAAGTTAGTACTTTTGTTTACAAAAGAACATAGGAATGTTCATAATAGCATTGCTCAAAATAGGCAAAGCTGAAATATTCCAAATGATCATCAGTACCCAAAACATAAGCTATAGTGTGGTCACGTATAGTGGGACATTGGAGGGACATTACTCAGCAGTGAGGGGAAATAGGTCTCTGTGTAACAGCTCAATTGCACAGGGTGTGATTTCCATGTATATGAAGTTTTAAAATAGTTACTAGTATAATTTTATAGAAGCAAGAATAATGGTTACCTTTAGGTGTTCTTAATTGATCAGGAGTTCAAAGAAGCCTTCTGGGATGGTAGGAACATTATATATCCGCCTTCAGGAATTCGGAGATGTACTGAAACAAAACACATGCACTTTATAACCTATAGATTGCAAAAGAAACTCAGACTAAAGATAAAAGTCTAGATAGCAATGATTTCTCCCTCATTAGAATTTGTGTAAACAAGTGATGTGCAACTTTTGGTGAAATCATGGGCCATTTTAATTTTTATAATTTCATCTGAACTTATTTTCTAAATTTTAATAGTGAAAATATAAAGATCCACACGTTATTCAACCATTGAAGCCTGGTTAAGAAAAATTATAACACTAATAAAATTCAAGATGATTCTTGCAAATAGAATAATAAAATTTTGGTAGGGTTTTCAAGCATTGTAAGTAGAGGGTTTTTTTTTTGTTTGTTTGTTTTTAAATTAAGAACCATATATACACAGGACTTCCATCCACAGGATCCATTTCTTAACACTGTATCCAGAAAATTCTATCTTCTGTGTTAGTTCGCCTCCCCCCCCCGCCCCTCCCCTGGCCCCCCATCTCACAAAACACTGCATCTAAAATACAGTATTAACTTTGAACAAGGTGAACTTCCCTGTGTGAGGTTTCTGGAGGAGAAAATAAGAATGACAAGCACTAATGCCTGGGTTTCCTCATGCAGTCCATCAGCTGGATATAAAGGACAGTCTCCCAACAAAGACACTAAGTGGTTTGAGCTTTGGGAAGTGGTGAGAGGTCCAGTTGCTTCAGTGTCCTGAAGCATAAAAAACCTTACAAGAAGTGTGTGCGTAGACAGGAAGCAATTACGACAGTCAGAAGACCTGCTAATTAACATTAGGCAAGGGAATACTCGAAAATGGAATTTACATTAACTTGAAGTTCCAGATGACACGCATCTTTATTAAAGGAAACAGAAGTAAACAGTACGTTAATTAAACCTTCAAATCCATTTTAAAACTCAGGTTTTTAAAATGTCACTTAGCAAAGAGAAACAACCAGTAGATTGTGATATCAAGTCACTGAGAGGGGAAACAATAAAATTAGGCCCTGCTGTTCATAAGTTCACACGTCCTGAGAGAATACCACTATCTAAATATGTAAATGCAGTAGTGATTTTCTTGATTTTCCAGTTATCTATATTGACCAGCAGGTATCCATTTAGCAACAGAATCCTCTGAATATGTTGAAATCATTTATACATTTTCAACATCCAAATTGTTCCTCATGTTCCAAACTATGAAGGCCCTAGCCTATTCCTGGAGAACAATAATTTATCTAAATCTTACATGACCCTAAAGTCAAATATACATTTCAATCTGTTGTTAAAAGGGAAGTTGTGGTCCTCAGTATGTAATTCAATAGGTTTGAGCGTCTCTGTCTCTGGGCTCAGTTGACCCTTGTGGTATTATTTCCCACATCTGATGTCAGTCCTGTCCTCCCTAGCCAGGTTGAAACCAGAGATTTTTTTTTTAATTCTTTAATCTTTTATTTTACAAGTCCAGTCCTTATCCCCTTCCCAGCCTGCCCCACCCCAGACTGTTCATCATCCCTCTCCTCCTCCCTACTCCTCATCTCCAAGAGAATGCTCCCCACTCCCTCCCCTCCCTAGGGCCTTAAGTCTCTCAAGGGTTAGGTGCTTCTTCTCTCACTGAGGCCAGACCAGGCAGTCCTCTGCTGTCTGCATCAGGGGCCTCACATCTGCTAGCGCATGCTTCCTAGTTGCTGGCTCAGTGTCTGAGAGATCTCAGGGGGCCGAGTTAGTTGAGACTGCTGGTCTTCCTCCTCCCCCCTCCCCCAGCCTCCTCGGGCCCCTCCCCAATTCAACCACAGGGGTCCCAGGCCTCCATCCATTGAAGCCCCTCCCCCAGGATTTTTAACCCCACGCATGCCTTCCTGTTTTGACTTATGCCATCCATTTTCTATTCCTTCTATTCCCTGTTCTATGCTTCTCTAAATCTGACCTTCAAAACTCCAAAACGCCACTTCCCTAATGAAAAATGCCCCTTTCTTCCCAAGCAGAAGTAATCATTTCTGCTCTATGCTCCCATGCCTCTCGCCGGTTTCTACCATAAATTAGAAACTCTGAATGGCTGTCTCATTTCCCTGGCTTCTCTGTAACTTTCTTCAAGTCTATACCTGGTGCACTTACTATTCTCTTCATTGTCTAGCACCTTGTCAGCAATTAACATGATGTCAGCCTGCGTTTGTTAGTGAATAAATTAACAATTTTAAAAAGGAGATTTTAAAAAGGAAATGTGCTTAAATTTTTCTTAAGGAAAAAAGCATAGAAAGAAAAAAACCTATTTTATATCTTATTACTGTAACATGAAGCAGGTGATTATTGAGTACAGTGTACAGTATCCTCACTTAAGAAAAAATAAATTATGTAGAGAGATCTGTGTGTGTGTATAAATAAAGAAAAAAGAGTAGAAATGATATAAATGTATTCATGTATGACATTCTCAAAAAAATTAATTCAAAACAGTAAACAACAGCTAATTCACATATAGGATGACTTTTGTATGCATCTGTAATATTAATGATGATATATTAAGTCACGTCCCCGTTTTGCAAAAAGATTAGTATACTATATGAAGACCAGGTACAAGAAACACCACACTCATTTATGAAGCTGTTTCCTCACATTAAAAATAAGGGGAAAAATTACTTTCAGCTGTACCTATCCCACAAGTTTGTTATAATAGAATAATGTTAGTAGTATTTTGTAAGCTACAAAGTTTGACATAAACATAAAGAGGCATGGGAACAGTAATGTAAGGACCCCAACTTCGGAACATCAGGAAGCCTGTGTGAGTCCACCACGGACAAGGTCAGGCTCTTTAAGGTCAAATTCATACAAAATAGCAAAGGGACCGCTCGCTCCCTTGCTGGAGCAGGAGGTAACTTGTGTGCAGTAACGAATCTCCATCACAAGAGCTAGGCAGCTCCTACAACACAATAGAAGTAGGAAGTCCACTGCATTGCTTGGATGCTTATAAGTTCTCCAAGACTCTGCCTGAGAGATGCATGCAGATAAAGGAGTTCCCATCTAAACAACAAATCTCCATCCTGATTTACTCTGGGACAATTAGAAGGAGTAATCTTCCTGCTAAAACTTTTATAAAAAGTTGCAGGTTTTTTTCATTGAACTTCATCTCATCCTAAGTGTGAATATGTTTTTCTGAAAGGGAATACAGAATATGGAAGCCAAGGATACAGGGTCTCGCCTCCTCAGATGGGGGCTCTCTCTAGGACACTCTCACTTCTTACTCAGTCTTCATGTGTCAGTCTTAGCATGGACCCCAGCCCAGGGGAAACTGGTGAATCCCTAGATCAACGAAGCTTTTAAAATCATTATAGTAAGCACTGAATGCTTTGGTTTGCCACATGGAGAATTTTGTGAATAAACACAGAAGCAGACACATCAGCGGTCATCTAAGTCAATGGTGTGCAGTCCTGAATTGCCTAGGACAGTTAGCGAATGTTCTCACGTGGTGTTCCTCTCTTAATTAACATAATCACTAGACATTTTCTAAGAGTGCCCGCTCTACTAGAAGTATCCAGGGCATGGGTATGCTGTTGCCTATGAGGCCCCAGGTTTTCTTCCCAAGGGAGTCACTGAACAATGCCTCTGATTCTCCTGAAGTCACTATGACCCCTCACAGCCTGTTCCAGGCTCCTCAGGATAATAAGCCTCCAGTTGATTGCATGACAAAAAATGTCAAGATGTCTTTAAATTATCTGACTAATATTCATTTGTGACTGTGGTTGATCTGGTTACTTAAAACTTTTTATTTACACTCACACTAATTCATGAGCCTAGAGAATGGAACTAGGCTCCCTTCCCCTCCACTTCCATGCTTTGGATAGGGTGCAGTCCCATTGAAAAAGCAGGACAAACTTAACTGATCATAACCACAATTAGCCATGTTTCTTCCCTTTCCTGTACCCATACACCCAAAGGTAAAATATTGACTTAGTGTCAAAGTTAAATTTTGACTTCATACCCATGCCATAACTAAGTCATAAATAGTCAGCTGAAGCCAACATGGGTTAGTGACCTCTCTCACGGTGCCATCATGTCTTGTCACAGTGTTGAAGAGTAGCTGAGTTTGTTACAGTAAAGCCTTCCCTAGGGTGTGGCTTACAACTGGAGGATTTTAGAAAAGTCACCTACTTTAAATGGGAGACCAAAGTCATGCTTCATAGATCACCGTGATTTTAGGCTGACCTGCTGTGGAAACTAATGGGATGGGATGAACCTTTGTTTAAATCAAGTTCTACAAGATAAAATCTGTACTAAACTTAAAAATGATGTATGTTGGTTTATCTATTGGGTATGGAAATCATATTCCTGTTTCTCATTCTGGTTTGTATGGTATAGGATGCTTTAGTAACACCTCTGTGTCTTCCTTAGAAGACAAAGGGAAGATGAAAGCCACCAGTTCCAGTCAGCTCTCAGGCTCGGAAGGAAGCTCCTTTCTCCTCAAATCTGGCACAACAGCCCTGCCGCTTGGAGCCATTGCTTCTCCCTCCAAGAGCACAAACGGAGCTCCAGGGTCTGCTGCTGAGTCAGAAGAAGAAAAAGCCAAAAAATTACTCTACTGCTCACTATGCAAGGTGGCTGTGAACTCCCTGTCACAGCTGGAGGCTCACAATACAGGTCAGCTGCCATCTTTGCAGTCTAAATAATGTTGATAACTAAACCCATCTCTTCACACCAGAATATCACATCTGTTGTTCTCTCTCTCCTCTCTCTTCTCTCCTCCCTCTCTCTCTCTCTCTCTCTCTCTCTCTCTCTCTCTCTCTCTCTCTCTCTCTCTCTCTCTCTCTCTCTCCCCCTCTCTCCCTCTCCCTCCTTCTCCCTCTCCCTCTCCCTTTCCCTCCTTCTCCCTCTCCCTCTTACTCCCTCTCCCTCTCTCTTCTCCTCTCCTCTCCCTCTCCTCCTCTCCTCTCGTCTCGTCTCCTCTCCTCTCCTCTCCTCTCCTCTCCTCTCCTCTCCTCTCCTCACTCCAGGTGTGATTTTAGGAAAGTATGGTCATAGTTACTGAAAAATACAAAGTGAAAGTAGTGTGGAGGCAAATGCATGCATTCTTTATTTCATCCAAAAGCATCTAATATAGAGTAGTCATTGCTACACACTCATGAGGAAAATAGTGTGTGTGTGTGTGTGTGTGTGTGTGTGTGTATTCATCAGTAATGAAATTCAGAATACATTATAGTAGCCCAATGTGATAGAATGTATTACTCAGTCGTCAGATATTAAAATTAATGAAAAGAAAACATGTGCATGGGCTAGACATGGTGATGTGTGCCCGTAATTATAGCACTCAGGAGGCTCAGGCAAGAGAGTCACAAGTCTGAGACTAGCATGGGCTGCAAGGTGAGTTCAAGGCCAGCCTTGGATACACAGTAAGACCCAAAGAAAAGTAGAAAGAAGAATGGAAGTGGAGGAAAGGGAGGGGAGAGGAGAGGAGAAGGAGAGAAAGTGATGGGGGGGGGGAAGAAGGGAAGAAAAATAAAATATAGGGCTTCCTATAGTTCATTTCTTTGTCTTATTTAGGTAGGGTCTCATGCAGCACAGACTGACTTTGAATTTGCTGCACAGATGATAACCTTGAACTTATGCCTCTGCTTTATAAGTACTGGGCTTACAGGCATACAACCCCCACAAGAGATAATGGAGAACTAGGGCTCAACCACAGGTCTTCACACATCCAGGCAAACACTCCACCAAATGAACTCCACCTACACACACACACACACACACACACACACACGGAGTTCTTCCATAGCTACTAAATATATACCTCTTTCTTTTTAGGATCTAAACACAAGACCATGGTTGAGGCTCGGAATGGAGCTGGTCCAATTAAGTCCTATCCAAGACCTGGGTCAAGATTAAAGGTGCAGAATGGCAGTAAGGGCTCGGGACTCCAGAACAAAACATTTCATTGTGAAATCTGTGATGTTCATGTGAACTCAGAGATTCAGCTCAAACAGGTAAGGTAGCCCAAACTAGGCATAGCCACCACGTTAGGTCACCACTTGCCTGTCTGTGGCTCCTCGGCTATAAATGGTTCTCTGTGCTCAAGGTTAAATTTAATAGGCAACAATCTGCAACATGCAAGAAGAGAAGGTCATTGCCCAATAGCTGAGCCTAAACTTCCTGCCTCTCAGCTTTCAGCCCCAGTGCTAGAGACAGACAGACAGATGTGTACCAAGTTCCCAAGGGAGTGCAGTGCATCGGGAGCCAAAGATCACGTGAAGCTTGTCTCCTAAATACACAAGAACTGGTCAGGGGAGACCGGCTCAGGGGTGACCATGGCAACCCGGGGGGTACCTGATAAGACTAGAGAACATTAGAAGGGCAGGAACATTGGGCTAGAAGGAAATGGCCTCTCTGTAGGGGATCAGAAAGATTTTTTTACCCAAACCTTTGAAGGTGGGAATGGAGAAGTCAGCTATCCTTGTCTAGGAAACGAACTTTCCAGAGAGACAGCTAATGCGCCGCCGTCCTTCTTTCAGCACATTTCAAGCCGAAGGCATAAAGACCGCGTGGCAGGAAAACCGCTGAAGCCGAAATACAGTCCTTATAACAAGCTGCAGCGGAGTCCAAGCATCTTAGCCGTGAGTTCCCTCCGTGCCCCTGCCTTGTGGGGCAGCCTTGCTGGGTTGGACGGTGGTCAGCAAGAGAGCCTCTGGGGAGAAGTGGTCACTAGACTCTAGGAGTGTTCTTTTTATTTGTTTAGCGTTTAGTTGACTGGGCTAGGGATCTAATGCAGAACTTCCTACTTCCTAAGCAAGAGTTCTACTGCTAAGCTAAAGAATTCACGGGAGAGAAGGTCTTGATCCATGGCGGTGCCTATGTGGCGATCAGAGGAAAACTTGGGGGAGTTGGTTCTCTCCTTCCATCTTGTGGGTCCAGAGGATCAAATTCTGGTTATGAGGCCTGGCCACGGGCACACGTATTGTTGCTGGAAATTAAAAAAAAAAAAAATGAACCGGCACTTTCCTGCACTAGTGCAGGCAATCAGTGGGCCACAGGGCTCCCCAGCCGCACCCCCACTCCCAAGGTCTCCAGCCCTGCAGGGACACAGGGCTCCTGCCTGGCCATCTCGTACCTCCGTTAGCCATCTTTCAGGCGGGCCCCAGAGTTCATCTTGCTACCAGGCAACTCATCCCACGGTCAGCCATCTCAACGCCTAATTACCGGGTAGAATCATGACACTTAATGCTTAATTAACCAATCAAATTTATATATCAATAAAATCACAATTTACAAGATGCCAATACAGTAATTTCAGAGCCAGTTGATAATGATGAAAGCTTTATCCCAATATTTCTAACCTTGTAAAATCATAGCTACTTGTGGTTAGAAATCACCACGCAAGAACATGTCAGCAGCCATCTCCTTTCTCCTCTTAGCCAAAGACGCTCCTCTCTCCTCGACTCTTAGCTCCGCCTCCCTCTTCCCTGTCCAATCACAGGCCTCCCACTGGCCTAATGTGATTGGACAAGGAAATTCCGGCAGCAATGTAGCTACAGAGCTAAGTAGGCAGGAGGTGCCTTTACCTGCTGAGCCATCTCAAACAGGTCCAGAAATGTTAGAATGAAGTGCTTAACTCCTGCTACACGGTCCCTTAGAACAGCAAAGTAGAGCCTCTTTAAAAGCCAGTGTCTCAGTGCTGGAGAGAAGAGGGGTTAAAAGAGCTTGTTGCTCTTGTAGGGGACCCAACTTTAGTTCCCAGCACTCACGGCAAGCGGCTCATAGCTCTAGGGGATCTGACACTTGAACATCGAAGGCGTCTGCATACACACATACACACACACACACACACACACACCACAAACACACACATACAATTAAAATGAAAATATATAAAGAGCTAATGTCAAAGATGACCTTTTGTAAGTGACGAAGCTGAAAGCCTACAAGAACAAGTGATGTCTAGGGAATTCTGGGAAGTTTCAGACTTGGAAAGTGGGGCTACTTTTGTGACAAAAATTCATACATTTAGTATCTCCCCATTTTCTGGTATGCGTTTATATCTATATAAAAGTGTTTATATTGCTCTTTCTGTTCATGTTTGTAATCAGCCCGTCCCACTCTCAATATGTCCTGTTTTCAGTCCCTTGCACAAATACCTAGGGACTTCAGCAACAGGTATCATATAAATACACAGATGGATGGATTCACAGTGTCCCTGGGGCTGGGTCTAACATGGTCTTCAGTCTGAGGTGGAACTGAGTTAGGCTAGCTAGAGGGGAATCTTAGATTACCTTCTAAGCTACGAGTGGATGCGGCAAGCAGGTGGTACCTGTATAAAGCAGTTTGCTGCACAGTCCCTGCTGATTGCAAAAGACAGAAATTTAGGATTGATTTCTTCCTGAGAAGCATCCACACTAGGATTCCTTTAAGTAGAGAAGGTTTCTAGCCCACTGACGGTCACTGTCAAGCACAGAACTTGCTTTAGCTGTAAATTTTTTTTTCAGAGAATGCTCATCACGTGGACAGTACAAGAAGTGCAAATTGGTTTTATGTTCTCATCTCCTGGGTCCCTAATGTTCCAAAGCTCAATAACCTAACCTCAATACAGAAGAGAAGTGAAAGGAAGAACCACACTTCTCAAAACCCAAAACTGAACATGTTGGATGTTATGGTGCATCGGAACACAAGTTCAAGGCCAGCGTAGGCAGCATACCTCTCTAGGTCACGTGGTTTTTGAGTTGAGCTGGTCGCTAAGCAGGACCCTTCTAGGTGTCTCTCCAGAGACAAGAGCTGCAGTATGAAAAATCAAGCCACACCCAGAGGCCCTGAACCCAGTGATAGCCATTATTTCATGACTTCTCAAAGTCAAGATGTTGAAAATCCAGTTTGTTGGCTCTGTAGGGAAAAAAATCTCTGTGGCGCCATGACTCGTAAACAGTATTCTCACCCCTTTTCCGGTTCTCGTCCCTTGTTTAGGCAAAGCTTGCATTCCAGAAAGATCTGATGAAGCCTCTGGCCCCGACGTTCCTGTCTTCGCCCCTGGCGGCCGCAGCCGTGTCCTCTGCGCTGTCCCTGCCACCTAGGCCATCCGCCTCTCTCTTCCAGGCGGCAGCCATCCCTCCTGCGCTGCTGAGGCCCGGCCATGGGCCCATCCGGGCCACGCCCACCTCCATCCTCTTTGCCCCTTACTAAACACTCGGAGCCCAGCCCGCCACAGGCCAGGCCAGTGGGAAGGTGTAGAAGAAAAGTCCAAAGGATTCAGCAGTGTAAGCCCTGTGTGTGACTGTAAGTACCCCACCCACCCACTCACAAAGTGCAGGCCACCGCCCAGCACCACCTCCAGAGACAAACGGAGGCCAGGCTCAAGAGCGTGTCTCTTCCCCGCGTCCTCTCCATCCTACCCTAGCCAATTGGTGTATCTGAGATACTTAAAATTGTTTCTTGAAAATATATTGATCAGAAAAAGAAAACCGACCTGTGTATTCCCATGGCGTGATGATCTGTCTTAGAAACAAAATGGAATCTCTTCCTGACAGACTTGAACAGTAGGTTCTTCCTCGGATGTCTGTAAATAACTCCAGAATCCAAGCGGGCATTTTCTAGTGTGGAACAAGAGTCCATCGCAAGTGCTTAATTGTGGATGCCATCCTCCCCACGGCTCATGGCGGGTTTTTTTTTCTTTTCTAGTGTACTAGTGTCCACAGGGATTGTGTACTGTTCTAGACCCGAGTACTGTTGTACCCCGTGTAGTACTAGATCGTAACTCTTGTTGAATTAAACTTTTTTTCATTGCTGTGTAATTGTTAGGAAGCAAAGTAGCTTTGAGAATTTTTCTCTTTAAGAGAACAAAAGATAATGTATTTTCTTTATTTCATGTTTTATTTGGAGATATTTAAACGAAATAGAAAGCCATATAACATAGCTATAATTACTACCTGTTTGCTATTTTTGTTTTAACTTATTTTTGTAGCACCCTCACTGGTTTGAGTTGCTAAGCAAATGTATACAAAAAAACAAAAAAGAGCTTCCTAAATTGCACATTTTTGCACCTTCTGTGCATCTGCAAGAAGACAGTGAATCTGTGTATTTCTACATAATGATCTTCATTTTAAACTTCTGTTTTTCATTGGTAACGATGCTACATAACTCTGTGGCTCCCTGATGCAATAATGTACAGAAGATATATAATTTATAAATTGAACAATCTCTGTCCTTCTGTTCAATGACTGTGTCACAGGTCATGTGACCATGCTTCCCCTCCCCCTTAGCCCTACCCCCTGCACCCCCCCCAAAAAAAAACCCAACAAACTGATGTTAAGAAGACTGGAATGTTTGTGATATCAGGGGCAAGAGGTATCATAAAACAACAACATAGAGTGAACTCTTTTAGAGGGCCTATATCTGCAATCTGTAAATGGTAAAATGTCTGTGTATTTTTTTAAATGTACCTTTTCAATAAAAGTACAAAAAAAAAATCTGCTGGTGTTCCCTGCTGTCTTTTTTTCAGGAGACTCCTGTAATTTCACATTGCCTGTTGAGAGCTGTCAATAGGGAGGAGACTGCCTCTTACATATTTCACTCTTACAAGAGTTCTTAATTGTCATGTTTACTCATTGCTGTTCCAAGTCTCTGTGAGGGCAGCATTAGCCACCATTTTCTCCCCGACTGTCTGAGAAGCTGGACCAAAGCCGTAACATTGTCGAAAACGGTAGTAGCCTGCTAAAACCTGTGACTCTGGTTTCTTAGAACTTTGTGCAGGTCCACTAAGTCTCCAATTCATTTTTTTATCCCTGTCAGTGACATTTACGGTTGCTTATAGTGCCATACCCCTCCATGGCCCCTCCCTCCAATCAGGACACCCCATTCTGTCACTTTTTAAGCATACCGTTTAATGCATCGCTGTTTATTCTCATGAGCTATTTGCTTATTTGCCAACTAAAACTCTAGCCTAAAGTAACAACCATTTTATTACATTAGGATTTCACAAGCTGATAATTCCAGAGGGCATTTGGCTGGGTTGCGCTTCTGTTCCCTCGGGGGTCATCAGAATTCCCTTGGTCATAATCTGCCAGGAGCTGGGGCTGGGCTGGACTGGGCTGAAGCTGGGGTTGGACTGGGTTGAGGCTGGAGCTGGGGCTGGGCTGAAGGTAGGGTTGGGCAGGGGGTGTGGCATGCTGGGGTTGGGCTGGAGCTGGGCTGGGGCTGGGGAGGGGTTAGGCTGGGAGGGGAGGGGAGGGGAGGGGATGCAAATGGGCTAAGGATGGGTTGGGGCTGGGACTGGGGCTACCCAGATAGCTTCACTGGCCTGTCCATCACTTGGAAATGGCCATCTTGGACCCTACTGAAACAGTCTACCAGAATATGTATGTGTGGCCGCCCAAATCTTTCCAGTTGAATCAGACACTTACAGGGTACATTTTAGATACCTGGCTAGGAATTAAAGGCTTCTTTATGAATCTTGGCATGTCACTACTCATCAAAAAAACAAAAACACTAAACCCATCCAGATTGAAGGGAGAACCATTAGACTTCAGTTCTTAAATTTAAAGAAAAGCAATGAATATGCCACCATCTTTAATCTGTCACATTGTTGTACAGTTTTAAGAAAAAAAAATGGTAACAAAACTAGATCTTCTGTCCTCAGACCCTGAACCCAACCCGGTTACTCTTTAAAATGGAGACTTGGGTTGGAATTGGAAGTAAATATTCTTTTCTTAAAAACCAAAGCCAGTAGATGGCAGTGTCACTGTGATGGATGCACAGTAAATGAGCAAATGACTTCTTCCACCAAAGAGCTCTACCAACTGTCTGAAGACCACAGACCTTAACGTCTTATGCCTATAAGCAGGTTACTTCTGAAGCATCATAGACGTCTTGTGTGGCATTCAGAATTTGAATTTTGTTTTGCTCTGTTGTAACCCTTTTGAACTCCATCCAACACGAGTTAAACTTGTGTAATTCGACCTGGAGGCTTGATTGATATGTGCTCTGTGAAGGAACTGTTTCCATTTGACACTTTATGGAATATATATATATATATATATATATATATATATATATGTATATAATTTCTGGACTTCAGTGGCAGTTTTTCTTGATTTACCTTGCCTTGTCCTATGTCTTGCTGAAGCTTATTGCAACCTCCAGAAATTTCCAAATGTCAATATTTAAATAGACCTAGAAACTTATTGATTAGATTTAGAGTTGAGAGTTTTAAATCACCCCAAGGAGTAAGCACAAAAGAATAGCAATTCATTAGAATTCATGCCTCTGAATGAAGCCATGAGTAGCTTCAAGCTATGATTTATGAAACACTATTAAGTGGGCCACATCTCATCATCCACTCTGGAACTGAAGTGTCAGAGTTGGGCAGCCCCAAGGGAATACACGTATTTGAACTAATGCCTCCTCATATGTCATTCCTAAAGAGAAAAGATGATTACTGAACTTTGCCAACTTTGCAAGTTTAAAATAAACAAAACATGTGATGCAGAGGACTGTAGAGGCTGAGGCAGGAGAATTAGAAGTGCCTGATAGTTTAAAGTCACACTCAGCTTCACAGCTCCGGGGGCAGCCTGAGCTACAGGTAACCCTGCCTCAAAAGACGAGACAAAACAAAAACACCCTGCTTCCTCTGACATACTCCAGCTACAACTGGTCTGCTGAAGGGTAAATCTAAAATAAGATACAAGTAAATCTAGTATAGTGTTTGCTTTTAGTGTACAATTTCATATGGTATTGCATACAGTGTATATATGTCTTATAAACAAGTATGTATTATCGGGGACATACTTCTACTAAAAAATTACCTGTCATTTGTCTGAAATTCCAGTTCATGTAGACACCCCATGCTTTCCAAATCTCACGGCCTTTTCCTCAGCAGGACTCCGCCTCTCCTTGAGTGCTGTGGTGATACAGGAGAGAAGGCCCTCCTGGGTACTAAAAGCTCAATAATGAGTTTTTGTCAAGGCACATTGTGAAATATATTTGCAAACCAGCAGAAGGAGCCAGCCTTAAGTGAATAAGCAAGGCATAGGAACAGCTTGGAAACTACTCTAGATGCACAAGCCCTGTCCGTCACCTAGACCGAGAGTCAGTTTGACAGATTCTAATTAATTGGAAGAAGAAAACACAAAATACTAATTTTTGTATGTATCAAACACATCACCTTGATTCTCCCTTAAGAGAATTCTCATTTCCCGAGGACAAACTAGATACAGCTATGCAGGATTTTTCTCTCAGAGAGAGCTTTAGCTAAAGTGCTGAGACAAGAACAAAGGAAATACAAAGGTCTGCTATGCCAAGATTCACAAAGGAGTCCAGAGAATCACTGAAGAGATTGCGTTTGGAATATTCTGAGACATAGATACCCATTGGATGTAGAATCATGGGGAGGGGAGGGTGGCCAGGGTTTCTGAGCACTACAGCTGAGGTGAGCATCTAGACACACGCCCTACCAGGCATGGGGTGTTTAGGCCAGCCTCTCTGCCTCTCTGTACTTGTTTCAGGATTCTTGTCTTCTTTGGAAAGCAATAGTTTGGTACCTCAGTGGGTAAGTTGTATACTGCAATGGCCGGTTCCACAAGGGGTGCTACTCTTTGTAGAAAGCTAAGGAATTGGCTCTGTCAGGAAATGCATCAGGACCATGACCGTGCAGGTTCTTGGCTATGGAGTGTGACTGGGGAATTGCCCTCATTTCTTTGACTGGAAATTTCTTAGGCCAGAATGACAATATAATGTTGTTCTTCACTCAGCTCAGTGTTCAACATGAATCAAAACTAAGGTTGTTAGATAGAATTCCTTCTATGGGTGCAGTGAGGATGTCTTTATGTCACTTTCTTTAGTTAAAGAAGTCACTTATCCACACACGATTGGACAAGCTTGCCATTAACCACCTGCTCTTCATTTTATTGTAGTGAGAAGACAAAATGGGATGAGAGTGAATTAAATAACGACAGTATATAATCTTTATAAGACAGAAATTCAAATCCCGGTCACACCAGGCACATATTAGGTCTATGGTTTTAAATCACAAAAAGATCTTATGTCGTTTTCCTAAAGCCTGTTTTTTTTTAATCTCATATAAACACGTGCTATTCAAAGAAGATGGTTCTAATGAGCAAATAAAATTTAGAGGGGAAAATGTTTTCATAAATTAATAGCATACTTTATAAATTTTCATTATGAGTGAAATCAATTTTTCTCATTCTAAATTCCTAAATTGTTTCTAGGGTTTTTCTCATGTTTTCTGTCTTTAATGGTGACACAGACTCAGAGGAAAAAAAATAGAGCAGTAATGGAAAACAGCAAATTCATTAGTTGCAATTTTATGTTCCTGTTCTCAATGGTATAATTCAAATGGAGTTAACACTAAGGCAATAAACCAGTATATCACTGGCAGCTTCTCAGAAAAGAAAGGGGTTTTGGATTCATTACATAAAAAAATCTACGTATTGTTTTTCTTTTGCTTTTTGAGAAATGGTCTCACTATTAGGCTTAAGCTGGTCTCAAACTCAAAGCCATCCTGCCTTGGTTCTAATGATAATGCTGAAGAGACCAACCCTTAGATTTAGGATCTGAGGAGGTTCACATTCAAATAACCAAATGCTTTTCAGTAACCTAGAAGAATTTGGAATGCCCTGGGCATGTATTTGGTTGTGTCCCCTTTGCAAAAAAAAAAAAAAAAAAAAAAAAAAAAAAAAAAAAAATCCTACCATAAACCCTAGTTTAAAAGTAAAAGAGAGAAAGCCAGGAATAGTTTTAATGTACATGAAGACATGGCAAGACATGAATAGAGAATGCAGGTTTTCTCTAAGAACACCTTGGGGAGTGTGCCTTGGGCATTTACAGACTTAGGCTCATCTTTCTGCCATGATTCTAGAAACATGGACCAATGAGTATGGCCTTTAAAGCAAGGTCTTTTAAACTTATTCATAACCATTGCAGATGAAGGAAAACAGGGCTTTCTCTAAGGAATCAAATGTTTGTGATAATTCATAACTGAATACATTATAAGTACCCTTATGGGAAGAAAAATAAGACTGAAAAATTCCAAACTGAATTTTTGTCCAAGAACTATATTCACTTGGTATAATACCTTAAGCTGGCTTAGATTCAATATCTCCTCTATTAAAATTTATATTCAATATCTCCTCTGCCAAAATTTATCATGAGGCTCAAATAAAAAACTATAGTAAGTAAGTGCTTGGGCAGTGTTTACCTATCCTAGTATTGGTATGTCAGACACTGCACATATCCAAGAAACAGATGAAGCACATGAAAGCCAACTTCGACAGATTTGTCCCAAGTGGCTTCAGGCCTCTCTGGCTCTCCTGTGACTGCTGTGTGCTATCAGAACACTGCATCATTAAGCCAGACCCTGGAAACCATTTATAGCAACACATAGATGGTGAGCTACTCACCACAGGTCCTGGTAAAACCTGGTATCTGGGCTATGGAAATGGGAAGGTGGATGGAAAGACACTTAGTCCCAAAGGCACTGAGTGTCAGGTGTTCACAGGATGGGAAATGGTGAAGAATGGTCATTTCAGGTCCTAGAAAAGGCAGTAGAGTGCAGGAAATACTCTGAAGACAAACACATGTAAAGGGCATTTTAAGTTAGAGCAGAGGTTCTCAACCTGTGGGTCTCGACCTCTATCACAGGGATTGCATTTCAGATATCCTGCATATCAGATGTTTATATTACCATTCATAATAGCAAAATTACAGTTATAAAGTAGCAACAAAAATCACCACAACGTGAGGACCTGTACTAAAGGGTCTTAGCATTAGGAAGGTTGAAACCCACTGGTCTACAGTAAGAACAAATAGAATATAACAAACCCAAATGGGAGGGCTGGGACTGTGTGAGCCGAGTAGGTACTTACTGGAAAACAAGATGGCTCAGAGCAGGAGGAGATGGTATTATGAAGAAAAAGAATGCCCTGGGGTATAAACTAGTGAGGGTAATGGTTCATAGCAAGTCATGACTGAAAATGAGAGGCTAGACGGGTCACTGGAAGGAGCTGCATGCAGCAGTCAGGATTAACTGCTGCAGTTTACAGGGATAGGGTTGAATTTGTGTTTAGGGAGAGTTTTCTGGTAAAGAAGGCTAGATGACATTTTTTTCCAGGCTAGAGGTAATTCTAAGACATGAGGATGGCCTGACCTAGGGTCTTAGCTACAAGAATGACAAAATGATTTAGACAACAAAGCTCACCATTGAAGAGCCAAGTAGCAATGGCACAGTTACTCTACATTTTGAGAATCTCAAGGACAAACCATCCTGGGGAAGGGTACAGGGAAGAGCCTCAGTGCCCCGAGTTCACCTCTTCTGTGTCCTGAATCACATTCCTAATATAAGAACACACCACAACCTCCTTGATTCATCTTGCAAATGAGAATATGCCAGGCACACAGTACACTAAACAACAAACCACCACTGAAGAAGTAACTAAAAACCCTCAAAGAAAGCAAAGACAGTCACTGTTGTGGTGAGTTTTTGTTTTATTTTAATGTGTATTTTCCAGTTTGTTTTAACATGAAATATGATTTAATATGAATTGATTTGCAGAAATAAGTTTAGTCTCAGCTCTCAACCTGCTTGGAATTTTCAAAAAATACAAAGTCATGCATGTCTCACTATCAGCTCAGCTGAATCAGACCCTCAGAAGGTGAACCTGACAAGGACACCAAAGTAAAATATCCCCCTCTTTGGGGAAGCAGATGGACAGTCGTTAAAGGATCCAATACCCTCTGATTACTTAGACATGAAGAGGGCCCCCAAAACTGACACCTGGAAGAGTTTGAACTCAAGAGCATTCTATCTGAGGCAGAATAGGTCTTCCAGGTTCATGGGCTGGGGAAGTAAACCAGCCTCCTAGGTGTGTGGTGCAGGAGTGGGTTAGATAATCTGGCTAAATGATGGCTTGCTTCTCTTCATCAGGCCATCTAGTTCCCCCATGTGTGGTCCTCTAGACCATGTGAGCTGACAGCTGGTCCTGCCAGCATCCATGAGGACTGGGGGAGGGGAACATTGTTATTTATTACCGAACCTCTGGTGGAAGACAATAAACTCTAGAAGTTAATTTTCTAAAATTATCTAAATATGAAGTTTCCCAAGTGACACAGAGGAATATGACCAACATCTGATGCTAGAACATTTTTTTTTAAATTATTGAATGCCTCAACATGTGTGGTCATACGGCCAGCCCCCCAAAATCACTCTAGGGAGTTGACAAATGTTAACTTCAGGATGGTGGCTTTGCATCACACAGTGGCGTGTGAACACACTAGTGGACTTTCCAGAATTGCTAACAGGAGTCATGGCTAACAGGAGACATAACCTGTCATGAATCCTGCTACACATTTTCTCCCTGTCCATCTCTGTGACATTCCAGCAAGCATCCCGTTTACTCCCCAGCCAAGTGTAAACACCTTTAACCAGTGATTCCCAAACATGGCTCAGAACAAAGGACTCCTTAGAGTCCTTCAGGAAAGAAGTGACACAAAATTACCCTTTGTCTTAGGGGACTCCTAAAAGCACCCATGCCTGTGACTGGTGTAACTCACCGGGATGGGCACATGTGAGCATGTAACTCACTTTTTTTAGCATGCAGTGAGACCTTGAGTTCAATTCCCAGCACTCCAAATTTAAAACAATTAAAATGGCAGAACTTGGGCGTCGGTAGATTTCAAATCTCCCCCTGGTGCTTCTTAAAGCGAGGCCAGAGCTGTTGATACTGGTAAAATGGGGGTTTTGAGAGCAACTTCACCTTTTCGCCTCACCACAGTTGAGCATAATTCGGGTCCTAGGGTCCCAAACAAATTAACAGACACCACAGCAACTCTGGGCTGGGGGCTCCTCTGTCTTCCGGGTTCTCTGCCTCTTAAATTCAAAGGATGAAATTCATGGGCAAAGGGAAAGTGAGTTTAGAGGGGAGTTTTATTATAGGATTAAAAGTGGGAGCTTAAGAGAAGACAGGCTGGGAATCACCAAACCCAGAAGCTTTTTATGACTCATGACGAAACTGGGAAGTAGGGAAAAGGGGTGAGCAGACCCATCAAGTGGGTCTGTGAAAAAGCTGTCCTGGAGATTCTTGGTTTGATCATATCCTCATGTGTGCTTGTCAGGCAGGGAAGCGTTCATTTAGGGAAGGAAAGACGCGAAGCATCCTTCCTTCCTAGCCTCTGGCAAAGACAGAGCTGCCCACAGAACCAAGACATTTTCAGCTTCTAGCCAAGGGTCCTTACCCTAAAATTGCCTGACTAGTTTTTACCATGGAAAGGCTAACCGGAGCTTACAGGCTGGGCACCTTCAAACTCTTCTGCTTTGTCAATGCTAGCTTCTGACAGATTCTCCCAGCCTCCCCGTGCTCCAGGCATGTGACGAGACCCGCATTGGACGCTGCTCCATTCCGGGGTTTGAATGAGACCCTGAGTTAGATCACTTTTGGCAAAAGGTCTTTAATAACATCAGTCATGGAACAGGGAGGGGTATGAAGGAGGGAGGGGTGGGTAGAAGGAGAGAAATGCAGAGTAATAGGTTGGCTCAGGCAAGAGTTGACACAAAATTACTCTTCAAATATATGCTTGCTTAGGGGGAAAGAGCCTTGAGACTCTAGGATGCCATGCTTGGACCTTGATGAGACAACAGGATGGAGCCTTAAAGGGAAGGAGAGACTTCCCTTTAAAACTTCTTTAAAAGTAAGAGGCAACCTTCACGGACAGGATGATAGGGAGAGTTGAAGAAGAATCTTCAGAGAAATCCCCAAAACAAAGGGTGTGTTGGGGAGTTATATACCATGTGACTTAGTCCTGCACAGCCTACATAACAGAAAGCACAGAGGAATCAGATACGGAGTCAGACAATAAATGAGAAGTTGTAAAACTCCTGTACAAGAGGAGAGATATAAGAGTTGTGGGTGGAGGTGGCCTAATTTCTTCAGATTGTGAGATCAGTCCCGTTAGGGTGACCAGAATCTTAGAGGAACAGGCCTATGATCTAACAATGTAGTCTGGAGCCTAGTGTGGGCCAGCAAAAGCATGGCCCACATGGAACTAGAAAGTTCCCTTGGAGGAAGGGTGAGTTTGTACAGGGCAGGGACGTAAGCTTGGTTAGTATGTGGTCCGTGTTAGCTAACTGAGGAGGGGAAGCAAGGCATGCATGACTTAGGTTACATGGCAGGTGGGTGTGGTTTGGGTCCTTGGAAGGTCTGGGTTCTCCAACAGAAATTGGTCTTCAAACAAAAATGTAACCACACAAAGATTAGACTGTCTGACACTGTTCCTTTATTGCGATGAGGGTGTGACCCTATACACTTAATAAATAAAATGATGTTACACAGTCAAAGATGCTTCTGAGTACCACATCACTGAACAGTCTCTAGCAGGTTATCAACAATCCTTCTCTACTCTGAGTGTGAATTTTGCCAGCGTCCTCGTGGCGATGTACTCACGGTTCCTTTCTGAGACCTCGCGTCATTATCATCATATTCCATGTGGGGCCAAGGGGCACCTCAAACAGCGCCCAGACACCCAGTGATGAAGACTGCAGCTGTGGCACAGGAGAGCACAGATAAGGGGGCTGGGGCTGGGGCGGGGCAGGCTGGGGCGGGGCGGGCTGGGGTGGGGTGGAGCGGGGCAAACCATCCCTCCTTCCTTATTCCTTCTTTTACATTTTGTTCACAAGCTATGTCTCAGAGGGCTACATGGTGACTCCCCTTCCTGCATCCTGTACTTTTAAAAGCAAGTCTGGAAACATCCATCCCACGGGTCCTCACTAGGAACCTATCATGAAGACTCAATGGTCACAAAGCTTGTGACCAAATTTGTCACTAAAGACAGAAGCTAAGAGGAGATGAAAACACCCTGTGGGTGTTTTCATCCCCTCACACCCAGGAGCCTGGCCCATCCATGAGTGCCTCCCTGTAGGGGAGGAGAGCCAAGGAAGCTCTGGCTGTGAACTGCCTACGTCCCTTTCTAGGCAGATCGGCTGTGGGGGTCTCCACGGAGCCTGAAGCTGGGGACTGGGGGCTGACTAGGCAGAGACTGAGCCACTGAGACAGACATCTGTCCATGTCCCCACGTATCCCAGTTCAGTACTAAATGCTGATTTTACACAATCTGCTATGTCTACTGTCTGCAGAATTAGGTAACATGGTACCCATTAAAAGCAAATGCAGGCAATAGTGGAGTTAAGTTATTAGGCGGAGCTGAGACTTGACAATTTAGACTAAGTCAAATCCTTAGGGCAAGACCAACTTGGCAGTTAGGAAGACCTGAAGCCATTTTCACCCAGCAGGGTACGGATACTGCGTGTTCTGCAAGGTTTCTGTTGCTGGGAAGCCTGGCTTCCCACACAGCTCCCTCCCAAGGACAGTTCAGTCAATAAAGGGACCAGTCTGGAGCAGCCGCAAATGTGTTTGGCTCTAATATAAAATCAGCGTGAAAGCGTGATCCAGCCTGTGCCTGATGTAGTGCGGGTTTCCTAGCCTTCTCCTGAGAGCAGATGGAAATCTTGGCAACAAAAGGAGCCAAAGGAAGAAAGAAGCCTGTGGTTCTTCTGCCTCTACAAGTAAATGGGGAGCAGGTTCCTGCTGTTCCCAAAGATGTTTGAAATGAAATGGGGTGTCCTAGGATACACACACAAACAGGCCACTTAATTAACCAAACCACTTTGGAGCACGAATTCGAAAAAGACAGAATCAAGGATGGATCAATAGAAGTTCTGTAAGTCCAGGGTGCCTGAGGCAGACATAATACTGTCCCCCAATTGCACTGGAAACACACCCCCTCACTGCCCCTCCCATGGAGGTGACCTCCCCAGTCAAGGGCATTCCGAGACCTCAAACCAGTAGCTACCTGCCCCCACAAAATTATTTTCAGAGCACTGTGGGAATTCTGCCTCTCAATCCCAAGGCCTCAATACCTCCATTTTTCTTGCCTTACATAGTAGCTTCCACAACTAAGTAAATTCCTGCAGACTTGAATGTGTGGATCATGAAGATGAAATGGCATATCTTGTTTGGTTATTTTACCTGCTCCCGGGCAATGCAGATAGGCAATAAAATTAATTAAATCAACACTCTCCATTACCACTCCTTCTATTTCCCCCAGATGTTGTCATTCTTTCTAAGAAGAATTTGTTTTCCCCAAGGCTGTTTTAAAATGGTAATACAGCCTCTGCTACAAATGGGGTGGACTAGCAGGAAGATGTGCCTTTTCTCAATTTAATTAAACTCCTATAGCAAGGGTGTCTCTTGAAGCCATGTTCTTTCTACTAGGTTCAGATGTATTGGTGGATATTTGTTGAGCCTGGGGAGGAGCAGTTGGTTTGCAGGGCAGAGCAAATGGATTTCTCTCATTCACTCCTGCTCCAAAACCCAGAGGTCTACAGACCCCCACCCCCACCCCATACCCCACCCAACAAGTGAGAAGAGCTCAAGGCTGAGGCGCTCACCCTGAGGAGAAAGGCAGGATGGGGTAGAGGTAGTTCCTTAAGAACCCATTAAAGGGGTTCTGGAGAGATGGCTCAGTGGTTATGAGCCATCTGAGTTCAATTCCCAGCAACCACATGGTGGCTCACAACCATCGGTAATGGGAACCGATGCCCTCTACTGGTGCATCTGAAGACAGCGACAGTGTACTCATCAAATAAATAAAAAATAAATCTTTTTAAAAAAAAAGAACCCATTAAGTTTTGGGTTCTTGCTACAGAAAAAAATACGCATAGCCAGTGTACCACTGCATTTTCCATACATGCCAGGGATGTCCTCAGAGATGCCCATCTGTAGGTTACCACTATGGTTCAAGGAAGTACTTTCCAGAGAGTTCCTGCTGCTTGACAACTAACTGGAAATAGCATAGCATTCCTCTACCCTGTCTCTCCATCTCCAGCGCAGTGGCCTGGATACAAGGCCGGTCCCATGTAAGGAAGAGGCCACTGTTGTCAGTTCTGCTAACAACTTGGATGTCCCATGACACTTCCAAATGTCTGGATTCCATTTCAACGGGCAAACCTTAGTTTCATACCCTCCAGGTCAGGCACTTGCAGAGAGCCATCAGTGTGTCACTGGGTCGCACTAGAGTGGCACTAGGTGCCATAGAGGTGGAACACAGAAGGAGTTCCTGCAGGAAAGTCCATCAAAAGTCTGGGAAGTAGAGGACTGGACCAGTGAAGATGTCACTCCACCTAAAACTGTGAATACTAACATTGCAGTGATCTTGTGTGATGCTGTATGGTGGTTTTCTGTTCCTTTGTTTTCCCCATCTCCAGGCATAACATGATGCCATTTTGGACTTTCCCTCCAGTATCCATGGCAACCAGAGCAGAACAACACAGTGGTAGCCAGGTCCCGAGGTAATGGTATGAAACTATTAACACTCCCAAGGAGACTCAGGAAAGCTTCACCTGAGATTCTTGCTATTATTCCTCCAACCCTCCTCCCGCTGTAAGTGATCTTGGGAGACACTAGAGTGGATAAGAAGTGGAAGGTTAATTGAAAGCGAGTCTGGATAATGTGGCTTTCCTGAGGTCATCTTCCATGATGGGGTGGGACTTTGCATTGATCCCGCTTTTGGGTATCTCCAACATTCCTGTATATAATCCTTCACCCATGCTCTATAAGAAAGTCCAAGACATGCACTGGTCTCACTGAGTTGAGCTTTGAACAAGTCTCAGTTTGGTCTGCCCCCTGGAAAAGTTAAAGCAATACACAGCCTTCCTTGCAGGTCAATGAGGCACAGGGCTTCTTAGTCTATACCTAATAACTGTTAGCCGGTGTTGAGATCAGACTATGTCCTGCACGCTAAGTCCACATTTTATAAAACTAATTTTTGAGACTGTCTGTGCTCTAGGAGACTCCATTTCACAAGTAGTTTTGATTTCATTTTGAAGGAGAAGGCTGATTGCAGCCCTTGCATAGGCCCAGAAACCATGCCTGTGTCAGGAACCAACCATCCGGCGCAGATTGATAAATGACTTATTTCTGGGAGTAGAAATGGAGACTCCTGGCAACGGTGTCTCCTTCACTTTCACCCTCCAGCCGTGGTGGCTGCAGCTCACCTTCCAGATAGCAGAGTGGCCTCAACTGTGAGCCAAGCAGTGGTGACAGTGCCCCTCAGGACACCCGCAGATCACCTTTTCCCCCGCGACTTCACCATGGCTGAGTGTTGCGTACCGGCATGCCCACGGCTAATGTGTATCCCTCCACTGTATGCTGACCTTGGCAAAGCTGCCAGAGATATTTTCAACAAAGGATTTGACTTTGGGTTGGTGAAGCTGGATGTGAAAACAAAGTCATGCAGCTGTGTGGAATTTTCAACATGTGGCTCATCTAATACAGGCACTGGTAAAGTTAGTGAGACCTTGAAGACCAAGTACAAATGGTGTTGAGTATGGTCTGACTTTCACAGAGAAATGGAACACCGATAACACTCTGGGGACGGAGATTACAGTTGAAGACCAGATTTGTCAAGGCTTGAAACTGATCTTTGACACCTTTTCACCGAACACAGGAAAAGGAAAGTGGTAAAATCAAGTCTGCTTACAAGAGGGAATGTATAAACATTGGCTGTGATGTTGATTTTGATTTTGCTGGACCTGCCATCCATGGGTCAGTTGTCTTTGGTTACAAGGCTTGCTGGGTACCAAATGACCTTTGACAGTGTCAAGTCAAAGCTGGCAAGGAGTCACTTTGCAGTTGGCTATAGGACTGGGGACTTCCAGCTACACACAAATGTAAATAATGGGAGAGAATTTGGAGGATCAATTGATCAGAAAGTATGTGAAGGTTTTGACACTTCAGTAAACCTTGCTTGGACATCAGGGACCAACTGCACTCATTTTGACATTGCAGCTAAGAACCAGTTGGAGCCCACTGCTTCTATTTCTGCAAAGGTCAACAACTCTACTTTGCTAGGAGTGGGCTATACTCAGACTCTGAGGCCTGGTGTGAAGCTTACACTCTTGGCTCTGGTAGACAGGAAGAGCTTTAACACTGGAGGGCACAAACTTGGGCTGGTCTTGGAACTGGAGGCTTAATCCAGTTAAAAGAAACCTCTGGGAACGGATATCAGAAGATTTGGCCTTGATATATTTCCATGCCACCAGCAGGTTTCCCTTCTCCCCCAGCAGGTGATCACATCAAAGGATGATTAAGCAAGAACTGCATTTTACATATTTAGACAGTCACCTGTTGGCTGGTTCCTAGTTGGATAGTTATCCAGTTATCAGTGCTGCTGTCGTGCAGCCTCCCTCCTATACATTATTTAAATGTTTTTAACTGTTAAATGTGCTACCCACCAATGACGAAATAGACGTTTATGAAAACCATAAAAAGGAGAAAAAAAGAAATGGAGACTCCCTTTGTTTTGTTGGAGTAAATTGAGACAGTAGGGACACATATATTAAAATTATGTAAGGGAAGCTACGCCCAAGAACTTAACAGACACACAAGACCAAGGAAAGGGTGTAACCTTCTTACCTGGCCCTATGAAATGAGGACCCAGTACTACCATGGTCAAGGATCTAGGACTCCCAGACTGTCCCTCCATACTCCACTGTTGATGTCACCTTCTCACTACCTGACCATCCACCTGTTTGCCCATCTTGACCTGGCCGTCCATTTCCTGTTCTCAGATCCCAATTTGATGCTTCTCACCTTACGTCTGGAACTTTGCTCTCAATACCTGCCACCAGCAGTTCCCTCGCCAGTGGTCTGACTCGATATCAGTGCAGACTCTCAGCCCACTTTCAAGATCTCCTGAGCCCTGCTACAGCCTCCTTAGCTTGCACTATTATATAAACCAGACACACTCGGAGACACGTATTTACTATGTGATGTGCGATATGAGAGTTAATATTAGCAATTAAGATTGAAGTGAAGGAACCAGCCTGGGCCAGAATCCCAAAGTAGGTAGAGATTTGCCAAAGTTCTGCTTCTGAAGCTGTAGATTCTTGTGAATTCATTGTTATTCAGTACATTTTAACATTGTGGGAAGAAACCAATGTACTTGTCTCTGATTCTGACATGGTCTTCTCAGGACAGAGAAGCCACTGCTAGGGAGAAAGCTAGTTTGATGTGTGAAGTGAAGTTTAGATAGAGTGGGTAGAGTGGGCTCTCTATTTACCAGGGTTTTCAGGTTGCAGCCAACAGGAAAGGGAGAATCTGGGGAGTGAGAGGATGTGCTTATGTTTATAACATTTTCAGAGCAGACTGATGCTCTAGGATGGTGCATGGCTTTGCTCCAAGGAGTATTTGATGTGGAACTTTGGGACTTAGGAAACCTGGCCCCAACTCAAAGCTAGGAACTGAAGAGATGGAGGGGAGCCTTTATTTTCATAGTCTTGTTACTCATGCAGCAAGTACATTAGGGTTTTAGAGCTCCTTTGTCTTAGGTTTGCTTCTCCCCTATTTGTGTATATCAAATACCTCAGCAGAGGCACGGCATCTGTAGGAGCCTGGAGTACAGCCACGACCTAACAGTACCTCCACGGAAAGCCACAGTTTAGCCTAAGATACAGGACTATTTCTAGAGTAAAGTATAAGACCTTCAAGTCAGCCTATCCAAGTGAACTTTTTAAAGTGCCTTTTCTTTTTAGAATCATTGCAGTGGTTAAAATAAACACCAGAAACACTCTTGGAGTCGAGTGTCTTGAGGCGTCTCTCAGGAGGCGATGTGAGCCTGGTAGAGGAGGGACTGTCAGTGTGAGACACTAATGGGGAAGGATGGGGCAGTGGAGAGCAGTAAAGGTATGCACAGATGCTCACCCAAGCCACAAACAAGGACACCACACACGTTTACTGAACTTTTGGAAATAATGCAGAGAATTGCTAACATTTACTTCTAGGTTTGTTTTTGTAGCTTCTACTCCAGGTTACCAGCATTTTCTTTATGAACATATTGGCAAGAATTGGTATTAGCCTCTATAGCTTTCATGTAATGGGAGGGATATTGGAAGGGTGCTGATCAGATTAATGTTTGTAATTAAAGACTATCCCGATCCAACCAAACCGCCATCATCTTCAGGAATTCTTCTGGGCCTACTCACAAAGGATCATCACAGCTGGACATGTTAACTTCCTTCCTTTACAAAAGGTGGGGGCTAGGGATGCTAGGACCCTCACTAGAGTATCCAGTCACCCCTCCAAACGCCTTGCATGTAATCTGGCCCTAACTGCACCTGGCCTTCAAGGAGAAGCCAAAGGATACAGGGAAGGATGAAGGAAGGGGATCCATCTACATAGCCATGGGGTGAGCATCATCCCCACTGCGTACATGTCTTCTAGAGTGACTACTTGGAAGTCACTAGCACTCCTGCCATAACCCTTACCCATTGCTGTCTAGCAAACTCACTGGCACCTGTCTCAGGGTCTCTATTGCTGTGATAAAGTGCAATGATCAAAAGCAACTTGGGGAGAAAAAGAGTTCATTTCCCTTACCCTTCCATCTCACAATTCTTCATCAAAGAAGTCAAGGAAAACGTCCAAACGGAAGCAGATGAAGGAGCAATGGAGTGCGCTGCCCCCTAGCATGCTCCTCGTGGTTTCTGCCTGCTTCCTTGCTTCTTTTTGCCCGCCCCCCCAATTTCTTTTATTGAAAATAGATCCTTTTCTCACCCAGTATATCCTGATTATAATTTCCCCTCCCTCTACTCCTCCCAGTTCCTCCCCACACACCCAGATCCACTCCCTTTCTGTCTCTCGTTAGAAAAGCACAGGCTTCTAAGATAACAACCAAACATGACAAAATAAAATATAATAAAATGAAACAAAACTATCATGTCAAAGCCGGACATGGCAACCGTGTAAGAGGGGAAGAGTCTTAAGAGCAGGAGTAAGAGTCAGAGACGCGCTCCTTCTCGTGGTCAGGAGTCCCACAAAATTCTAAGCTATGGGGAGACTCTTGCAGGCCCTGTGCTTACGCATTCCGGCTCTGTGAGGTCTTACACATCTTGCTTAGTTGATTCTCCTGGTGTCCTCCACACCCTCTGATACTTATAATCTTTTCACCTCCTCTTCTGCCAGATTCCCTGAGCTCTGAGGGGAAGGGTTGGATGGACACCTCACATTTAAACACATAATGTCTGCCTGTAGGTCTCTGCTTTTGTTCCTATCTGCTGCCAGAGGGAGCAGCTCTGATGCTGACTGGATAAGGCACTGACCTATGAGTATAGCAGAATATCATTAGGAGTCACTTTATTGATGATTTTTTTTTCTTTTGACCAGTAGTGTTCGGTTTTCCCCTAGGTCTCTGGGCTATCTAGTCTCCGGTTCTTGGTTACCCAAGCGGTGTCTGGCATGGGTTACATTTCATGGAGTGGGCAAGTTCAGCTTGCTTTCTTACTGAACCTGAAACCCCAGCCCTGGTGTAACCCCACCCACAATGGGCTAGCCCCTCCCCATGAACCACTATTAAGAAATGCTCCACAGGCTTGTCTACAGCCCGGGTTTTTAGGCATTTCCCTAGGATGATCTTGGTGGCATTACACCTCAGTTTTGTAGGTTTGCTGTTAGGACCTTAGGAGGAGGGAGAGGTGTTGTTTACTTCTTTCCCACGGAAGGGATTTTAGCAACAATACCTAAATAGAGCAAATTTGCATCTGTTGGCTCCCACCTGTGAACCGAGCAGGTCAGATGGTCTCTCCTGTTCTCACTGGTGTGAAATGCAGTGATATTATCTCTAATGCACCTTCTACTTTAAAAAAAAAATGCAGCTACTGAGGATCAAGCCATGTACACAGCCATCCTGCCTTGGTTTTATGTGGCTCTTTGACTTTCAGAAGCACATTCTCTCACATAGTCTAGATTAGCGCTAAAAGTGTAGGCTCTAGAAGCAAATGGCCTTTCCCTGTTCAGCTCCTGGTTCTAAATCTATGCATTGACAACAGTGATTCTGCTCCCACGGAGTTGCTATGAAGATTAAGAGAACTGCAAGCTTAGAGAAATGTTTGGTGCATCATGTACACACTGAAGACATGACCACTCCATGATATAGTTAAGGGTAAGATTTTTTTTTTATTGTAGATATGAGAGGATGAACAGTCAGAGGCATATGGAAGAGTTCAGAGCAGAGAAAAAGAAAGAAGTAGACAGAATATGGACAGTAGCCAGGATGTGGCCAGGGCTGTCTATCTGCAAGAGGGGACAATAGCAGGGAGGAGAGAAGAAAGAACATAGTGTGGGAAGTGTCTCAGAAACATAGTGAAGATAGCGGGGTTAAAGACATTGAGTAGCTGAGGAATTGAGGGGATCCTGAGAGCTGGAGTAGTGGGGCAGGGGTAAGGTGGGGCAGTGTGAAAGGGGCTAGGGTGCCAGCCTGGACTTTGAAATGGTACTTGTGATACTGAGGGAGCCTGGAGGCCAGCGTTTTTGCCAGGTGATACGTGCCATGGGTAGCCATCTGTCCCAGGTGTCAGAGTTAAGAGCAATGACTCCTTTTGGTGGAGGGAAATCACGTTTCACATGTTCCTGAGGTATGCTGGCTTTTTTTTTCCTGTTTTTTTATTTACATTCCAAATGATTTCCCCTTTCCTGTTTCCTCCCTCCCTGAAAGTCCCATAAGCCCCCTTCCCTCCCTCTGTTCCCCATTCAACCCCCTCTTGCTTCTCTGTCCTGGTATTCCCCTATATTCAGTCTTTCCAGGACCAGGGGTCTCTCCTTCCATCTTCTTGGAAATCTATTGATATGTGAATTGTGTCTAGGGTATCCCGAGATTCTGGCTTAATATCCCCTTATCAGTGACTGCATACCATGTGTGTTCTTTTGTGATTGGGTTACCTCACTAAGGATGATATTTTCCAGTTCTGACCATTTGCCTAAGAATTTCGTGAATTCATTGTTTTTAATTGCAGGGTAGTATTCCATTGTGTAAATATACCACATCTTCTGAATCCATTCCTCCGTTGAGGGACATCTGGGTTCTTTCCAGCTTCTGGCTATTATAAATAAGGCTGCTATGAACATAGTGGAGCATGTGTCCTTATTGCATGCAGGTAAAGCCTCTGGGTATATGCCCAGGAGTGGTATAGCAGGATCCTCCGGGAGTGTCATGCCCAGTTTTCTGAGGAACGGCCAGATTGCTTTCCAGAGTGGTTGTACCAGCTTGCAATCCCACCAGCAGTGGAGGAGTGTTCCTCTTTCTCCACATCCTCGCCAACAACTGCTGTCTCCTGTGTTTTTTATCTTAGCCATTCTGACTGGTGTGAGATGGAAACTCAGGGTTGTTTTGATTTGCATTTCCCTAATGACTAAGGATGATGAACATCTCTTTAGGTGCTTCTCAGCCATTAGATATTCTTCAGGTGAGAACTCTTTGTTTAGCTCTGTACCCCATTTTTAATAGGGTTACTTGGCTCTCTGGAGTCTAACTTCTTGAGTTCTTTGTATATATTGGATATTAGCCCTCTGTCAGATGTAGGGTTGGTAAAGATCATTTCCCAGTTAGTTGGTTGCCGCTTTGTCCATTTGACAGTGTCCTTTGCCTTACAGAAACTTTGTAATTTTATGAGGTTCCATTTGTCAATTCTTGATCTTAGAGCATAAGCTATTGGAGTTCTGTTCAGGAAATTCTCCCCTGTGCCCATATGTTCAAGGTTCTTCCCTAGTTTCCTTTCTATTAGTTTCAGTGTGTCTGGTTTTATGTGGAGGTCCTTGATCCACTTGGAATTGAGCTTAGTGCAAGGAGATAAGAATGGATCAATTTGGAAAGATCAGGAATTCGAGGCCCATATCTAAACATAGTAAAAGCAATTTACAGCAAACCGGTAGCCAACATCAATCTAAATGGAGAGAAACTTGAAACAATCCCACTAAAATCAGGGACTAGACAAGACTGCCCTCTCTTTCCATATCTTTTCAATATAGTACTTGAAGTTCTAGCTAGAGCAATTAGACAACAAAAGGAGGTCAAAGGGATACAAATTGGAAAGAAAGAAGTCAAACTATCACTATTTGCAGACGATATGATAGTATACTTGAGTGACCCAAAGAACTCCACCAGAGAACTCCTACAGCTGATAAACAACTTCAGCAAAGTGGCCGGATATAAAATCAACTCAAGCAAGTCAGTAGCCTTCCTATACTCAAAGGATAAGCAGGCTGAGAAAGAAATAAGAGAAATGATACCCTTCACAATAGCCACAAACAATATAAAGTATCTTGGAATGCTGGCTTTTATCTAACCTTTAGAACTCCTTCTATAGTCCAAATTGAGCTCAGTTCTGGATATTTGGACTGCCTTTTGGAGTTTGGGGAACTGGGGTTTCCTTTGGACTTCATACATTATAACTACTAAATTAATATGAATTCTATTTACTCTGAAATTCAATCCATATGAGGATCCGTGCCTCCTTTTTGTTTTCCATTTGTCTCTCCTCCTTTGCTGCTCTCACTCTATCTTCTGGTTGTGTTGTTTCTTGTGGAATAGATGTGGTTAACCAGTTCGAGTTTGTGGTGGCTGACTTCAGTGCATCTGCTAGCTGTGACTGAGAGACGCTGTCTGAGGTTCATCCCCATTGAGGTATCTTTCTTAGCCATTTGGTCCCACCACCCTCCACTGTTCCTCCTCATCCTAATTCTGTCTAGAACGACCGCCTCCCATCACACCGTGTCTTAGGAATCCTCTGTGAGCAGCACATCCTATCCAGCCCTCATTTCACAGCAAGTGAATGCCACTGGGAATTCTTTCCTCCTCCCCATCAGGTGCTGTGAGGCTGCACAATCCATTTGTATCCTGAAGGACTAAAGCTAGAGGTGGGCCTGACATACCCACTCAGGTGACCGGACTCTCCTCTGGTTGAGTCCTGGGGTGCGCACAAGATGATCGCTCCTTCGCTGGGCAGCAAGGCTGTGGAGCGAATAAGGACTTAACCCCAGCTCCTCACCCTTCCCAAGACCCAGCCCCATGTACTTCAATCCTCTTGAGTACTTATGTTCCATCCCACCCCAAATCCCATTTCCCCTTCTCTCATCCAGAGTCAGTTTCTGTTTGCAACCAAGGGTTTCATAATTGATATGATGTTTCAGACATACCAAAGCAAAATAGCTGTTTTCCCTGTGTTCACGAAGCTCCAATATGCTAAGGAAAAAAAAAAGGCCGTCTGCTGCTGAGATAGCGCCACACTAAGTAAAAACACAGGATCTTCTTGGCTCTCATCCTAGCTCCAGGACTTACTGTAAACTCAGGGCAGATTACTAATTAGATACCGCTGGTCTTCCCCATTTCCATCTGATTTTAACAGCTTTTACGTCCCAGATTTGAGAAGGATAGATAGCGAATGAGTATTTATCTTCGCGAGAATTTATGTAGAGTCTAGAACTTAATAAATTCCTCGTGATGTTAGCCGATATGGTCCTCATTATCTGATGAGTGCATATTAAGTCAGAATGAGCGGGCTGGGTGCTCAGAATCTGAAGCATGTCCCCATCAAGTCACCGCACTGACACTGTGTGACTTCCATGGTCGTTCCATTCCCCTGCAATAAAATACAGCGAAACAGATGGATTGAGACTTAATGAGTGTGTAAAGCACTGCAGAATCCTTAGACAAAAGGTGCCCCAGGGCATTTATATCACATGACGAGCCATTGAGGGTTATTAGAGGGCAGGTCTTATATTTTTAATATGTTTGAAACACTTTTTTTTCTTTTGTCAACAAATAAAATGAGGGAAATGAGTGGCGTTTGAGCACAGCCCCATAAACAGTGCTATAGTTTCCACCCCTTCAACTCTCCTGCTATAGTCAACTCACAGTACAAAGAATTTGAAAGGTAAAAGTCCTGCTTTTTTCTCCCTGCCCCAGGCTTGAATTTCAATAATCTCACCACCCCACCCCCATCCCCATCAACAAGACTATGCCACGCCTGTTTCTGTGACTTCGATGGACTGGAGCCCTAGTCTGCGGATGGCGGAGCACTCATTTTTAAATAAGTCTCGTCCAAAATCAACGTCTGTTCTCCACTGGGCTGCTTTTAGAGTGTCTCAAACTCCTCGATATATCAGAGGACACCAAGGTCATCCATTTGCTCTATGCAGAAACGGTCTCCCTTTTCAGTCATTAGAGGGAGCACCATGAAAACAGCCACAATTATGTGCCATGCATGATGGACACTTTCGGGAACAGTTTAGAATTGGACCTAGGTTTTATTTATGTTTCTGGCACTTATTAGCTATGTGGTCTTGAGAAATTACTTTAGTAACACAAAATGATACATAATTTACAAGCCACCACATAAAGAGTATCTGACCCAGTAGCTACCATGGAATATTTGTCTCCCTTCTTGGATTTTGACTAAAGACTGTCTAACCAGTTAGTGATCCTAGAGCTCTTGGTCTTTCAGACCATTCTCTTGGAGGTCAAATCAAGTTTATAAGACATGAAAGGGTTAAGATTTTGCTCACCTAAGTGTTGCTCAGACCACTCATTAGAATTCACAAGAACTTCTGAACAGTTTCCTTATTGGCATCCTCCACTTAGGAAGTCTATGCTGTAATGAGAAATAACAAGACCTAAAACAGAACCCAGGAAAACTGTTTCCCAATTTACTGCTCCAAGGGCTCCAAGCAAAAGCCAAACAAGCCCACAACCTTCTGATGGCCCCTGGAGGCTACCTGAGGCATGCCAACTTCCAGCAGAAGCTCATAGAAAGACCACTGTGGAAAGAGAAGCCCAGACCAATTTCTATCTACAAGATATATATATATATATATACAATCATATACATATAAACACATATATATGTGTGTGTATACATATATATATATACATACATATACTTATATTCACATTCTGTGAAATTATTATCTCTACTAGAATTTTTGTTTCTTTGTTTAGGAACCAAATCCTTTTTGTATTCCATTTCTTTCGTTCTGATAATATGTGTGTGTGTGTGTGTGTGTGTGTGTGTGTGTGTGTGTGCGTGCGTGTGTGTGTATGTTTGTGTGTACATATGTGTATATATGTTTATCCAAATATATATACATATACATGTATTTATACACACACACACACACACATATATATATATATATTTGGATTTTCTCATACAGAAGATGTGTCTCAGTTCATTAATGTTCTATGGCTTGAGATGTCCAGCTTCTTTAGAAGAAATAATAACAAGCATTAAGAAGAGGTCATAAAACCCAGCACTCTAGGAGACATAAATCAAAAACACAATGAGATATCACTTCGAATGTGCTAAAATGGTCATAAATAGTAGGTGCTGGTGAGGCTGTGTGAATTTTGAAACTTTTGAATACTGTTACCCTGTTTGTAAGAATGCGCAACAGTATGCCAGCAACAGCAACAATGAAGACAAGCCCTGGTTTTTTCTATTCTACTTTGTCTGTATACACCCTCTGAAACAGCAACAAAGTAGACGGTAGGACTTAGTAGCTGCATACGCATTCTAGCAACACTGTTCCCAATAGCTAGAAGGCAGAGCAAGCCAAGCGCCACTGACAAACACACAGAGAAACAAACATGGGATCCCCGATGGGGTGCTGCTCAGCCTTTCAAATGAAGGATGTTCTAACTGGTACAGCAGCATGTACAAACTCTGAAGATGCTAAGTGACATTTACCATACCCAAAGGACAAGCGTGATATATTTCTACTCGAGTACAGCACTCTCAGAAGCCAAATTCTTAAGGAGAAAAGCAAGAGGTCAGTCTGAAAGGATGAAATAGAACTAGAAAGAAAGAAACGGAATACAAAAGGCATTGGGTTCCTTAAAAAAATAGACAAACCAAAAACTCTAGTAGAGACAGTAATTCCACAGAATATCTGTTTAGGGGACCACCAAAATCCCAATATTTCTCCAAATCATCTTAAAATAAATAAGAAATAAGCCGCCCATAATCCAGATTCACAGCTTAACTTTGAGTCTATTGCGAGTGTTGATTTGCACATTTTGAGGAAATAAGCACCTAGACTCCAGAGGCAGTTCCAGATTCCATATTATACAACAGAACCAAGAGAAACTGTACAGAGGATGAACTTTAGACTCGGGAAGAAAAGAGACCCATAGTATAGTTAATCCAATCACTGGCTACAAATTGATAAAAATGAAGCACGGCAGATACCATTTGTATTAGTCAGCTATGCGCCGCGGGAGCAAAACACCTGAGATAATCAATTTTAAAAGAGAAGAGTTTCATTTAGTTCACATTTTTAAAGTCCACAATCAATTGCCTTCATCGCTTTTGGGCTCTAATGAAGAACCATACAACAGGAGGAGAATGTGTAGAGTATCTAAGTTGAGTACGTGCCTGCTGAGACCACAGCCAGGAAGGAACACTAAAAGCGGGGAGGCATCGGGTCACAATGGCTCCCTTGAAGGAGACAAGAACTAGACAACTTCCTGGTAAACCTTACCAGTTAAAGGTTCTAGTTCCTCTGAACAGCACTAAGCTGCCTACTGGGTCTTTAACATTACCATCTTTGGAGAACGTTTGGGTTGAAACTATAGCACAATGTGATGCTGTTTATGGGAAATTTTTAAATTCATAATAATAATTATAAACTACAGATAAAAGCCCATGAACAGTCATCATAAAAACCAGAACAGTAAGGACAAACCCCAAATGCTGGGCTGGAGAGATGGCTCAGCTGGGAAGAGCACTGACTGCTCTTCCAGAGGGCCTGAGTTCAATTTCTAGTAACCACATGATGGTTCACAACCATCTGTGATGGGATCCGATGCCCTCTTCTGGTGTGTTTGCTTCTGTAGGTTTAAGAGAAATGGAATAAAACAGGTGCCTCTCAGTATATGTATTTTTTTTAAAAAAAAATGGATCAAAATGGATAAGTTAAGCAGGGCTAGAAAGATGGCTGAGCAGTTAAGAGTACTGGCTACTCTCCCAGAGGATCCAGGTTCAATTCCCAGCACCCATATGGCAACTCGCAACTGTCTAAAACACTCCAACATCCTCACACAGATACACATGTAGGCAAAACACCAATTCACATAAAATAAAAATAAATTATAAGAATGAACGGGTTAACTTGAAATTTAGCAAACGTGGTGGGTCCATTCTAGTTTTAATATAGATTACTTTCGACCTTTTCAATGTTTTGTCATATTTCATATATATTTACATTCCTCCAAGATTACAAGTCAGTGCAGGGTGGCCTAGGAGATTCTTGGGAAAGAAGTCAGACCATTGTACACAGGAAAACTAATGGAGCATTGCATTACTGCTGGCCAATGAGGGTGCATGAAGGAGGTGCTTAACGCATAGCTAAAAGCTGGTCTCCATACACTTGATCAGCTGAAGGATGTGACACAAAGGCAAAGGGTGGGATGGGCTGGCCACTCACCATCATGGAACCCAGAAGAAGGGAGCATCGTAAGCAGAGCAAAGGACTCGGTGGTGGGTGGCTTGAGCTTGCAGTGCTGATTGGCTGCGGATACTGAGTCTCGGAGGAGGCTGGGATTACGAGCATGAAGTTCAGAGAGAAGGTACGTGGGCTATATATGAAGAGTTAAAGTTCCTGCGAGAGGTAATCGTCTGGGTCTTAGGTGATATTTGTATGACATTCAACAATGTTCCATGTTTGCACCTGACACATGGGGAGCATCAAATCAAGGTTTGTCAAAGTGAGACAAATGTGGTCTTCATCACTTTAGTACCTCTGACTTTTGGAGTGTGTGTGTGTGGGGGGGGGAGGGGGCGGTCTGGGAGAGATGAGGTATTCCTGAAAGGATTGTGGTCGAGCAAGATCCCAGACAGTCTGTCCTACCGGCTTTCTCACATCAGTTCCTACCCTAAGCACAGCGGTGCTGAAGGCCAGCTCTGAAAGCAAGTTTCTTTTAGAGTACAACCTCCAGCCGGGGTGGGGTATACAACACTACTTTCAGAATTGTTCTGCATTTGCTTAATGAAACCCTCTGAGTTTGCCATCTCTTCATTCTTAATAATCTTACCTTTGGACTTGTACCTTACACAGGAAGTTCAGTGTGATAGTGAAAATATGCAAAATACACATAAGCAGTCAAGACACGAGATCGAGGCCATCATGCCTTGTGCTTCTTTAAGTATAACTGTTGGTGTACAACCATGACTTTTTCTTAAAGGATACGAGGAAAATCTAGCCAAATATGGATGACAGTCATCTAGGAACAGCAGATTCAAACGACCTTGGATGGCGTGTCCTACCATGGAGCAGTAGAGATTAATGTTTACAGCAAGAATGGGGTTGCTATATCAAGTACATTTACAAAGTCCTTTGTCAGTGTGTGAGGAGAGTGAGTAACAGTGAGGGACTCACATATTTTCTCCAGGCTTTGAATGTTTTAGTGTTCTTCACCTTAGGGTCAGTGCAGGATAGAGGTCGGCCAGACTCAGCCGCACATTTCAAGAGTTTTACCCACCTAATAGTCACTGGAATGTCGGGTCAAACAGAGACAAAAGGAAATAGCAAAAGGGTGGTTTTGCTTTTTAACCTGCAACCTCCAGTCTCTCTCTACAATGACTCTGTTGATGTTGAACAGTCAACAGGATCTCTAACATGGCTGTGGGATCTTCAGGGAACTCCGGGTCTATACAGTACCACACCACAGCTCACAGCAGATAACCAGAAGTGCCTTTGAGTATTGCCTGAGTCCCGAGGGTCCTGGGCCCAGTGGAATTCTGTGCTCATTCCATACCAACTCTTCTCAGAGCAACTGGAGACAAGAATAGCTCATGTTTTGCATTTGAGCCGGTTGTTTTGAAAAAGGAAGAGAATGGTGTGTTGAGAAACTCTGAACAGTCAAAGAATCACGCCATACCCCCTTCTCTTCCAGTTAATGCTCTGCATTATCTAGAAATGACAATAAAACTTGTGATACAAAAGGAAAGGGATTGGTTGGGCAACCAATGCTTTTCTCTCCTCTCGTGTCTTTCTTACTCATCAGTAAACCCAAAATGGCAAGTCTTGGTAATATGTGTGTGAAAAGAAGTGAATAAAGCCTTTAACTGTATTTCAGTTGTTCAGGCAAGAATAAGATACATATGCACACATAAACTACAAACACCAGTACTTCTACATACAAATTTTTATTATGATCAGTGCCACACAATATAAAGGTAAGTGGTAAAATACTTTTTTTTTCTAGATTTCCATTCTTTAAAACGATGATTCCTTTTGTTGGGGTTTAATTACAAGACAGTCTCGTGTCTTACCTATTGTTATATATTACAACCCAAAATATAATTTTAAAGAAGCATACATACATGTGTACTTTTAATACCAATTTTTTCCTGCTGTTTGAACAAAAGTGACACATTTTAATGGTGGTGCGAGCCCCACAGGCAGCCAGCCCTGGTAGGTTTCTTTAGTTTCTCACCTTGATATACACATTCCTCCTACTCATGTAAGGACCCAAAGCTTTTGGTCCTTCCACAATCACCCATCTAGAGATGAGAACATCCGTGGATCATGGGCAGGCACCAGAGCACAGAGCGATTCAGAGAGGCTGAAACATCATGCTAAGGCTTTAGACTTATGTGATAAGATTTAAAGGGACTCTGACCTCACACCCACTACATACTGGAGACGGAAGTAAAATGCTCAGCCTCTGCACATTAGAACAGCCCATCTGTACCCTCTTTCTCTTCCTGTCTGGCCTAAAACATGAAGTAGATTAAAGAGAACTGACCCTCATTCCCAGCCTGAACCTCCTACACTCAGTCAATGACTGAATCTTCCTGGTTGTTTTTAGAGACAAGCTTTCTTCTACATGCTGCGACCCTCTCCTTCACTCCTCCACCCTCTGACTTCCTGGATTTCTCTCAGATATGGCTACCTTACCTCAGGCTAAAATAGAGGGGGCTTCCAGGAAGCAGTGAACATCAGGTCTGACCTTGAGCACTGTGTGAATACGTGATTGTTTTCCTTCCAATATTGTGTTATTCTTCACCGTCATTGAGACTGGGCGCTATTTTGTACTCTTTGTGACCTTTGAAGTCTGTGTGACCTTAAAATGTCTGATTCAATCTATTCTAGCAATACAAGAGTTTTCAAATCACCTAGCAATGAGCACCATCTCAACTTCACTGCAAAGGCAGTCAGGAACTTCAGGGCTCCAAGAACCACAGTACCACCCCCCTGGTGGATGAGATAATGCAGCCAAGTCCCAGGTTTTCCAATTTTTTTCCCTCCATTTTGGACTCATTTTAATGCAAAACATTGTCTTGTGAATAAAGATTTTAAATTTCTACATATGTTTCTGGAGTCTATACATTACACCATGTGTTTGTTTTCTTTGGTCCAATCGAAGGTTCATTTCAATACATGTATTCTAGGGAAACATATATGCCTTTGATTTTTATGTAAGTAGGCTGGCTCTGATGTAAAGATTCTGGGCTTCATAGATGCATAGGGTTCATGATACTCCAGAACTTATGTCAACTATGTGTGTCTATGTAGGTGTACATTTTAGTTGGAGAAGTTGTCACTCTTAACAGATTCTTGAAGATCCATTATCTCTGACATGATCCATTATCAATCAGATGACAAATTCAGTTGCTTGTGGATACAGGCAGGGAGCAAGGGCCAAATGGGTTCCTTGCTGCCTCTCTTTCAAAGAAGCCCTGTAGTTACCTTGAATTATCTGGTCTATTTCTTCAAAGAAGCAACTACAAACTACAAGTAAGTCATCTCTCCAGATTATAACTCTACAGTCACATAATTATAAATTAATAACCTTACCTGCCTTATAAATATTTGCAAGTTATAGGCACAGATTCACAAAACTTGTCAAGTAGTTGGGCATTTCTGTAAACTTATGAAATCTAACTAACAAAAAGTTACATTGAATGATTAAACCATCAACTCCTTTATGTTTAATTAATACCACTTCTTTTAATTATTTTAATATCTCTATAGAGCTTTCAGGAAATCATTCATTTCTATCAAAAGAAGAGAGAAGAAGGAAGGGTTTCTAGAGAGATATCACCAATCTTTTTGTATTATAATGGCGGGTAGCTGTCATAAATGTGACATAGACTACACCCATAGAATATATACCATGATTGCTATGTGTTAAGCAGGTCTGTCAGTTACAACTAATGTATCGCTTCAGTAGGTAATGTTGACATAGGGAGGCTATGCATAGTGGGAGCAGGGGAGAAATGGAAAATCTCCCTGTCTTCTGTTCAATTTTCCAGTGGACCTAAAACTGCTTTTGAAAATAAGATCTAGTGAGGAGGAAGAAGGAAGGAAAAAAGGAATGGAAGGGAGGGAGGGAGGAAGGGAGGGAGGGAAAGAAGGAGGGAAGGAGGGAAGGAGGAAGGAAGGAAGGAAGGCAGGCAGGCAGGGAGGGAGGGAGGGAAGAAGGGAGGGAAGGAAGGAAGGAAGGAAGGAAGGAAAGAAAGAAAGAAAGAAAGAAAGAAAGAAAGAAAGAAAGAAAGAAAGAAAGAAAGAAAGAAAGAAAATGAAAGAAGAATTATTTTTTAAACTTCAGCCGATAGCTAAGGACATGCCTTCATGAATTTACTATAAAGAATGCATTTATGAAGACCTAGCTAATCAGTTCCAGGAACAGGAGACAAGGAGCCACCCAAACTCATGGTTAAATCTCCCAATTGATAGAGTAAACTGCTGACAAAAGAAACGTTTGTATTGACCGAGCACTGTGGTTTGATTAAGTTTGCTCATTTATTTTATAAATCTGCGGTAAAACCATTAGAAGAGTTTTATTACTCAAATTATGAGGCTGAGTCAGAGTGGCCTTTAAAATCTATAAATTAATTAGAACTCTATTTCAAGAGCTCTGAGACTAGCCAGCCCTTTCATTTAATGAATATATTTCCTTTCTCTATTACAAATAAATTGTGATTTAGTTCACAATTTCCCCAGCTTGCCATCACTCACATGCATGGTACTTGCATAGATTACCAAATATAATTACACATTTACTGTCCATAGTAGATGAGAAAAGCTTATATAAGCACATTAGAGAAGAGACTGGAGGCAATGAAAGCATTTTCTGGATTCGGCACATGATTTACAGCATGCTCAAGCAAAGGTGGATTTCTGAACTGTCTTTACATTAAATACTCTTTGCCTAACTCAAAACTTCATGGGGATGGATAAGTTCTCTAAGAGAGCATTCTGTTTATCCCACTCAATATTTTTATTGATTACTTGCAAATTCCACATAACACACACCAATCACATCACTTCCACAGTTCTCCCAGGTTCTTTCCTCCTACCCTTGTGACCTCTTCCCAGTAAAAAGAAGAAAGAAAAAAAAATACCAAGTCCACTTTGTGTTGCCCACATACTCCCTGGAGCACGGTCAAACTCCCAGTTTGACCAGCCCCTTTAAGAAAACTGAGTCCTTCCCCACCTGCATCCCCTGCCAGAAACATTCAATAGTGGAGAGCTAGCTATACCTCAGCATTCCATCACAATTTTGAAGAGTTTTGTCAATGGCTTCATGTATAGACTGTTTCTTGGGGGTGAGGGTGGGAGAAAGTGGGGAAGAGCTAGGAGGAACGGGGGGAAGAGAGGGGGAGGAGGGTAGAGGGGAGGGAGGGGTTGTCTTTTTTTTTTTTTTTTTTTTTTTTTTACTGGGAAGAGGTCATGCAGGTAGGGGGATGGACCTGGGAGGACTAGAAAGTGGGTGTGATTGGGGTGCGTTATGTGGAATTTGCAAATAATCAATAAAAATATTATGTTGGATAAATAAGGAATGTTCTCTTAGACATACAGGAGAAGCCTTCTATGTCTCTCATTGAAGAGAACGTCCTTGTTATGTTTTCCTTTTCATCCTCGGCCTTATATACAAGTTTGGATGCGTGCTCCTTTCTACTTACATACAAAGCTGTATGTGATGCTGTCCATGTAGCCAGGGCAGTGCTCACTTCCTGCCTCTCTCTCTAGGTTGTAAGTTGGTTCATGGGTAGGTACATAACATACTTGGTTTAAAATGGGTGTACTGGCTGGTTTTGTGTCAACTTGACACAAGCTGGAGTTATCACAGAGAAAGGAGCTTCAGGTGAGGAAATGCCTCCATGAGATTCAGCTGTAAGGCATTTTCTCAATTAGTGATCAAGGAAGAAGGGTCCCTTGTGGGTGGTGCCATCCCTGGGCTGGTGGTCTTGGGTTCTATAAGAAAGCAAGCTGAGCAAGCCAGGGGAAGCAAGCCAGTAAGTAACATCCCTCCATGGCCTCTGCATCAGCTCCTGCCTCCTGACCTGCTTGAGTTCCAGTCCTGAGTTCCTTTGGTGATCAACAGCAATGTGGAAGTGTAAGCTGAATAAACCCCCGACTTGCTTCTTGGTCATGATGTTTGTGCAGGAATAGAAACCCTGACTAAGACACTGGACAATGGATTTCTATCTTGGCACACAGGAAGGACCTGTGAGAAGCAAGGACTGCCATCAAAGAGGGCACAGTGAAGAACAAGAGGAGGTAGCTCTAGTGGCCTTTTGGACACCTATATCTAGTTACTATTCACCAATATCTTAAATTTTCTTTTAATAGAGCAATAACTTACTAAATGAGCTATATTTGTTTTCCATAAAAATGAGTCCTGCTTCCTGATTTTGTCCTAAAAATTTCTGAATTATGGTATGAATGTGTCCCCTAGACATTTATGTGTTAGAAACTTAACCTCCAAATTCATATCTTAATCCACAGACCGGGCATTGGGGAAGTGACTAGTTTAGATGTGCATGTGAGGGTTGTGGCCTGTTACCCGCATTATGTGGCTTTATAAGGGGTAGACAAACCTGAGCTAGCATTTCTGCTGTCTTGGCATGCATTGGTTCCCTGCCACATTGTGCCATGACAAGAATATCCCCACTACAGGTCAACATTACACAGCTGGACATCTCAGTCCTCCAAACCATGGCTTCTTTATAAACATTTTTCCTATTGTATTCTAGTCTAGCAACATAAAGTAGACGATTTACACTCAGTGAGAGACAAGATATTCTTAGCAGAACCCCAATATAACCCCATAAAACAACATCATTGAGACGAATTAACTGATAAGAAGTAGAAACCAATTTCAGTCTTGTACTTTGGAAGAAATATTTATTCACTCTCCTCTTATAGCTTCATAGGAAATGGAGACAAAGACAGTTGTGTCCCCGGACTCAGACATTGTTTTCTTTTTAGCACATCCTAGTTCTTTAGTTCTTCCTTTCAGCTTGATGCCATTGTTGCAGGCTGACAGCGCTTCTCCATTTGGAGATAATAAATCCACTGCTACTTCCAAACTGGCATCCACAGCAGCTTGCTGTGATATTTACAGGAAAGGCTGGACTCCCTCCCAGCTTCATTTACCCTGACTGTCCCTTGCTGGGTCGTGTTGCAAGGAGGACCTTTCTCCTTGCCTCTTGTCTTAGAGGAAATAACTCAGACAAAAGACACAATTTAGGCAGACATTCATTCAGCCGAAGAAAGCAAAGTGATGTGACATTCCAGAGAGAGAGTAGAGCAGGCTGACCCCAAAGGGTGATAACGTCCCAAATGGGCTTTGCATTGCACAGTCTAAAGATGTTCTTAGGATCTTCATGAGATAGATCGCATATGATAACACTTTCCCCTCCCAAACCATGGCGAACAGGTCTCATTGTTAGGGTTTCTTTTTCTATGATTCTTTTAAAAAGTCAAAGGCACAATACAAATGAGATTGTAACAATGTGAGGGTCTTTTGAGGATGCTGGTTCTTTGTGGGTGCACATGTGTGATAACTGTCTGTCTGCCTTGGTGCCTAAGTTTCTGGTGTAGCAGGAACAACCACACCATAGCTTCAAGGAGGTTTAGGCACAAAAGGATATTCTGACTGTAGAAAGGCACAGCTACCAAAATATAACCAAAGTTTACCATGCTTACCTCAAGCCTAGCTCCCTACCTCCTTGATCTCACCACCATCTGTGTGGCGTGCCCACATCTGTGATCAAGAACATGCTTCTAGTGATTAACAGTCCCAGTAAAGCCCCCAAGGAAGTCGGACAAACAGAAGAGGAGAAGAAGCGATTTCCCTGATAGAAAAATACGTTGTCTAAACTTTTAGTTAAGGGCCCCAGATTCACAACCTGTGCTTATCTCTGTTCCTTTCCAGTGCCCCACTAAGACGAAAGAGTAAGCCAGTTAAAAAATATGAAATTGGAAGAAGCAGTATCCATGCATGAGAAAGCGCTCTGTGATATTGGAAGGCTAAAAACAAATGAAGGAAACAGAAGCCTGGAAGGCACCTAATTAAAGGGGGTTACCAAGTGTTGAACGTACTGAGTAAGAAAAGAGGCATATTGATTCATAGCCACAGGAAGAAAGAAGATATTTAAGAGGAATAAAAACAGTAGGTCACATTAAAAAGCTCAGAAGCTGAGAATAGCATTGAATTCGACTTATTCAGAGGCTTTGCAAATCAGTGGACAGCAGAGAGTAACCCCTTCAAATGACAAGGTGGGAATATGTGTGAGTTTCACGGTTTCCCCACAAACAGAGAACAGAACAAAGTCATGTTAATCTATGAAAAATATACTTCATATCCTTCACTGAAGAATGAGCCCCACTCAAATCAGGGGTAAAATCAAGTATGGTAGAGTGTGCTTGTCATGCAGTACCCAGGAAGCTGAGGCAAGAGGATTCTGAGTCCCAGGTTAATCTAAACTACACAGCAAGACCCTGTTTAAGAATAGAACGTTAAAAGAAGGCTAAAAAGAAGTAAAACTAAAATCTGAAGGGAAATAGAACCAACCTTACACAGCAACAAAAGGGTGTTCCAGGAAGCTTGCTATGTGGCCTGTATTTGAGTAAGAATGAGAGTCTCAGCCAGTGGATAAGGAAAAAAAAAAGCCATTTGTTAGGATAACTGAATTTATGGAACTTTTTTTTTGAGTGGAATGTGGAGGATTCAAGGAGAATGAATGATGTTTATGAAACCACTTAGCAAGGCAAAAACTGCCTAGAAATGGGAAACGTACCACAGTTAACATAGAATATAATTTTAATAAATGTTGATTTGATTAAAACCTGAGATGTGTAATAGCAGATGGGTAGGAGGAACGGTAAGGAGACTTAGTTATTTTCTACTGCTGGGACAAAGCGCCGTGACCAAGGCAACTTTTAAAAGAAAACATTTAATCTGAGGCTTAAAGTTCCAGAGGGTAGAGTCTATGACTAGCAAGCTGCAAAGTTTGGCAGGGGGCAAGCAGGCATGACATTGGAGCAGAAGCTGAGAGCTTACCTCTGACCCATAAGCAAAAGGCAGAGAGAGAGAGAGCTAAGAGGAAAAGGGGTGGAGTTTTGAAACCTCAAAGCCCACCCTCAGTGACACACTTCCTCCACAAAGCCACAACTCCTTTGACAAGACCACACCTCCTAATCCTTCCCAAACAGTTCCACCTACTGGGCACCAAGCACTCAAACATATGAGCCTATGGGGGTCATGCTCATTCACATGTGATATAAGAGAGATGGATTCCAAGCCCTGTGTGCCTTTAATGCCAGCACTCTGGGGTCAGAGGCAGGCAGATTTCTGTGGACTCTAAGCAAGGCTACATACTAAGGCCCTGTTGAGAGAAAGGGGGTAGGACTTGATTTTGATTCTTGAGGCCAGCAAGATATCTCATCACATAAAGGCACGTGTAGCCATGTTTCACATATAAATTAAATCCCAGGACCTACATGGTAGAAGGAAAAAAATGACGCCTTCAATTTCTCCTCTGATTGCCACATGTGTATGTGCACGCGCGCGTGCGTGTACACACACACACACACACACACACACACACACACCACAAATATAGATTTAAAAATAATAAAAAGAGAGATGGAGTCTATTCTGTTATAACCAGATATCTCAAGTTAATAACATGAGAAAATGGGAATATAAGTTTTCATTTAGAAATACGGACTTGAAAATAGAAGAATCCTTTTCTTTTTTGAAAGAAACCAATAATTCCTTTTAGTCAAGGGCTTATTTTTCATTTTAAGTTTATTGATATCTTTTAATTTTTAAATTAGTTCCATATATTCCCTCTTCTTACTTCGTGATTATTTTTAAGGCAGCAAAATTGAACATCAAAGTGATTAACCAAAACCCAATCTTTTCCCAGTTATTTTACTCACCTGCACTGGGTAGTAAGTATCTAACAATAAGGCATCCAACAGACCTTTCTGATTTACATCCATACAGGCATGACTTAAAATATTTAAGGACAAATGCTTTTGTTGATTCTAGCAGGGTCACTTAATCCAATGTATGTGTCTGAACTATCTCTCAATGTCATCTGATGCTCTACTGTGTGGCTCGGTGCAGATTTACACAGCTGGTCACTCTATGAGCAAAGCCCTAGGACCCTTCACAGAGAAGAGAGGGTCCTGAGGAATTGCCCTCTTGAAATCTTGTGGATTTTTAACCACATAAATCCTGAGTTTAAGAAACTGTCCAAATAAGCTCCCAATAGACCAGGAACTTAGCTCAGAAAGTACTTCAAATCCTTCAGACAGAAGGAACTGAAAATCCTTTAGGTTTTATTGGAGTGCCTAAAGAGAGGGGATGTGTTTAAATCTGTGAATTACACAGCAGAATTAGATCAGCTTGGGAAATTCTAGCCATGGTGCTGTTACCAGAAAAGCTCATTCATGCTGTCGATACAGCGCCACTGGGGAAACACAACCACTGGTCATCCTTTTCCACCCTTGTCTCCTGCAGTCTGAGCCCCCAGGTGTCTCTGAAAATGCACAGTATCTGAAAAAGGGTGAAATGGTTGACCAATGAAGTTCTTAGACCATGCTCTGAAACTGGGGAACAAGAAGGATGCTTGACACACAGTGGCTTGTGACACGGTACAATGGGACAATGGCCAGTGCACCACGGTGACACCTCTGTCCCCGCACCCCCATAGGATGTCTCACTGTGTGTTCTTCAATCATTCATGGATCCTCTAAAATCAGATCAAGATTTCCAATCTGTGGGAAAACTTATCATCCATGACCAATCACGCACCTTACCCTTCGAGGTCTGTCACCTGTCTCCTTTAAAACTAGGAAGACAAAGTATTAATCCCCCACCTAATATGTTTCTATCAAGAGCACTCACAGATTAGAAGCATGGACCGCTGCTCATTGAGGGTTTACTGACTGGTCAATATTACCTTCCCTTGACTTCATTACCTCTGACCCTAGAATAGACAGTGATTCCTGTTAAAGTGGGACACACACACAGACACACACACACACACACACACACGCAGCAAATTTTAAAAAGACTACTCTGTGATATGGGAGCCCAGAGCCACCTTCCCCTACCAAAAAAAAAACAAAAAACAAAAAAAAAAACCCAAAAAAGACAATACAACTTTGGCTGCTATCTTTATTAGGGTGCAGCTCAGTGAGATAGGATTCATATTTGCACTAGACACCAGTGGAACCCAGGAGAAGTGACTATGTTTGGATAGATTTGGAAGCAAGATCTACTAGCACTTGAAAAAGAATGAGTTGCAGGGAGCTGGGGAGACTGAGCAAAAACCTTCAGAAGTTGTCAGATGCCTACTGAATGTGACAGGCAGGACATTGGATAGACACACCTAGAGCTGAGAAGACAGGGGTAGAGAGAGAGATGGATTTCTGATTAGTAGGCACAGTATGAAATCGCCCACTGAGAGACTATAGAAAGAAAGCAGACCTGCTCATTCAACCTTAAAAATCAAGTAAGAAGAAGTTGAGGGGCTAGAGAGATGGTTCAGTGGTTAAGAACACTGACTGCTCTTCCAGAGGTCCTGAATTCAATTCCCAGCAACCACATGGTGGCTTATAACCATCTGTAATGGGATCTGACGCCCTCTTCTGGTGTGTCTGAATACAGTGTACAGTGTGCTCACATACATAGAGTAAATCTTTGGGCTGGAGAGATGGCTCAGCAGTTAAGAGCACGGACTGCTCTTCCCAAGGTCTTGAGTTCAAATCCCAGCAACCACATGGTGACTCACAATCCTCTTCTGGTATGTCTGAAGATAGCTACAGTGTACTTACATATAATAATAAATAAATCTTTAAAAAAAAAAAAGAAGTTGGACCAGCGTGGTCAACCTGATCCAACTTGAGGACTTCCATACATTGTATGCTGGCTGGGTTTATGTCAACTTGGCAGAAGGTAGAGTCATCAGAGAAGAGGGAGACTCAGTTGAGAAAATATCTCCATAAAATTAGGCTTGAAAGGCATTTTTAATTAGTGATTGATGGGGAATGACCCAGCCTATTGTAGGGATGGTCATCCCTGGGCTGGTGCTTATGGATTCTATAAGAAAGGACAAGCAAGCCATGAAGAGCAAGCCAGTAAGTAGCACTCTTCCATGGTCTCTGCATGTACTCCTGCCTCCAGGTTCCTACCCTGTGTGAATTTTTGCCCTCACTAACTGTGAGTGAAATAAATGCATTCTTCCACGAGATACTTTTGGTCATGGTGTTTTATCCCAGTAATAAAACCATAACTAGAAACACAAGGCTATGTTTCTTTTTTTTTTCTTTCTTTTTTTTGGTGATTGTGTGGATTAAACCCACTATATAAGCTTTATGCTTTAAGTAGTTAACTACCTGGATGAATGTCTTCTAATGTCAAAAGTAATTTTGCCCACCATTTTAGAGTTATGTCAGAAATATTTCCAAGAACTAAAGATACATAGCTTTCACAACATCATATCCATGCCTGAAAACGCTTCCTTTCCCTGAACGTTTAGCTAAAAGAACTGAAAGGCTATTTTCCCTTAGCTTGTCCGACTAGAATTTCTAGGCTTTTGACTAAAAGATCCGTGGCTAGCACATAAATTTGTACATGCAAATAGCAATCAACAGACCATAGAATGAGAAGTGAGCTGAGTCCATGTGGAGTGGTGCTATGTGCTCATAACACAGTTGATTAAATTGTGTGGTGTGTTTAGGGAACACAAATCAAGTGCTTGTTCATGCTGTAGCCTTAGTAATATGATAAAAAGACATTTAAGGATTTCTGTGACTGACAAAGATGGAATCAGAGAGGTGAGAGTCTCCCTCCAGCTATACACACACACACACACACACACACACACACACACACACACACACACAATTGTTTTCAGGCACCAGATAGCAAGCACCAAGGAGAGACTCAATAGGGTAAGCTCTACCCATGCAAAGCCCACTGTCTAGAAAACCTTCCCAGGAGGCCATGCAGAAGGGACCAACCCAGGAAGACACCAATAGTCTCTCCTGAGTAATGAAGATGGGATTAGGGCCTTGTGGAGTTCAGGAGTTTGGGCAAGGAGCCCGGGAGGGGAGAGGGTTGTAAAAAGTGTTGTGGAGATCTTCCTAGCTATTAATCACTCTTACTAAGTCTCATGAGGTCTGCCACTGCCTGTGCATAACAAAGCGAGCTGAAGCCTTGGAAAGAGCTGCTCGAAGGGGGAGTGAGCATCCTCTCTGGAGCACATGAGAGGCAGAAATAGTTGCTGTATTTTTGTTTGGTTTTTCACCCCTAGGAGAAAAAAAAGCAGTGTAAGATAGGGGCTTCAAGTGTATCCCTAAACCCATGGTGCATGGTGCAGTTTAATCAACTGTGTTATTCAAGAACTGAATAGGACTGGGTAAGTCAGTCCTATAATGAAGGCTAATCTGGTGCCAGTTAATACAAGCAGAGAAACAGGTGTTTCATGGCTTTTCCTGAGGAGAAGCACAGACTCCCCTAACCACCCTGGACAGGACACTGACAGACCAAAGAAGTGATTTCATCCAACCTAGCGTGGTGAACAAACAGGTTTATTGCAGCCGAATGGGCTTATTTGCAGTACAGTGGGAGCTGCCCAGGCACTTGCATTACCCACCACATCATGGTGGATGGCTCACAGGAGCTGCCTCCCTGGAGTCCCAGCTCCGGGAAAATGTCTACCTCCTGTATAGTCTAGTACCCCTCAAGACCATGTGCAGCTGTGTGTGGGGTGGATATTACTTGGGGGTGGGCAAACTCTGTTGGAGGTCTGATGACCTCCTAATACGAGACAGTGTTAAGAGGTTCTACTTTTTAGAGGTCCACATCTTAGAGGGTTTCCTGCTGGAAACCATCACCCTCTAATTTCAAGACAATGGCTATATAATGCCTGATGGACAGAGTTCTAGCAAAAGTCTAAATTCTGAGAGCACAGTTCTGTGGTAAAGTCAATGTTTAGTCATGCATGAGGTCAAGCTCAGTTCAACTATCACCACCACCACCATCATCACCACCACATCACACCACCACCACCATCATCACCACCACATCACACCACCACCACCATCATCACCACCACATCACACCACCACCACCATCATCACCACCACATCACACCACCACCACCATCATCACCACCACATCACACCACCACCACCATCATCACCACCACATCACACCACCACCACCATCATCACCACCACATCACACCACCACCACCATCATCACCACCACATCACACCACCACCACCATCATCACCACCACATCACACCACCACCACCATCATCACCACCACATCACACCACCACCACCACCACATCTTCATCTTCTTCGTCATCATCATCATCATTGTCATCAACAGCAACACACATACAACATATCTCTCAAAAGATGAAACTGTTGAAAGTAATTGAAATATGTCCTAGAATAAAGCTTGAAACATTTTTTTAAGATCATATATAGTCTGGGCATTGTGATACATGTCTTTAATCCTAATATTCTAGAGACAGTGGCAGGCAGATGTTTTTTTGTTCCAGGTTAGTCAAGGCTATATAGTAAGACCTTTTTCAAAGAACAAAACCACAACAAGACAAATCGAGAAAGACCTGAATACAGCAGAAGGATACATCCTCAACTGGCAGAATGCTTGCCTAGCGTACATGAGGCTCTGATTTGAACCCAGACACTGTGTAAACCAGGCATGTTGGCACAAGCCTGCATTCCTGACACTTGGTGGGTAGATGCAGGAGGATCAAAAACATGAGACCAGCCTGAGCTATCTGAGACCCTAACCAGAAGCCACCAGAGCGAATTTCTCAATGTCTGGCATATAATCAAAAATTAATAAGCATTCAAGCAAACAAAAAAATTAAGGCCCTTAATAAGTAAAACTATCAATCAAAATAGAAACAGATGTAGAACTTGCAAACAAACATTAAAGTAATTATCATTACTCATCCCATATGCTCACAAATCTAGGGGAAAACAATCGTAAGGAGGAAAAGATGGGAAATGATCAAAATTGCTTGTCCGGAAATCAACAATGCAATGTCAGAGACTAAAAACGCATTTAAATGAACCAGAACTCAAAGAGCCGGGCCATACGTCTGACCTCAGCTCCCACTAGACAAGGGAGAGACCAGCTACAGCTCCACTTCCTCGTCTGCAGACTGCGGGTGATAATGCGAGGCATCCAGCCTTTGTGTTGCTGTGACTAAACACCTGACACAAATTTGAGGAAGGAAAGGTTGGTTTTGTCGCTTCATGGCCTAGGTTTCGCGTTGTGAGGAGGGTATGGTAGGGCAGAGGGGATTGCTTCTTACAGACAGGAAGCAGTAAGGGGTGGAGAGACGGGAAGAGAGGGAGAAATGTCTGGATTTGCTGGCTTTCTCATCTCTCTGATTTTACTCCTCTCAGAGCCCTGGCATATGGTGTCACTCACGTTAAGGATGAATCTTCCCAATGCTTCTCTGAGAACACCCTTACCCACGTGTTCAGCCTTGTGCTTCACTAGTATCCTAGGTCTTTCTCAGTCCAATCAAGTCCACAATATAGTCACCTTCTACTACATGCATCATATTGTTGGGACTAAAGCTAACATAGTCATTGGCGCCTACAAAGGACTCATTACTACTAGGTAATAACAATGGTAACTTTCTTCTTCACATGTCACAGACACTTGCTCTGCTCTGTTCAGTCCCATTTCCCAGCTGCCAACTACCTCTTGTAACCACCAATTACCTAGCAGCCTACAAGTTGACAGAACTTCCGTTCATCATCATCAGCTGGCTATGGTAATAATCCCCACTGCCCCCAGAGGCAGAGTAATGTCTGCTTCTTTTTCCACTTGGTTTATTCTCTCCTGCTGTTTATCAAATTCACTGTTCTCTGTCTGACAACAGGGAACCTTGAAAGGCATCCAGTCCAATCGCTAAAACTCCATTCGTGATAGGCATTAGAAAGAGCCTATTGCATTTTTCTCTTAGAAGTTTCCTTTAGATAAAGATATAACACACACAAGCCAGTTTCATAAGGTGTTTATTGCCAAGCTAGTGAGTTTTACTAAATCCTAGAATGTAAGTCATTATATTTTGGCTATGATCTATAATATAAAAACAGTACGGTATAATCATAATAGATAAAACTAATATTATGTTATATAATGCAATACCATTCTACCCTGTGTTGCTTATAAATACTAATAAAAAGTAATGAGCCAATTGCATTCATAATAGATATAATTTCTGAATATTTTATTTGCAGAGAAAGGTTTCCTTATGCAAGCTCATTCCACTCTTTCGACTCTCATGGGGTAGTTACTACTGATATGATTTTATGAATGACAAAACTGAGCCTCAGAAAGTCTAAGTGACTTAATATTCATGTTATTCAGAAGGGGATGATTCTGTATTTCAATCCATGTGTCTCCACCTCAAAACCCCCATGTTCTTACCTGTTCTGCTACAAAAGACTAAAATAAGGTAAGAACCATGAATAAAACTACCACCTTTATTTCATTTTGGTTTCATACTTTATCACTAAAGCATAAGACAGATCTACAATATTAAGGTTGAAAGGGCCCTGGTAATACACAGATAGGAGTAAACCCCAGAGAGAGAACAACTGTACTATATACCATACCTTGTATCATCCATGAGGTAGAAACAAGGGTGACATCCAACTGTAGTTAGAAATCAATTTTCTTTCTAGTTTTTCATAGCTTCTCTTTGCCTGCTCTTTAAACTATCCTAATCTGCTTTCCTGCTGTGACTTATTTCCAGTAATTTAGAGTCCAAATAACAGCATCCTCACACCTGGTGGGCTATGTAGCTATGCATGCTGGGAATGGTAAGGACTGTGAGAAACAGGGGAAGTCCGTTACAAGCCATCATCACTTCAAAATGAAGACATAAGCTCTGCTGATGATGGGAACTGGCCAGAGGCGACAGCATCAAAGCCACAGGGCACCTCACATGCAAAGGAATGGATCCAGATGTAGGGCATTTTTATGCAAAATGACATGTTTTATTCAAACAATATCTTCTGTTTGTTGATTGTGTGCTTTTAATCATAAAATACACGTTCATTTTTTTCTATAAATGTGCTCATTACCTGGTCAGGCATCATGCTTAGTACAGAAAGTGACAAAAATAAATAAATAAATAGTTCAATGTCTCAAAACCTTTATTGTCTGTTACAGACATCAAATATGCAAATGCTTTGATGCCCACCAGCCAACCACCACCATGACGATAGCTGTATGTAAACGAAGTTGGGCCTATTTTTTACTACAGCAAGGGACACTGGGCCATGGTGAACAAAGGAGAGTCCCAGCGGACATTATGGAGAGTTTTGTAGTGGGGTATGAGTTTGTATTAGATAATTTGAGGGAAAGTTCAAAGAAAAAGTTTTCTGTGGACCAGATACTCTCAGAACTTAAGTGTTCTTCCATTAGATGACAGTGGGTTTTTTTAGGAAGTGGGAGTAATGGAAGAGGGTTACATCTATCATTTGCAAATCTGTAAGTTCCTTTGATTTGGAAAAGAAGACCAGCAAACACTTTTGAGGCTAGTACCATAATTTTGGATTCACCTATACTGAGACATTTATATGGGGAGTTCCTGGTTTTGCTTTGAACCCTGAAGTAGATTAGCCATGTGTAACATGGTTTTGGAAGTCTATGTAAATATGATACTAGGTTCTGTTTACTTCCTCAAGATTAAGTTATAGTATATCTTAGTACGTGCTGGATTACAAGAATGGTCATGTGTGAAAGCCAGCTAAATTCTACTTCTGAATAGGTGTTTTTTAGGCAGACAGTGCATGTGAATGGCGTCTTGAAAAAACACATAGAAATTTCATGAGCAAAGGGAAAGAAAGGATAAAGGTCATTTCCATGCCAAAATAAAAAACTTAAATACATACACATCAAGAAGCAAGACATGGAACTTTTAGTAGTTTAATTTATTAGAATGAATGGGTAAGCTGAGATGGTGAAATTGAAGCTAAGTTGAGAGGCCCCCATTAAGTCTTGATGTGGTTAACCTGGTAATATGCACCCACCAAAGACAACTTGAGGGATGGGAAGATGGTTCCGTGGATAAAAGCATGGTTGTGTAAGTACGAGGACCAGAACTGAGGTTCCAGAACCCATGTTGGTGGGTACGGCAGCCTGCCTGTATCCCAACACTCAGAAGAGAGAGACAAAGGATCTATGAGACAAGCTAGCTAACTAGAGTTGCCAAACAGTGACCTATGGGTTCAGACAGAAACCCTGCCTTTGTACACAAACTGAAGAGCAATTAGGGATGATAGATACCTGACAGGCTTCCATGGACACCTATATACATGTGTGCCTACATATGCAAACATACATAGACCTGCACACCACACGAACATATATACAAACATACACACACACACACATACACACACAAAGAGAATTATGATTAGAAGATATTGAATACATAGATGGACTTGTCAAAGAACACAAAATATTTAAAAATTTAATCAGAGAAAACTATAACCAAGTTTGTGTTTCAAAATGTGATTTTAACAGCAAGATGGAGAAGAAACTAGCTTGAGGTCATGAGAAAGACAGAGAAAAACTAGGAAATGACTTTAGGTGAGAGGTGATGAGTTTACCCTGAATCAGTAGCAATGGCAGACAGCGGGGATAGAGAGCATTTGTGGTACAGAACTGGCCAGATGGAAGAGAATGGACCAGAATGGACAGTATGACTCTCCAGCAGTGTAAATCTCACTGAGGTCTAAGTGCAGGAACCATGAGCACTGGCCCCCATCTCACACCTACCACTTTCCATGGGGCAGCTACTCGATGAATGCTGAATGGATGAACTGTGTGAGAGATGGGGGCAGGGGGGTCAGGAGCAGTTAAGCAGAGAGTCCAAAGTTTCCAGGCCACAGTGTAGGCCATAAATGCTGGCTGTAGCACATAGCATAACAGCATAACAGAACATCTTCATGGAGGACACCATAGAACCCACAAAACACAACAGACATTGTTAGACAGGAACATTTAACAGGACACTAGGCTCGGGGTGCTAATTAACTGAGTTAAGAACCCAGAGTCCCAAAACATTACTTTTTTGTTGAAAAAAAAAAGAGTGTGTTAGTAAATCCCTTCTGAGATGAAAATTTTATCAATGGATAAAGCTTCTAGACTCGTAAATCATATCTGGTCGCTAAGGAGATAGAGCTGAAAACTAGAGTTTCGGAAAACAGAGTTGTGAGAGACAACAATTTCTCTTGTCCATTCCAAAACCCTCACAGGTCTGTTGGGAGGAGGGGTATAATTGGCATGCAATAAACTGCATGCTTTAAAGACATAAAACTTGATAAGTTTTAACACATTTGCAACTTCTAAAATTAGCGTCACAAGCAAGATCAAGGATATATCCAAGTGCAGGGCTTAGTGGCACACATTTTGTATTCTAAACCCCAGAATTCTAGGATGCAGAGGCAGGTGATCTCTGTGAGTTCAAGATCAACCTTGTCTATATAGTGAGTCCCCGGGCCAACCGTGGTGAAATAGTAAGACCCTCTCACAAACAAACAACAAACAAAAATGAGAAGAATATATATCTAAGAAACTCTGAAAGTTTCCTTATGGCACTTAGACGTCCTTCCCTCCTCCATCGCATAGCTCTCTAATACCAGTCCCACCAGTCCCATATCATTGCAGACCTCCTTTCTCTTCAAGTAGCTTACTGTGGTGTGTCTTAAGACAAAATTCAATCTTGTGTCTTTTAGTTTGACTTCTTTGACTTGGCACAGTTATTCCCAGGTTCATCTCTATTGTTGCCTGTATCAGAAGTTGCATTTTTAAAAAATATTCATAGAATATCCACTGTACAAGGATATAAATAGTATCTTTCTATAGGCCCCTGCTGATGGACATTTAGGTTGTGTGATGGATTTCAATATGCCTGGAAATTCTCGCTGAGCAACTTGTTTGTAATGTCTGAAATAAAGTAACAGAGATGACCCACAATGTCTGAAGCCAGGTCGTGTAAAAACTGGGGCTTTCTCCCCACACCCCTCTTGAATTACCTCTCAAGAAAGTCAAGAACCGTAATGTACAAAGAACTCAAGCAGCCCTATGGGGAAGACCAAGTGTCCTGGAGCAGTTTCCTCCATTATAAATCATTCCCTACTGCATGGAGAAAGGAAACTATGAGATTCCAAGAGTAAACAAACTCCCAGGGCAGGGAAAGCCCACATTTACAAGCTTCACAAGGCTTCTTTCCAAGGTTACAGAAGCAGTAAACCGCTGCTTTGGGAAGAGACTCAAGTCAGCTCAACTCTCTACCTAGCCGACCCACCAGGATTCGAGATTCTGACCTACAGAGCAGCCTGCGAGCTGTGCAGAGAGCTCCAATGTTGTGGCTTTCATGGTCCTCACCCATGCTGGGGTGGGCTTTTTGCTGATGCAGATGCCTTTGAATTGTCCTTGCTTCTATAGGTAATTCCTCTTCCATTCCTGCAAGGGATCCAAATAAACTCATTATGCCAATTTGGACTTTGGTAGAATTGTTACTTTGGTGTGTAGCTGGTTGCCTATCTGAGGTGAGTAGACATTGTTCACATCTCCTCAGGAAAACTCTCACACAACAACACATAATAAGAAATGGGTCCATCAACCATCAACGAGTCAGCTCCATTGGAAGCAAACCTTTTACCTTCCTCCTAGATCTCAGATGGCCCCAGCCCCTGGACAGCTTAATTTCAACGTCATGGGACACTCAAAACCAGAATCGCCTAGAAGAGTTGTCTGATCCACACATGTGTGTGACAATAAATATTTGCTGCTTTAAATCATTAAATTTTAGACTAACATGTTTCACAGCAATAGAAACCTGATATAAGTTTATTTCAAGCTTATTACAAATAAAGCTGACATGAACATGTTTCTGTATGGCATAAAAAATGTGTACCTGTCTTCATATGATATGTGTTTTCAGTTCCTTGGGGTTACTGTATATTCTGTCTAGATTTTTATTTTCTCTTATATCATTTTCTATTCAAGTGTCAAGTTTCTTCAACAAGGTCGTAATCTTCAGATACTTACTTAAGATTCCACATGCTCGGCCCCTTGTTAATTGTCTAGTAGGTGATCAATATTTTCAATTGAGATAAATTGAGAGCACTAACAAATGCTCCAGTGACTTTTGGTGGTAGGCACAGAAGTGAGGAGATTCAGTGTTGCTGCGAGATTCACCAACTGACCTTTTGTACCCCCATCCTGTGAAAGATGAATCGATCTGTTTTAGGTTCAGGAGAAGAATGTAGCTTGAAGTCCATAAAGGAGCCTTAACCTTCAGGTGATGGGAATTCTAATTTAAGCCTCGAGCATAACGGGTAGAAGGAATCTACGTTCATCCCAGTGAAAATCCGAAGCAATACATGTCTCAAAATAGAAAGAAGATGTAACTGATCACGTTGCCAAGCTGTGTCCTTTCTCTTTCACTCTCTTTTCAACCAGTTCCGGGTGTGCTTAGGGGAACTTGCCGTGGCACTGGGAAGTGGAGTAAGGCTTCTCTTTCGGCTTGTCACACAGGTGGAAACAGCAGGTGGAAATAACAGAGGCATGAATTCCTTATGTCTCAGGGAACTTCTGATTTGCTCCCTTTATCGAGCGTGGAGAACACTGAGCTTTTTAAAGGGAAGAACTGTCTCAAAGAAACTTTCTAGGCAAAGAGGCTGCTACTGAATGTAGGCACAATGGACTGCATTTATGTGAAATATAAGTAGATCTGTGTAGATAGGAATCACTCCATAGTGAACTCGTAAGAGCTAAAAGTAAATATAGTCCTCTCTCATTCTCTCTCTCTCTCTCTCTCTCTCTCTCTCTCTCTCTCTCTCTCTCTCTCTCTCTTTTTCTCTCTCTTTCTGCACATACTTCTCAGTGTCTATGTGTCGACCTTGGGTGTCTTCCTCCATGATAAGACCCTTTACCTTAATTTTTGAGACAGGGTGTCTCACTGAACTTCTTGCTCACTGATTGGCTAGGATGGGAAACCAGTATGCTCTCAGAACCCACCTATCTCTGCCCCCTCCTCCTGAGTGCTGGGGTTGCAGAGGGATGCCACCAGCTCTTGTGTGGGTCCTGACGACCCCACGTCAGGTCTAATGTTCATGCAGCAAACTCTTTACCTACCAAGACATTCTCTCAGTCCACAGTTGACCCTTTATATCTACATATCCTATGTCTTCAGAATCAATCACATCTAGATTGAAAATACTTAGTGGGAAAATGCATCTGCACCAAATATGTCATTCCCTGAACAATATAGAATAATGGTCATTTATATAACATTTACATTGTGTTGAGCAATATTCATGATCTGCAGACAATTTAAATCACACATAGCCGTGTACACAGGTTATATGAAAACACTATATTTTCTATAAGGGGCTTAGGTATCTGTGGAATTTGGTATCATCACGGGACTAGGATAGGGGGAATCCTCCACAGATGATAAAGGATTAATGTAAATTTTGTTAGAGAAAATATAGAAAAAAAGGCTTTTCTCAATGGTGTTAGCCTGCCCTTTAGACAAGAATACTGGTCATTTTAATCATAATGGTGTTTCTTTTTTCATGAGATAGCTCTCATTTATACTGGAAGACTAAAAAACCACACCCATTCTGCACTTGGTTGGCACAAAGGAGCAGAGGCTGATTCCTTTCCCACCTCTAGAGCCCATCCCCAAAGCACCTAGAGTTACAGAAACACCCTGATGAGTATTCTGGATGCTATTGGTGTGCATCACTCTGTGCAATCCCCACAGGTCTCTCCCCAGCAACATTCAGTATCAAACAGAAGAGCAGAGTGGAGCTGTAAGTAAAGTGTGTGTAGACATGGGAGCTTGGCTTCCAGAGTCAGAATTCCAGAAAATTTTCCAACCCCCAGTAAAGGAGTGCAAAGTCATGAGAGCATCACACAAGCAACAGGGCTTTAGGTCAGAGCAAACAACTAATACCACAGCTACCATTACAGATGGCAAGAGGAAGGGGTATCAAGAATAAACCCTCAGTGGCCCATGAGATGCTGGAATCAAGCATACTCAACAGAAAGCTATTATTCTTTCTGCACAGAGCTGTGATAAACAAGAACTTGCTAGACCAGTTTATACTGCATTGGCCTGGACTGGTACATGACAGTCCCTCTAACCAGAATTAAAGAATCATTGGTCCCTTTTTGGTGTTTTCACACAATTTCTTTCTCCTTGAATGTCCCTGTACCCGTGTTCCCTCATTTGATGAAAATACCAGTCATTAGGGCCCACCTCTGTGACCTCATTTAACTTTATTGATTTAAATCCTATCACCAAAATAGTCACATTCTGAGGTGCTGGGGTTAGGGCTTCAGCACATGCGTCTTGGGGACAGGGTGTCAGGGAAATATCCCTTGTTTACTCACAAGAGTAAACACACAGAAATTAGAGTTAGAATATTGTGATTCTTACCATGTTTCCCTAATATGAATAGTGCAATGTTATGTCAAGAGTGTAATTTCAGAAGTTAACAGCTCTGCCTAAGACATTCCCACTTCTTAGAAAAAAAAACACAGAAAAAAATGTCTCTATGCTATCCTAGAACTGATTATTTATTCTCTCTGGTTAGTGAACCTTTTAAATTAAGACAAATCCCCAGGCCAGCAAGATGGCTCAACTAGTAAAGTCACTTGCACACAACTTGATGATGATGTTCAGACCCCCCAGGGTCCCACAAGGTTAAAGGAGAGAACCCACTCCCATAAAATTTCCTCCGATCCCCACAAATACTGTAGCAGGCATACACACACACACACATACATGTGCATACACAATACATTTTAAAAATGTAATAGAAACAGACTACCTACACCATCTCTCTATTGAGTCTGCACTCAGGACGAGCTATTCTCTGTGATACTAAAATAGCAAGAACTGTTTAAGGAAAACGATAGACTTTTCCCCGGCCACTCTAGGGGTACATTGTTATTTTTTATTTATTGTTCTGTTTTTTTTTTTCAGTTTCCTTTGGGAAATTACTGAGTCCCTTCTGTGCCATAACACAGGAGTCTCTGTAGTTCTCTAGCCTGGAGGTACACAAGATCTAAAGATGGCCAGTTAGCTAATTTCTCCCAAGACTTTCAATTTTAAGAACAAAGAAGGAAATCACAGCTGGAGCAGCCTCCCGAGAGCAATGTGGACAGTACCACCAGATTCCAGGAGATATTTTCTTCCTTTGCTCTCCAAGCTTGGTACTTGGGTCTTTCTGTTCTCAAGAGCCAAAATTGATTCCTTTGCATAAACTCATAATCTGCGACTGTAATACAAGACTTGGATACCAAGAGAGCCAGTGACTTAGCCCAATGAAGTTGGTATAGCCCAGGTTCAAATATAGATTTTGACGCTTGCAATTATTATTTCCCTTGGGAACTTTCCATAAACTTCTTAAAAATGCAAAGACACGAACTACAATTTATCAAGAAATGTAGCCTGGAGGAACTGTGTATGAGTTAGCAGACAGCACCAGCTAGGAAAACGCTTTTCTTTTTGAAAAGAAAGAAAAAAAACAGGAAAAACAATTATCAGAATTCTGATCGTTTCCTGGCTTTTAAAGGTCAACATCTGAACCCTTATGAAGAGGTGTCTTCAGGCTTGAAATATTAGGGCTTTTGCATCTGAGTGAGACAATCCACAGGAATAAGCAAAAAGTCTTTAAGAAACCTAAATAGACATGGCTGGAGTCTAAGTCAGTAGTTACTATAATGCATAGTCTAACATCATAAAAGGTGGCATTTGTGTTACTCAGTTGTGTGTCATTCTAGTCATTGCTTGAACAACCTGAGACACCTTAGACAGATAGGAAATGCCTTTGGCTCACGGTCTCAGCCCTTGGTTACTTTGTCACATTGCTTTGGATCTATGACAACACAGTGAATCATGGCAGCAGGCTGATCACCTCACAATAACTGTAGAGAGCCATATTGGGGGTGCCTTGTCACCTGGCAGAAACTTGACATTGACCAAGGTGAAGTTCTCCCAGTCTGTGAGCTGGAATTCCTGTGCTAGCCTTAAGGAAGCTCCACCTAGGGTGGAGCGAAGGTGAAGTTCATTGTTCCTCCAGGGCTATGAATTCCTGAATTAAGCAGGTGACCTGCCCAGCTGCCTGAGCAGTGGAGCCCATGCCTAGTGAACAGCCAGACCAGTTCTGCAGACCTGTTTCTAGTCTTTGGGGGGGAGGGTCCCCCCACCTATATATATTTGGAGACCTCCATTAAACTTTCAGCCTTGAGCAGGAAATCTTGTAGTGGTTCCATGTTTCTCTTGTCACCCCATTTCTATCCCCAGCTCTCCTTCCAGGGAACCCAGTAACCCGTTCGAATGTAGCCGCTGGCAGTTACAAATAACTACAAAGCGGAGAGAGAGGGAGAGAGAGAGAGAGAGAGAGAGAGAGAGAGAGAACCCAAGTCCTATCCCAATCCAATCTTCAAGGGAACACCTCCAAAACATTAGTATCTTTTAAGGAACCCCTGCCTCAAAAGTTCTGCCATCTTCCAATAGCAGCCAACAGTCAACCCATAAGTCTTTGAGGTACGTTCCATAGTCAAACTACAGCACGCAACAAAGAATCTGAACCTTAAAAAGGAATTTTATTTTATCTCAACATTTTGGAGGTTCAGTCTGTAGAGTGTTGGCCTGGCACAAAGGAAGTGCATAGAAGAGAAGGCTGGGAGATGGCTGATCACCTAAAGGCTCAGGCTCACCCTTGTCTTCTAAACAGCAGCAAGCGCATCGTGAGAGAGCAAACTGCACACCTCAGAACTACCGAGATGTAAGCAGCATTCTGCAGTACTCATAGACGGGTGGCTTGTCCAGGAGTCATTAGAGAGGCTTCCTCCAGCGGCAGATGGAAGCAAGTACAGAGACCCACAGCCAGACATTATGCACAGAGAGAGTCTAAACAGGAGGTTTCCATTCCATCCCCTCAGAGTGAGAGTGAGAGAAGCCAGAGGACTCCAGGAGAGCACGGCCCACCAAATCAATAAGCAGGGCTCACATGGGCTCACAGAGACAGAAGCAGGAAGCATGGAGTCCGTATAGGTCTGCACCAGGTCCTCTGTGTCTTGGTTATGGCTGTTAGCTTGGTGTTTTTGTGGGACTCTGAAATGAGGGGAGGTGTACCTCTGACTCTTTTGCCTGCTTTTGGGACTCTTTTCCTCTTATTGGATCACCTTGTTCAGACTTTCACCATGTCTTATTGTATCTCGTTTTGTCCTGTTTTGCTGCCATCTTTTCCAGACCTACTTCTTTTTTTGAAAAGAAAATGGAGGAGAAGTGGATCTGGGGAGAAGGGAGGCGGAAGTGGTTAGGAGGGGAAACTGTGGTTAAAATGTATTGTATGAGAGAAGAATCTATTTAGAATTTTAAAAAAATGTTTTTAAGTAAAAAGAAGGATGGAAACTGTCTGAGATAATCCCCTTTGAGGATAAGTCACAAATGGCCTAAAACCTTCCGCTAGACCCCACCTCCTGAACATTTCTACCTCCTCCAAATAGTGCTGAGTCGGGTGTCAACCATTTAACACATAGACCTTTGAGGAACATTCCAGATCCAAACCAAAGCACCACAGACACCTTTCAAGAGACTCAGAAATAAGAAGAGAAATAGATCAAAGCTGTACCTAAACTCCTAGAGGTTGTTGTGACATTCAGCCTAGAGTCCACGTCTTCAAATCTTATAATGCAGCATAGATTTCAAAACAAGTTCCCTGACTCCTGTGAGCATCTCACTAATGTGGAGACAGACAGGCCTCTTAACAATCACACCGCTATGAGAGAGCAGTAGCTCCAGGGTGGGGCAAGTGGGTTGTGCCACCAGGCAGAAGAACTGGTAAGGCTGAGCAGGTCCAAAACCTGGGGAATCTCAGAATTGTGAACAGCAGGTGTGGGGCCAGCTCCCTGACAAACTACCTGATCTGGAACTTAACCATAACACCCCACTGAGAGGACCATGACAACCAGTCACATAGCATAAAAACCTGGAGTTCTCTATGCTAATGAGGAATCTACATAGTTCTTGAGTGTTTAGTCAATGAGCGTCCCTTCCTGGGCATTCCTTTCCACAAAAGGTATTTAATCCCTGGTTCACCCTGAGTAAGATGCATGCATTCACATCCACCATTAAATTAAGAAGTTTGGACAACCAAGGACCATATTCTTCACCAAGGACTGACCCGGGGTGGGGGTGGGGGGTGGGATGGGGGGCTTCATCATAAAGAGCAGAGCTTAAATCTCCCAGAGGTCTCTCTTGCAGTCCCTCTGTACTCTCCGCACTCGCTGGGAACAAAGCAGGTTCTGTTTCCATCCCCAGGCTCTGCCTTTCCCTTCCTGCCTGGGTATAAACTCACTGAGGGGAAGCACAAACCCTTGGGCGGCCCCCTTCCCAACTCCACAGCATCCATCTCAGACATGGGCTGGTTCTGCCACTCATAAGTGGCTTGCCGTCTGGGCTCAGGCACCCCAGCTGCAAGACAGACCTGCAGGTCGACACTACAGAGGTTGTAAAATAGGATAAAGACCCCCAAAGGGTGCATGAAAATCTCAGGCAAGACATCTAAGAGAAGAATGTGCTGAGTTGACGTTCTTTGGGTGTAGCTTCAGAGAGGAGAGAGGAGGCGGCAGAGGGAAGGAGGGACAGAGGGGGAGAGAGAAAGAGAGAGAGAGAGAGAGAGAGAGAGAATATATCTCGGAGACAAGTCTACTCCATTTCAGAAAATAAATTATGCTTTTGTTTAATAGCACAGAGCAATTAGAAGTGAAGCTAGACCTTGAGCCACTGGAGACCTCTGAAGATCCGATCGGAAAGTGTGCGGCGGCTGATCGTTTTCATCTCCAAGGGAAACAATTAGGAAAAAAATAAACAAGTTCTCAGAGTATAACTCTTTCACGGCCCAGAGATTAAACTTATAGAGAATACAAACTACAAAAGCAAGCCTGACTTTGACTGAGGAGAAAAAGGTTTAAGACAGATAAAAAAGACTTTAGGTCAGCATTCAGTGTAGGAATGGAAAATAAAGGGGCTCTGTTGTGAAGAAAGCATTAGGTAAAAAGACACAGGTTAAACTCAGGAAAATAAGTTTTGTTTCTGACATTTTCTGAAATCCCTTTTTGTAGTTTGCAACAATTGTTGTTTTTTTTTTTTTTTGAAATTCCATTTACAACCCAGGAGATCCTTATGATAAGCAAAGCCAGCGTTTCCCTTGCTATTACATGCCTTCCATTTTCTAGCATTTTTCCTGTAGAGACACTAAAAATTCCCTGTGGGCTTCAGAATATCTTAAGTACTTTAGTCATATGATTTTCAATTTGAACTGGTATCACTTGTAAGCTTTTATGATTCAAAAAACCATATGGTATGACATTTCAAAACAGCCCCAAAGACTATCATAACATTTTTGTAATCATTTAACCCAATCATGTATTCCAAGGCCCAAGAAAATGTACCTGATTTCAAAAGCCGTGTTTCTCTGGCAGAACACTTGTTTCAAAGAAAAGCAAAAGCATCTCACAGACAGGACACTGAAGGCACAGAAAGCTACTTAGGCGATGCCGGGCTAACAGGTAAACACTAAGCCAACACTGGATGTCCCTTGTCCCACCTTGCAATTGAGAGTCAGGCTAGTATAACTAACCAGTGCATGAGTACCCTAAAGATGAAGTGCACAGTGTGGTGACTTCCTGCACAAAGCTGGAGCCAAGGCATCCCTAGGGAGTCTCTACATTATCTCCAACTATGCATGGAAGTTTATTCTAAAAGGTTGCTTGGAGCACCCCTGGATCATTTGTATCAAAGTATGTTGGGGTCCTTACTCAAAAAGACATTTTTCTTATACCCTCTTATACTGATTGGATAAAAATCTTTGATTTTCTTCTTATGCATACTAGAATCTACCAGCCGTGGTTGTTGAGAAGTTGCTTATTTTGTATTGAATTCATTTTGCATATAAAATAATACTGAAAAGATGAATTTTAATTACTTCAGTGGTAATGAACATTTCTAGCTCTGTTCACATGATGTGAACTATTCCCCATGGGCTTGTGTGTTTGGACACTTCATTGCCAGTGGGTGGCGCTCTTTTGAGAGGTTGTGGAACTTTCCTGAGGTGGCACCTCACTGGAGGAAGTGAGTCACTGAGGTTGGGCCTTGAGATTTTACAACACAACCCTATTTCCTGTCTGTAGTCTAGCTAAGTAACTAGCTGCCTCACCCTGATGCCATCACATTTTCTGTCATGGTGTGTTGTATCCTCCAAGACTGCAACCAGAATAAGCCCTTAACCCTTTAAGTTGCTTCTACTGGGTGTTTTTCACAGCAATGAGAAAATTAACTGATTCAGAATATCAATATTTAGAGAAAGAGAACCACCCACTGCCTACACGCTTAAGAAGTAAATAATTTCATGACATTTGTTGAAGTCAGTGAGACATTAGGCTAAACGTTAATTTCCTCAGTTCTCCTCATAGAAGGTTTGAAGGGATTGATTCTCCACAGAGGAGTCTATTACTAATACAATATCTCTGGTTTTTTAAAAAAATATTTTTAAATATTAAAGTTAGGATGTGATCTAGCCTAGGAAGGAGAGTTGACATAAAGTCAAACAAGCCTAGGTAACAGTAAACCTTAAAAAAGAATAAAGCATGTTTTACTGACAGAATATTTTGTAATCATATTGCATATTATATAAAATACCAACTTTTACATCCTACACTCTGATAGGTCTTTAGTAGGCCCCAGAACCCCTACAATGTGTTTCTATACTTTGAGAAGGAAGATTATTATTAGGAAGAGGAATTGATGTATTCATGAAGGACGGATGTTTACCTCCCCTGCAGCTCCTGTTACCAGACAGCTGTGGCTTACTGCTTCTGATGAGGAGTCCCAGAAGAATCATTGATTGAATAGGCAGAGACCTCTGACTTCATGGAAATGTATAAGCTAGGTTAGACTCCTCAGCCTGCGATTCTCTGCTCAAGACAGTTAAGTGGGAAATTATGACAGAGAAACTAAATAAGTCGGCGACAGAGGAGCCATTACAAAGCCTCTGAAAGAGGGACTTGGGTTTTCTCAAACTGCACTGGGTGTCCCACAGTCTCTGAGGTCTATAAATACTTACAAAAGTTCTCCCCTTTGATTTGAGCTGAATTTAGTGAGCCTCTGTTCTTGAAGCCCCGAGGAACACAATGTTCTAAAGAGAATGTGATGTAAACTACCATGGAAAGCACTTGGAATGGGGCTTGGTGCTTTCATTTGGTTTTACCCAAAGTCTGGCCATTCTGAAACCACCTCTGTGCCTTACCTTAGCGCTCTGTTGCCTATAATGTAGGTGAATAGTACATGCAGAAGATGATGTTTTGACTCAGTTCACACACGTTGTCTTTAATCAGTTGAAGTCCCTCCAAGGAGTGAAAAAGACAACTAAATGTGCTGCACAGGCAATGGCCTTTATGGTGACTGACTTTTACTTCACAGCCATATGGAACTCAGGCTCAGATTTACAAATAATCAAAGTTATGGTGGCGGTGTTTGCATAGTAAGTCATCGTACAGGACTCGTTCTCATTGCTGTGACAAGATACCTGATTCAAGTCCATCATGGAAAACGAGTTTATTTGAGCTACAGTTTGAAGGCATAGTACACCAGGGAAGGCATGGGAGCAGGGGCACCAGGCAACTAGTCACAATGTTTTCACAGTCAGGAGGGAGGAGGAAGGGAGGAGGGGGAGCAGAAGAAGAGGCAGAGATGGATGCTATGCTCAACTCCCTTTATCATTTTCTCTCAGTGCTGCAACACAGCCCATGTTTAGAATAGGCCTTCCTACCTCAGTTACCCTAGTTAGGAAACTAATCAAAAATATGCAAGAGCTTTGTCTCCAGGGCTTTTCTAGATCCTGTGCATATAAACCATCAGTTATCAAGCATGACACTTCCTAGGTCGAAGCTGTCTTTACTCCATCAGTGTGTCTCAAGATGGGGTACACACATCAATTGTGGTAGTTGTGACAATTTCAAATGGATTACATTTTTAAAAATTAAGTATTTAAAATTAAACAGTTGAATATATTAGGAAAATTATTTTAATCCGGTTTGATTTTGAAAACATGGGTATATGATAGAGATGACATATAGATATGTAAAATATCTTGAATAAAAAATTATTAATTGTAGGAAAACTTCACTGTACCATTCAAATGAAATGATCAATAATGGCATGAAAATGCACTCAGAAGTAATCTAGTTTGTATGTAAATTAGGGAGTGTCAGAAAAGACTCTCATCAATAACAGCTTTCTATATCTAGATGATGTTGGATCCGTGTATAGAAAATATTATCCCATTTTCATACAACCTCCTTCTTGCTGATATTTAAAGCATTAACAATATAAACTGTCCCTCTGAAGGCACATATGTTGAATGCTTGGTCCCCAGTGCTGCAAAATTCAGAGGTGAAGTGAAAGGACTACAGTTGGACAGTGAAGACTCTAAAGTCATCAATAGATAGATCCACAATAGATTCATACATAGTTGAGGACTGGGAGGCAAAGGGCACTTTAGGAGATGAAGTTTGGTGGGAGGAAGCTGGTCACTGGGAACACACATTCGAATAGTCTATTTTGTTCCCACTCCCTCTCTCTCTTCTTCCCTTACTCCCCTCCTCTATCCTTTCCCCTCTCCTTACTTCCTGGCCATAATGAAATACACATCTTTGTTCCATCACGCCTTGCCTGTCATGATATTCTATCTTGCTTGGAGTCTAGAGCAATAGAGTCATGCAAACCCAGCCTGGAACCTCTGAAATCATGGGCCAAGACAAGCCTTTCCTCCCTCTGAGGTGATACCACTGGAATATTTTGTCACAGTGACACAAAGTTGAGGAACACAGTATCTAGTTCAGGCAGATTATCATAACTATCATTATTATTATTATTATTACTATTACAATATAGATAAACAGTATATATTATTCAAATGCCTTTATCAAAAGCTGAAAGGATTTAAGCACACACTAAGCTGCTCTATGGGTTTTGAGAAGGTTTTCTGCAAAATCAATAAATCAAAGCAGGATGATGATAAAATGAAAATCAAGGGCATTCAACTGAAGAAACAGAATAGTCTCTTTGCAAGGTATTAGCTGGGTGCCATGTCTATATAATAAACTGGACCTGGGAAAGTAAGTAATTGAGAAACCAAAATGACACGTGATGACACACAGGTACACTCACAGCCAAACTGAAATGCCCTGCTCATGTTAAATCTGAAGTTCTTCTGGAGAGACATGCCCTTAGAAGGATTCCTACACTGGCTTTATCTTAGTTACAGATGATCCACAAAAAAAGAAAGTACCCACAAGTCTGCATGATGGAGGTCCCAGGAGCCAGTCATCCAGGCCTCCCCTTTACCAACCAGGGCTATTCCCATAAGGTTTTGCACTGATGTGAGTTTCTACTTCCTTACTCAGATGCAATGACCTAGGTGACCAGATAGAAAGATAATCAGTTGTAAAGCTCTGTGCAGTATTAGGCAAGGCTGTTTTCCTTTTACAATGAGATAAGCTTGTTCTATTTCCTCTTGTAATCCAAACCACCTATATTTCAAATGTTGTGTGTGTGTGTGTGTGTGTGTGTCTTTTAAAGGCCTGGTGATTTTGGAATGCAGAATAATAATCAAGATGTAAAGGATGGAGGTTATTTATAATGCGGAATCTTGTATAACAGACAATTTTCCCCCCATGAAATACTTCAGCAGACTAGATGGGCATTGGATGGTCCCACCTAAAAAGGAGGCTCACACAAAATCTACTCCTCTTAGACCCTCATGAAGACAGTGCTAATTGTCAAGTGCTCGGAACTATTTGACTGAGCTCTCAGCAGCAAGGGAGGTGGGTCCTGCATCTGCTCTTCCTGGAAGCACTGCTGACTCAGAACGTTGATTCCTGAAGTTGTAAAAAGCCTATCATTGATGCTATGATGTGCTTACAGGCAGGAGCCTGGCATGGCTAGCCTCTGAGAGGCCCTACCAGCAGCTGCCTGAGACAGAAGCAAATACTTATACCCAACCATTGAGCTGAAGTCGGGGACCCCTACGGTTGAATTAGGGGAAGGATTGAAGGAGCTGAAAGGGAGAGGGTCCCATAGGAAGACCAGCAAGCAATCTCAACTTACCCAGACGCCAGGGAGCTCCCAGAGACTGATCCACCAACCCGGCATACACTGGCAGCCCAGGTGGAGCCCCCTGGCATATATGTAGCAGAGAACTGCCTGGTCAGGCCTCAGTGGGAGAAGATGTGCTCAATCCTCAAGATACTTGAGGCCCCAGGGAACCGGAGGTCTGGTGGGGGTGAGGGAAGCACCCTCTGGGATCCAAGGGGAAGGAGAAAAGGAATGAGGAACTGTGGGGGGCGGGGGGACTGAGGATGTGGGGCAACCACTGGGGTGTAAATAAATAAATAGCCTATGTCTTCATTTTGTTTTCGAAGGTCCAGGGGGGTGATCTTTGTGAAATCACTTTGAAGAGGTTTTAACCAACAAGCTTAACGAATTAGACGGTGGCCGGCACACTTCTGCATAGGAATCAAGGCTTAGTTTTCCTAATGAACTCCTTAGAAACACTTCTATATTCATTGATAGATTCACTTTACTTCCACCAAGACACACATTTCCCCTCGAAAGGCACTTGATGCTCCGCCGGGGTTAGATGTCAGATACGATGACCGTTTCTAAAAGCCATTGCTCTCCCAGAAAAGTGATTGAGGTGGCTTCAAGTGCTGTGCCTCCAATTGCCTCCCATTTCTCTGTAATATTCTTCTGCTCAAATGTCTGCAAGAAAGGCTGCTTATTGTTCCCTCTAGTGGCCACTGGGACGTTCTTTTTTTAAAACACACTTATTTCATTCTTGGGCCTTTTATTGTCGATTTAATGCAATTTAAAAGCAGCTTATCCACCTTGCAGGAGATACAAAGGGCGGCATCATTTGTATGACGTCATCATGGTGCCGACAAATAGTTGCAATCATCTCTTAAGAGATCCCCTATTTTCTTTATGCTTTATTTACCCAAAGCTTATTGACTGTTAAATTTTTAAATGTAGTTCTTCCTTCCAGTTTGAAATATTATCAGTAACTCTGCCATTCCAAAAATATCGTTTATAATTGAGTCTGGGGACCTTTTTGTTGCTGCTTAGGCATGGCCGCTTCTCACTTCTAGGAATTAACAACATTTTAAATGAAATGAGTCAATCATGGGGTTCCTGGTTCTTTAAGAACCAGGGTCTGATACATTTGATTCCTCAGGACTCAGCTCTCTCCCCCTTTCTTCCTCCTTCCACGCACTCCATTCCTTCCCATTCCAAATGGGCACGGTTGAAGCTACAGCTCTCATTCTCCTTTCTTCCCGGCAGAAGTTTAATGCAATATTTCTCTTCTAACGCGTTCGCTTCCAAATGCTAATGAGCTCTATACTCTGAGGCAGAGGGTGAGGAAAAACAGTCAAGGAAAACAAAGGAGATAATTAAGCAGAACAGGAGGCTCTTACAAAAACTTGAAATTGGGACTTGTCTTCACCTGAGAGCAATCAAGAGGTAACGTTAATTAAAATGACTTAGATAAATAGATTTGTAAAGTGTTTGGTTCCTAGATGAAAAGACTCAGTATTTTAAGATGTCAATTTCTCCAAACTAATCTGTAGATTCAATAGCGTCCCAATGGAGTGTAATAGACTTTAGCAATTGTTCTTGAAGTTTATCTGAAAGAACAGACAAGCAAAAATAGCCGCAAAGAACAAAAAAATTAAGAAAGGTGGTGGAGGGAAAGTCTATGTTTAATATGTTTTTAATGGGGTTCTGAAGCCACAATAAAATTCTATTATGAAATCAGCAAAAGAGAGGCAGGAAAGGAAAGCAAATAAAGAGGAGTGTGGTATTTTAATATGGTTGATCTTTGCAACTTAAATTAGTGAGGGAGAAGGAAGCAGAGCAACCAAGTGGCCAGTTGACGAAAAGACGCAGCATCCGGCTTCTCTCCTCACACCAGCATGGAGTTTCAGTTGGTCTGTTGATGTCAAGTTACCGTGCTGAAAACCAATAAAAATGAGTTTATTAATAAATAACAAAGTGAAAGGAGTATTTAAGAACATAATATAAAAACATAGTAAAAATAATAAAGAAGACAATATATTTATATTACAATTTATATATATAATTAAATAATTTTAATTTTATTTTATTTATTATAATTATTAAGAAATGTATAGTTTATTATAATAAAATAATGTATTTATAAATAAATAATTATATTTATAATACATTTATATTACAATACAAACTAACTTTTGAAGTTACTTTAAAACAGTCTCCTGAGTATGGTCAGAAGACACTAGTTTTTAAAAAAAATGAAAGAAAGAAAAGGAAAAAAACTTGCCAAAGACCAAGTGATGATTTTTTTTGTAATTTGTACAGACCGAGTCATTAGGAAAAAAGATGTCACAGTGGGAAAGTGACCAAGGACAAAGACAGGAAAGCCACCTGAGAATAATTACAAATGGCTACAAATAATGAGAGGCTCCCAGCCTCACTGCTGATGCAACTCAAACCCAAACTGCAAAAACCAAGAATTCATCATGAAAAATTTGCCAGAACGCCTTGAAGCAAGGACCCTCAGTACTATAAAGTACTAAAAATGCAAATGTGAATTAATACACTCTTACTTGAGGTAAATTTGGCAATATACATCAAATGTTTTCGGTCAGCCAATTCTACTTCTATGCATTTGGAATTTTGTCCTACAGAAACAACTAACATGAACGAGAGAGAGAGAGAGAGAGAGAGAGAGAGAGAGAGAGAGAGAGAGAGAGAGAGAGAATACCAAAATAACAGTATTTGGCAGTTCCTAAAAGAATTACAATATGATTCAGTAATCTAATGAACTCATAACCCCAAAAATTGAAAGTGGGGACTTTCAGTTTGAATGTGAAATGTCCCCATAGGCTCATGTGTTTGAATATGTTGTCCCCAGCTGATGGTGACTTATGGGGAGCTTGTGGAACCTTACCTTGCTGAAGGAAGGTCATCTTTGAGGTTTGATAGCTTGGCACTCTTCTCTCTCTCTCTCTCTCTCTCTCTCTCTCTCTCTCTCTCTCTCTCTCTCTCTCTCTCTCTCCTTCCTGTATGTGGATGAAATCTTGTAGCTTGACTTGCTAACCAATCGCCAGGCTTGTCTCAAGCGCCATCCACCACGCCTTCCCAACATGGTGGACTTCATTCTATCTGGAACAATGAGCCAAAACAAACCTTTGCCCCTCACAGTTGCTTCTTGTCAGGGCATCCTATCACAGCAACACAGAAGTAACTAATACAGGACTCAGAGAGACACTGCACCTCCATGTGTGCAGCAGCATGATTTACAATGACCACAAAGCTGTCCCTCACTGTGTACAGCCATCACCACCATCACTCACTGTGTACAGCCATCACGACTGTCCCTCATTGTGTACAGCCATCACCACCGTCCCTCACTGTGTACAGCCATCACCACTGTCCCTCACTGTATACAGCCATCACCACTCTCCCTCACTGTGTACAGCCATCACCACTGTCCCTCACTGTGTACAGCCATCACCACTGTCCCTCACTGTGTACAGCCATCACCACCGTCACTCACTGTGTACAGCCATCACCACTGTCCCTCACTGTGTACAGCCATCACCACCGTCCCTCACTGTGTACAGCCATCACCACCGTCACTCACTGTGTATAGTCATCACCACCGTCCCTCACTGGGTACAGCCATCACCACCGTCCCTCACTGTGTACAGCCATCACCACCGTCCCTCACTGTGTACAGCCATCACCACCGTCCCTCACTGTGTACAGCCATCACCACCGTCCCTCACTGTGTACAGCCATCACCACCGTCCCTCACTGTGTACAGCCATCACCACCGTCCCTCACTGTGTACAGCCATCACCACCATCACTCACTGTGTACAGCCATCACCACCGTCCCTCACTGTGTACAGCCATCACCACCGTCCCTCACTGTGTACAGTCATCACCACCGTCCCTCACTGTGTACAGCCATCACCACTGTCCCTCACTGTGTACAGCCATCACCACTGTCCCTCACTGTGTACAGCCATCACCACTGTCTCTCACTGGGTACAGCCATCACCACTGTCTATATTCAGGGTCCTTCATCTTCCCCAAATGACATTCTGTACTCATTAAACATTAATGCATCTCTCCTCCTGCACCCATCACTGGGAAAACATAGCTCTACCTTCTGGTACTGTAACTTGGGCTATTCTAACACATGATGTCTTGAAGGTCATCAGTGTCATTGTGTGTATATGTCTTTCCTTTTAAGGTTGAATAACCATTCAGTTTTGTATGGGCTGCATTTGTTTAATTATCTACATATTAAGAGATACATGGGCTGTTCACCTCCATCTACTTCACCAAGTTCTCATCTCAAGACCCAAGACAAGTATCCTCTGAGTATGACAACAGATAACCACTGTCCTTTATATTTTCACTTTTTAATTTAATCGTGGTTTAAGTTATTCTTCTGAACAAAAACTAACCTTAATCCATGATGAACTTTCAGGTCAACAGTTAAAATGACAAAAATATTCCCAACCTTTCATGTGATATACATGACAGAAAAAGATAGTCCCAACAGGGTAGAAGATGATTCAGTGTCCAAAACGTCTTTAAAGGAGCTAACCACAGATTCCCTTCATTTCTTCTTCCACTGTGTATACTCAACGATCTTTGCATTTTTGCAGTAGGAGTTTGATTCCCTTGGGCACATCAAAGGTGAGCGAAACGTGGTCTCTGACTCATAGTTCAGGACATCCAAGTCTAACAACCAGGCCAGCCGTGGCTTGCTTGGGCAGTAGCTTATCCACGGGCACTGTAGACCTGGGATGCCTATCTGTATTGTGGAATGCCGCCCTCTGAGCATAAAGGCTGGCCCCATCTTCTCCAGTGCAGCTGTGAATGCCTGAAAGAGATCTTACTATCAGACCTTAGATATCTACTCATAGAAGGAGGGAATGAAGGGGGTCATCGGACACTCACCTCTTATCTCAGATACTCTCTCACACTTCCTCTCTACCTATTTGTATTTCTGCCCCAGCTACACATGGTTTCCAGAAATGATTGAATATGCAGTAAATGGAATTTCATGTTGATAACTATGGAAAGGTTGTCTAAGGGTCACCCACCATCCTATAAATGACCCCTTCCATACACATAAAGAAAGCCCAATAAACCCCATCACTCTCCAAGGTGGACTTGGGAAGGATTATTACCCTGGCCTGTCATTGGTGCTACATCTTAATAGAGAGATATACTTTTGTTGGCATCTCCCCAAGAAAATTCTCCACAACTGCCTGCAAAGTCTTTTCTTGTTGAACCTGTTTGATGCATCTGTGACATGTTTTCTTAGTAACAACAGACCCACTTTGGAACTCCCACAACCACAAGTTGCCATCAATTCATGACTTTACTCTGTCTCCCTATGAATTCTGCATGATAAAAATCAACATTTAATTTTTCCCCCTGACATTCACACTATAATTCATCCTTTGTGAGGCTTTAATTATGATGGCTGAGTGCTTCCTCGGGAGCTACGACATCAAAGAGCTGGGTATGGTGTTGGACGTGACCTCTCACTTGCTCCGATAAGAGCACCAGGGCGCTCTAATTCTCCCAGGTCCCCTCACTCTAGATTTGGAGTTTGAAATTAGATCATTTAATTATATTTATGAAATGAGGTGAGTTGGTAGCAAGAGTGGTTCTCTGCAGTTAGAAAGCCACCTTTTATCTCTTGGTTAAAAAGTAGGACAGTTCCTTGTTAATAATATTAGCAAGTGCTATTTATACCATGCTATACATTCCCAAGGAGAGACATCCTAATTCTGACATCTGAGCAAGAGGCAATAGTTAACTCATTCTTATTCTTAAATATGTTGAGAATGCAGCAGACCAAGTATTCAGAAAGGGAAAGTGCGTTCTAACCACTGTTAGAAAATCTAAATAGATTTAAACTAAGTTGCTATGATACTTTCAATCACTTTCCTTCTAGAAGGCATTATCGCAGATTTATATTTCAGCCAAATATCACAGGCCTATGTGAAGGAGAGAAATACAAGCTTGGCTGTGAAATATTTATGTTCTGGAGTTACTTGTGCCCCTTTGTTTCTAGGTCCTTCTCTACGTATTTCTACCACAAGTGTAAAACTAAAATTCTGGCATATCTTTCTACATTCTACTCTTCTGGAGAGATTTAAATTGCCCAAGCACTAAGTTGAAAGGCTTCTAAGATAAATCACAGGGCGTTTATAAATCTCATCATTTCAAAGGTAAGAGAATGATGTTTCTGTTCCTGAATTGTTACTAACCTGAGGAGAAGGTTGCCCTGGAGGCAACAAGACTGCTTAACAGCTTCGGGGTTTGCATATATCAGAATAAACAACAATTTGGACATAAAATACGAAAGCAGATATTTCACAACAAGAGCTACTGATTTTCTGCTGCCCAAGTCCATCTGTCTCTGGGTGAGAGCTATTTAGGATAGCTACTTCCTGCCATTGTTCCTAAATGACTCTGAAGGGTTACAGCATCATCCTTCGATGTTTAGATAGAAGGAAGCCATATTTCAACTAGAAAAGACGGGAAATATTAGAACTCCTCAAACTAGGCATTTCTCCATCTGACAACACCTCAGAAGCCAGTAGACCAATGAATGCACTCACAGCCTGCTTTCCTGCTACCCCTCCTCTTCCTAAAGGAGGATCTTCCTTCTTCACTCTGCTTCCACAGAGGTGCTGGTTAGAGTTGCAGGGCGGAAGGCTCCTTGCTGACCTCATGCCCAAGGCCAGGAGGTCTTAGGTACCCTGAGGTGAACAGTCTCTTAAAGGGTAGTCGGAAATCTTAGCTGCAGGAGGTGCATTCAGATGTGCATGCTTCCAAATCCCACCGGTTTGGAGCTTTTAAAACGTATCATTGTTGTTGTTTAATTGTGTGTGTGTGTGTGTGTGTGTGTGTGTGTGTGTGTGTAGGTGAGGATGTGCATGTAAATGTGGTTGCCCAAGATAACAGAGACCTCAGATGGATCCCCAGGATCAGGAGTTACATACAGCTAGTGGCAAGCCACCTGACTGGGTGCTAGGAACTGAATGCCGGTCATCTGAAAGAAAAGCAGAAAACACTCTTGACCACTGAGCCACCTTGCTACCCAGTTTAAGGTTTTAAACTGGAGTTTAATCAAGAAGGGGTAGAGCTTGGCAATCTTTCAAACAATCTTTTTATTAGACTCCAAGAATTCAGCACCGAATTACAAGGTTGTTAATTTATAGTTTGGCGGTTTCTCCTGTAATGTCCCATGTAGAGATGCTCCATCTCCACCCCCCCACCCCATGACTCTTCTCAGTTCTTGCTCATCAGTTTGGCTTCCAGTGTCCCCTCCCCTCCCTCACCCTATCTATTCTAGAGCTATTTAAGTCCTCTATGTGATTTCGTTCTAGAATGCATATTTCCTTCAGCCAATGAAATCTGTAGCTATACATTAACTATGTTGTATCTTGTTCCTGGAGAATCCAGATAGAGCAATAACAGGCCAATGCAAAGACTGTACTCAGTCCAGCTTGGTGAGTAAATGGGTCCATTGGGATTATGTTTAGGAAAGTGCCAACATCTTACAGCCTCCCCTCAGCTCTAGCAGGAAAGAGGAAGGGCTTGATTTGCCCTCTTCTGTGATAGTCATGTCCACTTCTTTCCGGGAGGGAAGCAGTCTCCGTCCTGGCTTTTGTCGGCATTAAACTCCTCGGTTTTCATTAGAAAACATCAATTTCATGCCAGCTCTACTGACTGATGAATGTGTCCTTCATCAGCATCGTTGACGATCCGTTTCTAAGCTATACCTCAGAGAATACAACCTTGAACTCTGCTCAAAACACAACAAATTTGGGGAGGGCCTTGGTAAAACTCCAACATGGTTCTATATTCTGTTTCTTTGGGACTTGACATTTTATCATAAAACATTTTTCTTCTGTTAGCTTGTGACAATGTGTAAAATAATGGGTTTCTTGTGACATTTTTCTACATGCATGTGCACTGATTATATTACCCTCCCTTCCTAACTTCCCCCTTCTTCCCCAAATTCCCTTCATTGTCCCTAATAGTCTTCCCTGGTCACCCTCCCACTTTGCAATATTTTTTTTTGTAATATTCCTTGCAAACCCAGATTTCAGATGTGAAAGAAAGCATATAAGACTTGACTTTCTATGTCTTTGTGCCTTACTTAAGATGATGACATCCGGTGTTATTAATTTTCTTGAAAAAGGCATAGTTTTGTTAAACTTCACGGTTGAATAATCCTCCTTTGTGTATATGCACCACCCCTTATACATCCATCTATCCATCCATCCCTCCATCTATCCCTCCTTCCATCCATTCATCTATTCATCCCTCCATCCCCGTCTATCCATCCCTCTGTCCATCTTTCCATCCATCCATCACTCATCCCTTCATCCTCCCATCCATCCATCCATCCATCCATCCATCCACCCATCTATCCATCCATTTATTCCTTAGCAATTACTCTGACTGCCCGAGGCAGCTACTGTGAATAGTGCTGTCATAAGCAGGGGTGTGCCAATACTTCTAATGTGTACTGACTTTGATTGGTATATCTGGATAACAAAGGTCAGATTTTAGCCTTTTGAGGAACTTCCACACTAATGAGCATTGTATCTGACCAGTTTGTATTCCTACCAGCGGCCAGTGAGGGCTCTTCCTTCCACACATCCTCACCAGCATCTGTCATTGGTTCTCTTGGGGAGAGCTATTCTGACTGCTATGAACTGGAACAAATTGTGGAGTTTGCTTCACATTTCCTAGGTGGGTAAAGAACAATTTTAAAATAGATTCAGTTGTTAGTTGTATTTCTTCCTTTGAATAGTGTCTGTTTGGTTCATTTGTCTGTTTATTGATCATTGTTCTTTCAAGGGCTACCTTTTCTGAGTTCTTTGGGCATTCTGCATAATAATCCCTTGTCAGGGGAACAGCTCAGAGGTTTCCTACCATTCTAAAGGCTTTGTCTTTAATTCCAGTATTTTTCCCTTTGCTCTGTAGAAGCGTTTTAATTTCATACAATCCTGCTCATTAGTTATTGCTAGCATGTCCTGTGCTATTGGAATAAAGTCTAGAAAGGCATCGCCCATGCCTATGTCTTGACCTATTTTCCCTCTTTTCTCCTAATACCTCATTTCTGTATTCTTTAATCCATTTAGAGAGGTCTTGTTGTTATTTTGGCATTTAATTTTTTTACACTAAAATATTTTTCTATTTATTTATTTATTTATTCATTCATTCATTCATTTATTCAATTTTCATCCCTAACACAGTACCCCCTCCTCCCAGTGTCCCCTCCCCTATCCCCTCCACCCACCCCCACTCTGCTCTGAAAAGGGAAAGGTGCCTCCCAGAAAACCAACCCACCCTGGCACCTCAAGTCACAGCAGGACTAGGTACATCTTCTTCCACTGAGGCCAGACAAGACAGCCCAGTTAGGGGAGCAGGATCCCACAGGCAGGCAACAGAGTCAGGGTAACCACCCCCCCATTCTAATTGTTGGGGGACCCACATGAAGGCCAACCTGTACATCTGCTATATACGTCTCCACTCAAATATTAAGCTCTACCTCACAACTGCATTATTGAGCTCCTTATAATGGCATACATCTGCACACAAAACCACCGGTGAGAACTGAAAAGTCAAATGTACCATCCCTGTGAACTCACTGCAGGGCTGTATATTTAGATGCTGCAGGGAGTGTTTTCACCACTTGACTGCATCTTAGAAGGAAATTTCTCCTGGCCAAAACCCACCATTATTCTTCTAAACAATAAGTCTTAAAAAAAAAACTCTCTATGTACACTGTAATTTACACTGCCAACTTACAAATTATGTAGCAAACACAACCTGTCTTAGCTTCTGTGAAACCATGGGCAAATATATGGCATCTCTTTCAAAAGGGTCCAGGTGTTCATGAGATGTGTTGGTCCCTAGGTTTTCCTTGAAACGAGTCCCTTGCAATATTTTTTTTCAATATTTTATGTTCCTTCAAAGTGTTCTAGAACAACAATAACAACGAAAAAAAGATGGGGAATTTTTATTAAGTAATTAGGAACAAAGGAAAGAAAGAAAGCAAGAAGAAAGAAATTAATGCATACATGCTTCAGGCAAGAAGGAAGGAAGGGAGAGGAAGGGAGGAAGGAGGGAGAAGAGAGGGAGGGAGGGAGGAGAGAAAGGAAGAGAAGGAGGAATGAATTGGAGAGAACTTAAGGCTATGATTTCTAAACAACAGAATATGAAAAAATGTTTTATTTATCTGTTTTCCTAGAACAATGCACTAGAATTTAAGCAGAGCTGGAAGAACGAAAACACAGCAAATGAAGACTGTTTTCTGACATTTTGGTTTTAAGAACTACTGTCAGAGTTTTAAGGCTTAGTAGACGTGCACTTTTGAGAAAACCCAATGTGGGAGAAAACATCAATACCACTGACGGACCATCAGGGGCAGAGGAAAAAATGATGGCTTAGTAACTGTTGTATTGCTGTGAAGAGATATCATTACCAAGACAATGCTTATAAAAGAAAGTATTTAATTGAGGGCTTGCTTACAGTTTCAGATGATAGTCCATTATCATCATGGCAGGGAGCATGGTAGCAGGCAGGTGTGGCACTAGAGAAGTAGCAAAGAGCTACACCCTGATCCATAAGCAGACAGAGGGAGAGCTATTGGGCCTTTGGAAACCTCAAAGCCCAACCCTCAGTGACTAATTTCCTCCAACAAATCCATACCCACTCCAACAAGGCCACGCCTCCTAATCCCTTTAATCCTTCTCAAGTAGTACCACTCTCTAGTGACTAAACATCCACATATGGGAGCCTTTGGTGGCCATTCTTAGTCAAATCACCAAAAGTGACTTTGTTCTGTTTCTTTTGTTTTGTTTTGTTCTTTGATATTTTCAAGTTTGCATTCACCCTCTTTATTTACAGGTTCCCAAATGTGGAAAAGCAAAGATAGGCTAAACATCAAAGCAAAGGAATGTGGTCTCTACCAACCACCTTCAGGTGACTATGGGATTGAAGCCACTTTGTTCATGGAATTTGTACATGACCTCTCAGAACCTGCCAAATGTGTACCTAAAAAGATATCTGTCATTTCCTCTACCTCCTTCTCATCCTCCAGGGCTTCCATCATCAGTACAGTAGGTGGCTGGCGTGGGTCTCCCATCATCTGCTGCCTTTTTTTTTTTTTAAATTTTCAATCTTTGTTATGCTGTGGTGTCTTGACCTTCCCTGCAGGCAGAGTTTAATCTCTTCCTTGCTTGCAAACAGCCCTGGGCTCTGCACTAACTTTCCCTCCAGAATAGTTGACATCTGAGCTGCTGACTCACTGAAGGGAGCAGAAGTCTGTGAGCTATAGCACCAACAAGGGGAGGAAATAGACTCATTAGCCCTAGGACTCAAAAGGCTGCTTGCAACAGGGAGCAAATTCAGAAGGCTCAGGAAAGCAGCCAAGAAGTCCACAAGGGAGTGGGGGTGGGGGAAGGGGAAGGCACAGAGTCCATTCACAGAGTTTGGGGAGGATCCGGTTTCATGTGTGAGAGAGGAAGGCATGGAAACCCCTTACTTAGGTAGAGTCAGGAAGATGGCTCCTAAGACGGTTCTGATGCCTTAATACAGAAGAACAGAGACAAAATGAGAGATGTTCTGAGCTTCTGGAATTCTTGCTTCGGCTATTGATCTTTAAATATTTGCTGCTCAAACTGAAGTCTGGATGGATTTGAACTTTACATTTGATGTTTCTCAAAGGTCATTGAATGAAAGTCAACTTTTTAAAGTAAAAGAGTGAAACGTAACAGTGTGTGCTGGAATAACCTGATAAGACAAACACTTTAAAATGTAAGGTGGCAGCAGCTTCTGCAGAATCAACAAGAATTATATATAAATATGGTCAGAAAAGGAGGTATTGGTCATACCCAATCATAAAGAGACTTCCTATGAAATAAAGTATTACGATGGCATTAGGAAAGTATCCTCAAACTCAGCTTGGACCTCCGATGACCATGCTAGCAGCAGTTCAAAGAATACAGTCTGATTATAAAAGTATCATCTTATATATTCTGGTGCGAATCATAGTGGGAAAAAGATATAATTATCCCATATTTCAAACAAGAAAAGAGAGTGACAGGGAAATTAGATAATTTCTCTAAGATTATTCCACTATAGTAAGAACAGAGGCCTAGTCTATTAGAATGCAAAGCCACTCATAATACTTTCCACAGCTTGACACAGTAGCCAATGCCTGTGATCCTGGCAATCATTTGGTAAGTGCTAGTTCATGGCCATCTCTGGGTACATAGCAAAAACTTACCAGGGAGTTAGGGGAAAGAAAGAGAATGGGAGGAGAGTGAAAGAAAGAAAGAAAGAAAGAAAGAAAGAAAGAAAGAAAGAAAGAAAGAAAGAAAGAAAGAAAGAAAGAAAGAAGGAAAGAAAGGCAAGATACTGTTCAACAGTTTCTACAGTAACTTTCTAATTCTCTGCTACTGTGGAAAACCTAGAGTTGCACTCATTGTAAAACTGAGTAGGTACCAAGTTACCTGAGCCTTACATCACCTTGACTCTGAAGCTGGAGAGATAGCTCAGCAGTAAAAGGCACTGGTTGCTCTTCCAGAGGACCCAAGTTCAATTCCTAGCAACCACATGGCAGCATACAACTGTCTATAACTCCAGTTCTGATTGTATCTGCCTCCCTCTTCTGGCCTCTGTGGGCATTGCATGCTCATGGTGCACAGGCCTACGTGCAGGTGCAGTGCAGGTGCAGGCAAAACACCACCCGCATATAGACAATAAAAGTAAAAGAAAACACATTCCTTAGCTCTGAGTTACCTTAGACACAACACCTACTTGCCATGTTAGAATGTTTGCAAGATGATGCACATAAAAATGAGGACGATGCCTGGCTCATAGCAGGCTCTCACTGAGCATCAGAATATGGCTTTGCTGTTTGTTCTATACATGTATTGGAATGTGCTAAAATTTAATTATCTATTTATGTGTTCACAGATAAACAGATTTCACCATGTAGCCCAGGCTGACCCCACGGTTTTGGTTCCCTGTATCAACCTCCCACATACTGGGACTACAGGATTATTATCTGAATCAGCCCAACTGCTATTTAATACTTTTATGTGTGCTGTGGTTCTCCAGGTAGATTTTTAAAAAGAATCTCACAGCTCATATGTGTTTTATGCTATGTTGTGTCAGTTAGCATACGATAAGTCCCAAGTTCTGCTAACCAGATTTGCACTACCGGGATAAGAGGTGGGAGATCTCTTTGCTCACTAGGCGGGGATGGCTTGAGGGATGCTTGCCTCATCAAAGAACAGTGGTGCTGAGAACCTGGATTCCTTCTCTCAGCTCTGTTGCCTCTGCCTTGTCCTTAGTCACTCTCCCTTCCCATGTAAGAGGGCTACAGCTGACAACCCTCACACACATTTCGCCTATCTGTGAGGGAAAGGACACTGCCCTGTGCTTATTTCCCACACCCAGGATCTAGGATTTCTTATAGTTCATTGACCCACCCTTGGCTTCAAGACTACCCAACCCAAGACAGTCACCGGAAGCTGGAATTTCAGAATTGACTTTATTAATCATTCAAAGGGAAGCAGAATTGATCCGCTCCCGCCTCAAACCTTTGTACCGTCAACCTCAGTGATGTGTCTGACTGTATGAGTAAGGCTAAGCGTACCGGAAGTGGGGATTCTAGATGCAGCTAGGAACTTGGTAATGAGTTTGCCCAGAAATAAGCCAGGGCTGCCTGATTCCAGAGACCATGATGCTGACTGTTCACTGGCCACCTCGAATTATCCTATTTTGGTAGTAATTGGCTTAGATCCCTCCCCCCCCCAAAAAAAAAAACAAACCACTTCTTATGTACAGACGGCATAGGCAGAGGAAAATCAAAGTGCTCTGTCACCTGCAGCAGACCCCTCAAGAGATTGCTTAAGCCCTGCATACCCACTGCATTAAGTAGCAGTGAAGTACATAGCAGTTAATCTCTGCTCAGCACTCTCCAATCCTCCCGATACCATCCAAGCAAAAGCCAGTTTACTGCCAAGTCTTTAACACTCTCTAACACCAGCTAATCTCCCTGTAACAATTACAGAGTGAGTCTTAGATTGGGAGCTTTGAAGGGCAGCTGTCTGAACTTCCCCATACTGGTGTGTCTTCCTTTAATTTAAGTTTACAGTTGCTTTGCAGCTTTGTTGTTCCCGTTTGAAATCCCTTTAAAAACGAGTCTAGTTAACGAAAAGAAAGTTGGTTAATAAGAGAGGTTTGGAGAAGAGAATTATGATAGCAATCTGTATCAGTAAACATGTACAGAAACAACGTGAGAGTGTTGGGAAAACAATAGTTCTGAAAAGCATTTACCTGCGATAAGAGCAGTTGCAGACTTAATTTGATAATTCAGAAGCTAGGACAGAGGGCAATTATCCTAGGAGCCACCAGAGGGCAGTGTGTCAGCAACTATGAAACTGAAACAGCATCAGGTCGCCCCTGCTTAGGCCCTTGCTCCTCCAAGAGGGGTCAGCAGAGGGCAGTATCAACACCAGGGTGACGATTGGAGAAGCGAACTCTCCGGTGGGAATCTTCTTTCCGAGGAGGGATAATTTGTAAGTACTGAGTCAGATTGAGCTTCGGGATGAAAGCAGAGCTCTTCTTCATTTGGGAATAGGGCTGACAAGTCTGCATTTGGAGACGTGTATTTGCGCATGGATTCTACATCAACACCGCTTGGATTTGAATCCAGCTTCCTTCTCTGACAGCATCACTTGTGCTATTAACCGGATTTCCAACACCCAGAAAGTGGTTTTGAGGAACAGATGGGCAGTAAATGGCTGCCTGAACTAGACATTCGGAGGCGGGGAAGCCGTTTGCTGAGTCACCGCGTCTTTGTTTCCGTTGTCCTTTACTTTGGTAGCTTTGGTGACTCACATATACACAGGTGAGATCTTCCCTGCTGTGTTTAGCGAGCTTTCTGGGGTCTGTCCCCATCAATTGGTGTCTGCTGTGTTTGTGCAATGGAGAAACAGCTCACTAGTGTGAGCGAGCAGGATTTCACATCCTAACCTTTTTATTGACTTGGGTACACAACACACACACACACACACACACACACACGCACACACACACACCCTCATACACATTCCCTAACAATCAGAGTGAAAGGGACAAAGCATATCTGTGTTCCTGTCTCATACATTAATAAACTTTTTGACTTCAGACTTGGGTACTTTGAGATGTGGCGTCACCACCCTAAAGAATTCTCCTATTTTCCTATTAATAGGTACAAGGACCTATTAAATGGAAAGTGAGTAGAATTCTCCAAAGTGTGTAAAGTACAAGGTCCCCTACCTCTGTGTGCTTTGGTTCTCCACCATTCTCTTCAATTGGATTTACAGTTGACTGGTTTCCCTCTGAGTTCTGAGGGGAGAGAGGAGTCCACCTGCCAGGGTAGATCTCCATCCCACACTTGAAACCTCACAGGGTAACTGACAGTGTGAAACCAAGATTTCCTTGTCACACAATTGTAGGCTGTATCCCTCTTCTTTTCAAATGTGCACTTTTCCTGATTTCTTTTTCATGTTAAACTCCATTCCTTCAGTCATTTCTTCTCATTCAATCAGCACATATTTGTGAGCACCTTCTAGAGTGGTGGTTCTCAACCTGTGAGTTGTGACCCTTTGGGATTGAACAACTCTTTCACAACGGTCACCTCAGACCAGCAGAAAACACAGGTATTTACATTGCAATTCAAAACAGTAGCAAAATTACAGTTATGAAATACCAACAAAAATAATGTTATGGTTGGGGGTCACCACTACATGAGGAACTATATTAAAGGTTGCCAGACTTAGGAACCAGTGGCTGAGAACCACTGGTCTAGATGCAAGGGACTTTAGAAAGATAAACCTGGCCATACACTAGAAGAAGGGATTTATAAAATGTGAAAGAGGACACAGATAACAGTCAAACAGAGATTATTTCAAAATCCCAGAAAAAGAGAGAAGATAATGTAGTTGTGAGTGAGGAAAGCAGACAACTTAGAGTCAGTCATTAGGCAAAGACTCTTGGGTAAGCTAAGAAGGTAACATTTCCTCCAATTCTTACAAGGGGAAACAAAACCAAAAACAAACAAAAACCTCAAACCTTCTTATCACAGGATAGCTAAGAAAAAATTCCTAGGCAAGACAGAGTTTTGTGCATTTGTAAAGCAAGAAGTAGTGTGCCTGGAGGGAGCTAGTGGAAGCAGAGAGTAGGACTTAAGAAAACACATTGCCAACAGTGGATACCCAAGGTGTGGGCACATGGAAACGTGAGCAGCGAGGCTTCAGGGCACACTATAATGACTCTTGTTTGTACTACCTAGAGTAAGCTAAGTGCTATTGGGAAAGAAAGCTGCCCTCCTTTCATCTAGGTGGGTCAAAGGGTTCTCTGATGCTCAGAACTCCCCGTTTAAATGATCTCCACTGTGCAGAGAAGCAGGCTGAGTCTATCCCTTTGTGTTGTATGTCCCACCTTGACTTGTTTTGGGGTGCTCACTCCTGGCGGCTCTTGAAGAGCACCTTACAATGTAGAAATCAAGCCCACCCGTGAAGTCTCAGATACTAAAATTTTTAGACCTAGCAGCAACGGTTATAATTACCTTCAGTTGGAAATCTACTTTTTCTCAAAGTGTCATCATTCTTCATTATGAGTTCTATAATTTCCCCATAGAATACGACCCATTTCAGCTGAAGTGCTCAAACTAAGCGCTAGCAGTTGATCACTGTCTGTAATTTGCATTGCTCTTTATCCAAGAAAATATTCATTCTTATTAGCCAGATTGAGACCTATTATGAATGTCAATGTGACTTAATTAAAGCGTAATATTGATCATAATACCACTCTCCAGACTCAAATGCCCTCCCCCATGATGCTTACTAACCTAAACCTTCACTGATGAAGTATGAAAATAAATTAGATAAAGGCATTTTTGATAAGTTAGGGAGATTTAACCAAAGTCTTTCTTAATGAAAAAAATAATAATAAAGTATGAGATGAATTGTATCTGCTAAATTATACATGCAGAAAGACTTCAACAAAATAAAAAATGTGTTTTGCTACCTTTCTATCTGAATGTCAGGCAATACTTCTTAAACTCCTAAGTACTCAATTCACTATGTGCTATGCTATAAGTGTTTGCCCACACGATGAGCCTGTACTCTGTTAGTTTTCCTAAATTCTATTCGTTATTATTTAAAGGGAACAAAGCATTAGAAAAAATTTACAACCTCACATCCCTGGCTTAGTATTTATATGTGTAATGATAGAGAGAAATTAAAATGACTTCTATAATCATGGAGATTATCACATTTTTAGGAAAAAAACCCTGCCCATTTCTTTGAAAATATATTTTAATGGATTCATGGTTAGGTAGGAAATGGTCCCAAATTGGGTTGGTGTTTGAGGAATGTGGGGTGATGGGAGGTGAGTGTTAAAATATAGACGGGTAGAAGAGCTTCCCTTCTAAGGCTCTCTTCTGTGGGAGTAGAGAATGCTGTCATTTATTGGGAGATTCTTGGAGTTGTATGTAGTTGTCCAAAAATGACTGAGTTGTCGTGCTGGAGCTAAACACAGGAAGAAAGAGATGACTCAGATGGATGTGAGGATGGCCTAAGCCATGAAAGAAACAGTGAGGAAAGTTAGGAAAAGGGGTGCTGAGTCCTGCTTGTTCATGTGTAAGGGACGGTGCGACGTGGTTCTCATTCCTGGAGCAGGGCCAGCAGGGTGTGGACCTCCACTGATGTACATGGTTGCTGTCGGCATAAGGCTTATTTGTGTGTGGATGGATAGATAGATAGACAGACAGACAGATATTGTTTCATGTTCCTCCTTCTAGGAAAGTCCTCTCTGCCAAGGTTAATGACTCCATGACAATCAGAGACAGCATGAGTCTGGGAGGCAAATGTGTGTCTATGTCTCAGCAAAATGGTAAAATGCTGTGACCTTGAGAACAGCCCTTAAGACTGTGGGAAAGAATGCTGAAAACATGAGTTCAAAAATAGATACTCACTTCTCAACTAAGCAAAATATCAGGATTGTATAAGGGGCTTCACAGATCTAAAGGAGCAGAGGCAGATGCACAAAGAGACAGCTGGTCAGAAAGACAAGGAAGGAGATACAGAGATTTAGGGAGTGGTGATTGCAGGGCAAGATCCCACCAGGCTACGCTTACAAAGGCAGGTAGATTCCTGAGTTCCAGGTCAGCCTGGGACAGAAGAAGTAGAGGTCCAGGCTCAGGTGTGGTAGGAATGGTAATTTCTGAGCGGAGTCCTACCTGCGATCTTATTATCTGTTCTTGTGCTTTTGGTCTCTTTCTAAGAATCTAGGGCTGGAGTCTCGGGATGTAGATTGATGGGATAATCAAAAGAACCTGGGGTAGTGACTGAATTAATATGTAAATAAAAGACTGGGACTTTGATCTGCAAGTGATGTGCTATTCAGAGAGATTTTAGAATAACAAGAGAAAGCTGTCTCAAGCAGAACATAGGCTGTCATCTTGGACCCATGATTTGACTTCAAGTAATTTATTTCGATGCTCTCAAACATCCCTTCCTCAGAATCATTGATCCAGCCAAGGGTGGTCCTTGGCCAAGGAATCCCTGCTTGGAGTTTCCCCAAGCACTTAGATACCTGCTGGACATGCCACAGTATCCTGGAATGAGAGCCTAAATGATGACCTTCATGAAAGGTCACATAAACTGCGGGAAGTTTGTGGATATTCTACTTGCACTTCAATTCATACCCACTGAAACAACTGTAGGTACAAATAGCAAAAGCAGCCCACACTCCATTAAACAGCTGGGGTTTGGGGCTCAAAATGCTAAAATCCTGATGAGTAGGGAAGGAACAAGTCTCTTTCAAGTCATAAACTCTTAAGAGGCAATCCTTTGAGTCTGTTTCTTGTGAGACACAAGAATGACATCACAAGATGGCTGCAGCTGCTCTAAGGCTACATCTGAAGGGGAGAGGTAGACTCCTCCCGGCCAGGATCCAAGGACCATCCCAATGATGGTTACTAGCCCGAGTGACTGGACTACCATGCCTGGTCTGGGTTCATCCTGGCTGGGTATAGAAATGAGAGGAAGTTTGGTGGGGACGTGTGATAGATAATGTTGAAGACCTTTACTAAACCTATCTACATCTCAGAATTTAGACATCAGGAAAAGTTTACGGTCTATAAAAAAAATTTCATCTACTGCTCAAAACAACCTCATTTAAATTTCCTTCCATAGCTGTTACATAACAAAATTATGTTCAATTTAACTGTATCATTTTTGTTGTTGCTTGGAGATAAGGTCTGAGATGTAGCCCAGCCTAGCCCAGAACTTAGATAGCTCCTGCCACAGCCTAAGGACAATGATATTTAAATGTAACTCCCCATACTTAAGACTGAGCAATATTGGTCCGAACTCACTTTGAAAGTTTTGAAGATATAACCAACTCATGAATTCACATCAGCAGGAAAGCTGGAGTCTGGAAGAAGAATCTGGAAGTCTTTCAGTAACAGGGGTTTGGTCCCTAGCCTTTCATCTCCATCAGAATCTAAGGCTCACTGCCCAAATATGATGCCAGCCTTGCAGCTGAGAGAGGGAGTCCAGCTGTGAAGCCCCAGAGGGTTTTCCAGGCCTCCCTCTAGGCATCCTTGTTCCATTTATTCAGGATCTCCCAATAAATACCAAAAGTCTGAGTAGCAGGAGCTCCTGCCAGCGGCTCACAGTTGGAACCACGCTTTAGACAGCAACGTTTTCCAGATGTACAGACTCAGTGCGCCAGGAGATCTGCTTATAACAGGGTAGATGTTTATCCTGCTAACTGAAGAGAGAGTATGTGGCAGACGCCCTTCTGGACACAAATGAAGGAATTCTCTTGAATGCATTTAAGGTGGTGATAACCTAGTGAAGAAAGTACTATAGGATTTTAGAAAGCAGGAGACATTAGATTTGGCCCTGTGTCTCTTTAGAGACTCTCCCTCCCTTCCAGGTCACTTTGTAGGAGGGTTAGGAAGACATGGCTGCATGTTTAAATGGCACTTCTAAAGATCCTGGCCTGCTATTCTGTGAAGACATGGGAGTCCTTTTCCTTCTGCTTCCTCTTACACTCATGCTGAGATTTCCCAGCCTGCTGCCTCCCTTCTAAAGCTCTCCTGGACTACACCTGGTAGATTGTTCTCTATTGCCAAGTGAGGTCTTTAAAGAATAAAAACATGGACATTTGCATTTTAAAGAATATTAACCGCCTTGATTATGAACCGAGGCCCGGAAACAGGAGAAAAGTCGGGGATAGAAAATGCATTATTTATGTGGGTTTGTTTTTAATTGATTGATTTGAATAATTTCAGGCATGCTAGTGCAGATTGACAAATAGCATATGCTGTTTGGTAGCTGCTATAGCAGAGTGGCTTTTCTAAAGAAGGGCAGATTTTCATCTGGGAGTGTTGACCTTGGGCAACTCTTTAAGAAAGAAAGAAAGAAAGAAAGAAAGAAAGAAAGAAAGAAAGAAAGAAAGAAAGAAAGAAAGAAAGAAAGAAAGAAAGAAAGCAAGAAAGAAAGAAAGAAAGAAAGAAAGAAAGAAAGAAAGAATTTTCCTTGCAGGTGTTGAAATCCCTACCCCTGTACCTTCCTGCTTAGAATGCCTGTGGAGGAGCTCCCTCCTGAAATGTAAATATTATTCAGGAAAGTCGTGTATTTAGCCTACTTACATCCGGGTTTACATAGACTGTCTCCTTGAGTTTAAATCTTTGTCCTGCACTTTCCAGTTGGAGGTGGTACCTAAGACTTCTTCATTCACACCATCTGAATCTTTATATTGGAGTTAATCCTCAGTTCGATTGACTCAATAAAATTACGACACATTGGCATATTTATGTAACTAGTCCCCAAAGTGTGTGACACAAAACATCATTATATATCGATGGTGCTGCGAATGTAATTATAACCTCAATGGTGATTGTCATGCGTCTTAGTCCTCCTGAGCTCAGGGCTGAATCCTATTCCCGCTATCCTGATTGGCCATTTCCTAACAAAAAGAAGTGTTTCCAGTTGCTAGGAAACAGTATTGTCTGTGCCCTCTACTTTCTGCATTCTTCTCGCTTCCTTCTTGCGGTCTAATTATAATTGTTTTCCTTCCGAAGGCTCTCTCTCCCTTCATGGCTGCCATCGTCATCCGATAACTGCCAGTGTTATTGTCACTATTGAATGAGGTGACGAGAAGCTACAATTTGCTCATCCTTCAACAGAATAGAAAATTGACGTGTCCTTATGAGGTATCTGCATGCTGTCAGAGAATCCATTTTTCTCTCAGAGGTCACATCTCCAAAGAAAGTCTTCAATACTTGGCATCCCTCCTGCCTCTGATGCCCCTCCTCTCTCTGACTCCTACTATGCGACCCCTTTCCGTGAAGACTAGGCTTGTGTCAGTATTATAGTTATATTTTGTGTGTGATGATAAAATTCCGACAGAAAGTAAGGTGATGAAGTCCACATAGTCTATGAAAACAAACAGCACACACACCAAACAGCACAGAAATGACGGGAACCACCTTTAACTATGGACCCATCGTGTGACGGCATTGATCAGTGATTTATATTCATTATCATGTTCATTCTTCCTAAATTCTATAAGGTGTTATCACTCCCAGTCATGAATAAGGAAGCTGAGAGAGTCTTAGAGCCAAGAGTCGGTAAGGAAGTGGTTTAAGTGGCTAACAGAACCAAAATTTCCTCACGTAAGGTGTCATTGAGTATAAAATGTAACAATAATTTAATACAACTATATACTAAATGTAAAGTAAGGTTTAAATTCAGAAAATACCTAAATAATGGAAAACATGAATCTTAAACCCGAAACTGAATCCTTGGCTTATCCTTTAGAATTGTTCTCTAGCGTCTGTTCTGAAAGTGACAGTGCTGGACCCATGTCTTTATATTCTGTTCTTTGCTCGTACACAGTCTGACCTCCTCCGTCCACTGGCATTCAGTGGGGCTCTACCCAGTACAGAAATGGCTAATACATATTTACTTTAAACCAGAGTCAGAGTCTGCCTTTGCCACCTGCCAGGAAAAAAAATTTGTCCGGAGTAAAATTCATTTATCTCACTAACTTCATTATGTGGCTGTATTTGCTTTATCTTATCATATTTTCTATTACACAAACTTATAAAAATGCCTAAGCCTCTACTCCAAGTAGCCTGTGATTTCCAGAGTGGCAAGTTCTGTCATTGTTTTTCCTGACAGTGTTATTTTAGTACCTTGTACATACTGAACTGAGTGTTAAGTAAGTGCTTAATCAAACTTGTTACTACAGATTTTTTTTCAAATGGTCAGCTACAGTGTTTTAGCCTTATGGAAACTCATGCTGCCACGATGAAGATACAATCTCATCTTCCTCAAAAAAAAAAAAATCTCATGGTTCAGTTTTCCCTTCATGCTTTCCTTGAAGACCCTGGGCATCTGCTCTTACCTTGAGACTGCGTAACTTTTCAAAAACTAAGTTTAAATGAAACTGGTGTTCATTTTAAAGGAGACAGAAGACATGAATGAATGACAGAGATGCTGGGCACAGAGTGGGTTTGCCTGGGATCAAAGATGGAATGAGTAGAAGGATCTCTGTGCTACAGATGATTAGAAACTTTACTCCCACATGGATGGTACAGCATAGACGCCTATGATCTTCCCGTCATGATCAACCCCGGAAGCATACGTTAGTCTCGCAATGAGGCAAGAGATGTCCACTCCCTAAGTGCTTTCATGAAGAGCTACGAAACAAGCAGAGTAAGCTTGGCTGAATTTGTCTTCATAGAGGCATAACTGTTCACCCTGTGAAGGAAGGGGAAGAAGAGGCGAGTCTAGTTTAATTAGTAGGTTATTCATTTAATTCCCTTTGTTCTTTATTTCCTGTTACTCCTTATCTTGGAATTGTTTAAAGGGAACAGAGTTAGAGAGAGACCTGGATTGAGAATTTATGGGAAAAAGTCAACCTGGAATCAACATAGAAGCCAAAAGTGGGGAAAGGACAATGAGCACTCTCTGTTTAAAATCTAGATTTAAGCTGTTTTTTGTTCAAGGTGTTGAACTTTGAAGTCTGTGGAATGAATGGGGGTTTCGTTAGCATATCTCCAGACAAAAGGGACAGGCATTTTTCTGTTTTAATTGTTGCTTTGCTGTTACTTATTTGATGAATAGCCTCCTACATTATCTTTTTTCGACTACATCGGGTCCACAATTTCCCATTAGCAGCCAAATCTGTTTTAGGAACTATTGGTTATCTCTTTCTGGAGCAGATTCCGTCCTGCTCTACCCAGTGCTTTATATTATTTTATGAGTGCTGTATGATTGGATTTTCATTCTGTCTCCTGGATGTGTTTAAACTTTACTTTCCAGACTTCTGGGTGGCCTCTCAGGAATACTCTTAGACTTCAATGCAGCTCATACCCTATGTGAGCATTACTCTTTCCCATTGGACATCAGGCAAACTCACCCATCAATCATTCCTGTGAGCCTCCATACTCTTGGACCGCATCTCAGTACCACATACCAAATATCCACAACTAATGCCTTCTTAGTTAGCATAAAACCTTTTTGCCAACATGTACTGAAGATGAAGCTATCCCTTTCATTTTCTTGAATTATTGTAAATACTATATTATTAACCGAATTGTTCCAGGATTTCTTTTCTACATGATGGGATGTTCCCTTTAGCATATTTTTCTCTTGAATTATAAAATGATATTCATTCACTGTGACTAGGAGGATTATTTCATGAAGGAAAAAGCCCTCTCAGCAGGAATTCTAGTCTTGGGCTCATTTTATACCTCATCTGACAGAAATGAACAAAGAGTTAATCTAGGAACTTTATAAATCAAGATGTGCAATCAGAAATCACAAGAAAACCATGTAGGCTTCGATTTTTATTAAGCTTTTGTATGCATCTGCTTCATGAATTCTTTGGGCATTTTTTTTTAAAAAAATCAATAGAATCAGAAATGCAGTATTTGTTATCTTTGATGTCCAGAATGTGTGTTTCGTTACCCATGGTGCTTAAAATAGATGCTGCCTGTCATAAGTGATCAGCTCCTAGAAGCAAAATATAAATTGTGGACTCTTATAATAGCACAGACTGATTTCTCTGATATGGTTTCTTAATGTGTTCATTTGTCTCAGGTTAGAAGGGGGAAAATTTTAGGATTGCTGGCAACAATGTAGAGCACATCAATTTCTTTGAGCAATGAATCCTTGTTGAGGGACAAGACACAGTTCTAACATTTAATTAAGATGATGTCCCTCTCTCTGGACCTCAACCTTAGACAAACAACTACAGCCAACTGAGGAATTCTGAGAGTGAGAGGAATACTTTTTTCCAGAGAAGAGCCCCTCAGTTGGTTACCCCTTACCAAGTGGTCAATTCTGAAATCATATACAAACAAGTAACATCATACAGACCTAACAGGTTGGACTTCTTTATATATGAATATAAATATATATGTCATTTTTTTTAAAAAAAAATGAGGCCATGAATTTATGAAAAAAACTAGAGAGATGTACATGGCTGAAGAAGGGGAAAGGGAACAGGGAAATAATCTAATTAGATTTTAATTAAAAAATAAACACACACACACATTACCTTTCCAGCCATTTTTCTTTGTGTTAGTTTTACCAGAGATCTCATTTTAGCTTAGGCAAGGTTAAAGGGTCTTGTTGGGTTATTGGAAGTAGGAAACACAAGACCCAACATCATCCCTCGACAGTGTTTGATTCTTACTCTATCTTCACTAATTAGTTTTATGGCAGTGGTTGAAAACCATTTCTCTAGGCAAATCTCAGTAAGCTGCAGCAGTGACCTCGTACCTTGCTTGTCCCATCACCAGGTGGCAATCTTTCTTAGAAGCACATCCATCCAGTTAACATTGTAGTTGCAGCACAAGGCCAAAGGTATGTCAAGATTATCTTGATATCTCTACTAGAAATATGGATACTATACATATACTATACAAAGATGTAGGGTAAAGGTGGTTTTCTATATAGAAAAAGCTAAACATGTGGAAATACAAAGGCTTGGACATCAGACTAAAATCTTTTTCAGAGTTAGGTAAATTCAGCTGGAGGAGTCTAAGAAAGTAGGAAGAGTGAGGTACATGGTAACAGAACTCATAAGAGAAAACAAGGGTGTTGCAAGATATTTCCTATCCATTCACATTGAGGCAGTGAGAGGCCAGTGATTGGAGGGGAGAGAGGAGGAGGAGCTAAGAAAAGTGAGGGGAGGAGAGGCTCGGAGGAGAGGGAGACACAGATATCCAGATGGCTTCAGACATATTTCTGAGGTTAGAAACACTGGGATAAGACTTTATCATTGTAAATTGGCATTATGAAATTGGGAGTTTCTTATACATAAATATATTTGGTTAACTATTCAAGTTTAAGAGTCATGCTTTATCGGATACTTGGAAGGAGTGGGTGCTGGGCAGAACTGTGGGACTCCCACCATTTACAGAGGCTTGGTGGGTCAGTACTTTTTAAATTATTTCCTGCTACACAGGGGTACTAAGTAGAGAGAAAAAGCCCTATTCACCAAAGCTTTTTGTTTTAAATGGAAAATTTAATTAAAGCCGGTCCAAAATGAGGTACAGAAAAGAAAAAGCATCAAACAAAGGGGCAGGGAGTTTTATTGTTTGTTTTATTTTTATGTAAGACTGGGTCTCACAAGGTAACCTGTTTGGCCTGGAACTCACTCTGTAGACCAGGCCGGTCTCAAACTCATGAAGATCCACCTACCTTTGCCTCCCAAGTGCTGGGATCAAAGGTGTGTGCCCAAAAGGAAGTTTAGGGATAGCATTCTGGAAATCAGAAGACTTTACTAGATCATTTTTGTTTCCATCAAAAGTCGAAGACAATTTTATTCAATAAATATAAATGGACAAATTTAAAAGTCATTGGAGCAAGTGCTGCAACTGAGAAAAAGCAAAAATATTTTATAGGATGGCGTGGAAGGCTGACCTCTGGCTATGGCATGGCCATTACCTTCTTGAACTATCAGTGGCCACGCTTACCAAAGGAGACTTACACAGATTTGGATCCATTGGCTTTCTGTTATGGATGGGGAGGTGGCTTATATGACCCTGCCCCTCCTCAAGGATTTATATTCAGTTAGCAGCTGCTGGGAGAAGCGTCATGAGAATTCCCCATATTTATGCGATTAATGGTTGCTGGGGGTGGAGAGACAGAATGTGTGTGTGTGTGTGTGTGTGTGTGTGTGTGTGTGTGTGTGTGTGTTTAATGTTTACCCGTCCATAAGCTGCCTATTTCCTGTATGTAACCAGAACTAAGCTCATTTATTCACCGACTGTGCTTGGGTGAATCATTACGCTGTTTCGGTTGCCAGTATCATGTCTACAGTGAAGAGATATTTGTTCATCTCTCGGGAAGATTTCTGACAGCAGAGGGTACTTAGAACCCAAGTGAAGCTAGAAAATATAAATTATAAGGACACCAAGCTCCATCATGATACGAGTCCCTGAGGCCGCCTACAGGTCAAGGAACGTGAGAGGATGAGAATAGAACGTACCCTTAAGTGTAATATAATGTCTCCATGACACTCATTAGAAAACATAGGTGACCAAGTTATACACTGTAACCTTTTCAAAAATATCAAGAAAGTATTCGATGTAACTGAAGGTACCTGTTGACATCCCTGACTTGTGCCATGTCACTGGCTGTCACTGGTTCTGCTGATAACTGTGTAAGTAAGGTTTTGTAGTTAATTCATCTGTCCTCCGTCGTTCTGGAATTTAGCCCATGTGTTTTCAGGATGGAAAGCCTGAGGTGAGCTGAAGTTCTCTTTGAGCTGGTTACAGAAGACAGTTTCCAGTGACCTCTATTTTTTTTTAAACCTTAAATTTACTTTATGTATATGTTTGTCCTGCTTGCATGTGTGTCTACACTCCAGTACCAAGAAAAGGGTGTCAGATCACCTGGGACTGGAGTTAAAGACAGTTGTGAACTGCTATGTTGGTGCTGAGAATCAAACCAAGGTCCTCTGGAAGAACAAACCAGTATCTTTAACTGCTGAGCTATCTCTCCAGTTTTCAGTTTTTTGTTTTTTTTTTAGATATGTTGACTTTGACACACTGACATCTGCCCAAGCTTACTTTTTATTGCTGTGATAAACACCACGACACAAAGAAACTTAGAAAGGAAAGCATTTATTTCATCATCTTATGGCTTACAATCCATCATAATGGAAAGTTAGGGCAGGGCCTCAAAGCAAGACGTGGAGGCAGGAACTGAAGCAGGAAGCAGAGAGACTCTGTTTTCTGGCTCAGTCCTCATGGCTTGCTTGCTTAGCCTATCCCTTTTTTTATACAACTCATGGCCTCCTGCCTAAGGGTGGCACTGTCCACGATGAGTTGGGCCCTTCCACATTGATAATTACTCAGGAAAATGGCCCACAGACTTGCCTAAAGGTCAATCTGATGGAGGTGTTTCTCAGTTTCCCTCTTCTCAGAAGACCCCAGCTTGTATCACATTGACAAAAACAAAAAGCAAAACAAAACAAAACAAAAAAACAGAGAACCAGCATGGCGTCTTAGGGAAGCGGGTGGTTTATAGAGACCAGAGTAAATCTGGAACTTGTGGGAAGTAAGGCCTGAAGACATACTTACCGAAGTCATGGGGACAGATGATACCATCTCCAGACAGAGATGACCACTATGCAAAATGTAGGTCACAGGCTGAGGAGGTGGGAGAGAGACCAGAATGACAAAGTCCTCAGTAAGGCAGGAAGAGATAGGACAACAGAGCAAGCAGATAAGAGAACCAAGGGAATCCCTGAGTGTGCTGGCCTGCAGAGAGGAGGAAAGCAGAGGTAAGTCAGGGCTTGGCAATGAAGAGAGCATTAATGACTCACAACCACCCATTTCAGTAGCGTAAGGATCAAAACTCAGTGGCAAAAGCATTGTGGAGCTAGCAAGCCAATGTCTCCTTTAGAGCTATTTGCTGTGAATTTGTAGCAAAATTAACTGCATGAAGGCAGGATCTACAGGTATACAGCCATGCGTTTTATCCTGTTAGGTTGTATATCCTCCAAACTCAATTCAAACATGCTCTAGACAAGTTATTATTTCTGCCTGACTCCCAGGTCTTTGAAACAGTCTTCCCTACTATGTTGTTTCCTTTTTCCCTGCTTGAAGTTTCTTGGTCATTATAGCCACAGAAACTGTGATTGTGTAATTCAGGGCAGCCCCAGATCACAATAAAACAGCCCCCTCCTTCCGAAAATTTTGAACTGTATCAAATTATATTCTGGAGTGGATTTCCAAGCCTTGACCTGAGTGTCTCATGTTATAAGTGGGGAAGCTGAGGCATGTTTCAGTGGTAGATCCCAGAAAACAATTCAGCAATCAGTGTTTTGATGAGCTGACAAAACACTTGTCTCTTCTTCAAAGTCACCTCAATGTTTCAACAGTATTCTTGTCCCAGTGGCAGCTCCTTGTTAAGTGTGAATCCAATAGATTGAAGATTTAAGAATAAGCATTAAGGACTGGATATTAAGTCATTTCACATGGTAGCTAAGAGACTTCTGTGAACAGTAAACCCACTTTTGCTAATATATTTACAAAACATTTTGATGAATTGAGCAGTGAGGAGTTTTCCATTACAGATGGTAGAGGACGCTTTTCTCTTACAGGTAAAGAACCTTTCCTACATAATCCTAAGATCTCAGAGTCTGACATGGTCTGAGTAGTTGACCACAAAATTCTTCTTATTGGTGGAAAGAATAAACAGAACAACAGGAGCCTGCTTTACTTCTGGGAAGAGTGCACTTTTCCTCATCCCGATGAAGATTAGGAATCCTCATCAGCAATTAGGATTCTCGTTAACAGTTACCTGTCTCCTTCTAAGTTACTCATCCGTCTCCATGTTGCCCTGGCCACGTCTACATAAAACAGTTTTCTTCCTTCCCTGAGAACAGACAAGACCCGCTTTATTATATTGCCCTCTCTGGTCCTTGATCTAATAAAAGTCTCAAATATCATCTGTCAAATTAGCCTCTGATTACTCTGTTTATACCCTTAGAAGTATTGAGAAGAAAGGACCATTGAATGCCCAGTTATCCATGGGACATTTAGACCTCCTCCTCAAACATTCAAAGAACACTGCAGAAGAAGGATTATAAAGAACGTAAGAACCAGGGAAAGGGGGGAGTAGTGTGGAGCACTGGCTTCTGGATATAGCACTCTCAAAGTCATAACAGTTATGCTTACCTGCACAAGATAGGGTCAATAAGCATGCTACTGGAGTTAATGGGGTTTGTCAATTTGACTGCATTCAGAATCAACTAAAACACAAGGTGCTAGATGTTTCTGTGAAGAATCTTTTGATCATATTATTTGAAGCAAGAAGACCTACCCTAAATCTGGTGGCAGCCTGGGTAAAAGGACACAGAAGAAGGAACTTTTCTTTTTTCCTGTTTGCCCCCGTTCTTCATGGCAAGTCCATCTATCCTGTTGCTGGAACAATTGTTCACTGATATTGGAACCTACTTCTTTAGTATTCTAACGCAGACTGAAGACTAGCATCTCTCTAGGAATCTTCCTGGACTGAGCAACTAACAGATTCTACATCTTTCCTGTTTTGAGCCAGCCGTTGTTGGATGACCCAGACTTTAAGCATCTTTAAGCCAATCTAATAAATCTGCTTTTAATACATCAACTTACTTTTAATCGGTTCTGTTACAAAACTGGCACTAGCACAGGGAGGGAGGGAGAGATATTTTCATCAGTGGTATAGCCACTGGCAAGGTTCCATAGTCTTGTAAACAAATGCTTACTGATGCTCCTGTAGACAGCCCCAATGAAACTCATGGATGTGGGAGGGGGTAGGGAAAGAAGGAAGGAAAAAAACAACCAAGGAGGCAAGAAAAAAAGGAAGGAAGGAAGGAAGGAAGGAAGGAAAATAAAAGAGGGCTAGTTAGGAAGAGAAAGGAAGGGAATTAGTGAATGTAAATACACTGGAATACACATGTATGGAAATGTCATGACAGCCATTATTATGTATTATGAATTAAATGTATTTATGAATTTGTAGTTATACATAGGATGTTAAAACTAGCACTAATTTATGACTGCTTAGCCTAATAGGTATTACAGAAACATATGAAAATGTTCATTCAAAGGAAACATTGTTATATTAATTGAGTTTTAGGTGTTTTTACCAAGAGTGTAAGCTTCCAAGGGTTAAGTCTTAGATCTAAAGTGAACGGACTTTATCAAAACCTGTTTCAGGAACTTATTCTGAAGGAGTTACTTCATTTGGAAAGTGAAAAGATGGCTTCTGTTGACTAGCTGATGCCTTGACGAACCTATCTAAAATCCCTCTGCAATGTCATTTTAAATAGAAGATGGGAAAATGTCAAATTCCAATTATGGGCACTGCACTTAGAAGACAACTTTACATTTTGAGGTAAAAAATGGAAATTCAATATGAAAATTCAGGAGGGAAAAAAATGTGTGTTCTTTCCAGCTATGCTTCTTGAAATGTATAATGTCTAGACAGAAGTGAGCTGGCCATAGGACTCTGTTTAACATCGATAGCTTAAGATGATGTTAAAAGTCCAAGATGGGGAGTAACTCAAAGACTATAAATAAAATCTTCAAATGCACAGAATACGCACTTCCCTGACAACTGTTAGGAAAATCACTACATTTGCTTGCGATATTTTCCACATCTGTAAAATACTTTGCCAGGAAGGATATTAATAAGGGAAAGTCTTGCTGTGAGATAAAGTGCTTCGTGACAAGCAGTGGAAATCTGGAATTTTAAAATCAAATTTTCTCTTAGAAGGTAAATTAATATCTCATTTGAGACTGGGTCAGTTTTAAGTTGGCATAATCTAGTGATAGCTAAATCAGAAATAAAGGGTCAGACCAATGGGGCAGATACAAGATGTTGAACTGGAAGTGCTTCCAATTGCGACATTGAAGGAATTTGTAAAGCTTGAGATTTTTCCACAAGAATAATAAAAGCCTTGAGGTATGTGGCATAACTTGACTCCAAAACCACCAAGTCACACCTACTGGCTCTCTGGCCATGTAGAAACAAATGGAATCCAGACCAAATTCAGACTAATTCTCCTATGCTCACAGATGGCTAGAGTTTGCAGGTCACAGCTCCTGTAAAAGCTAGAGGGAGGAAGCACAGATGTTTATCCCCCAGTGAGGAAGAACATGCTTCCTGGGGGAGGACATTGCCAGTGGGAACACATGGTGTCAAGTGGCTTCAGGGAAACTTGTTTGCAGAGGTAAAGCAAGAATTTCCTGATTGGATGCTTGAATCCTCACTCAAAAGATGTTATAATTATGGCAGCTACAGAGTTTAGGAAAGGCTGGGCAAGAAGGGAGAGTTAGGGCTTGGGATGCAACTCAGTTATGGTATGCATAAGGCCCATGGTACAACCAAAACAATGGGGGAGGAGGGGGAAGAAGAGAGGGAGGAGAGGGGGATGGGGAGGGGGAGGGGGAGGGAGAGAGAGAGAAAGAGAGAGAGAGAGACAGAGAGACAGAGAGAGAAAGAGAGAGAGAGAGAAACAGAGACAGAGACAGAGAAAATGAAAAGGAAGAGGGGGAGGTTTCTTTCTTTCCTCCTCTTCCTGCTATTCCTCCTCAGGAGGAATAAATAGAGAGAGGAAGAAGGAAGCAAGCCAGACTTGGTAACTGATGAAAAGGCTTATTTATTTATTTTTTAACATTCTGGAATCTTCTATGAAAAGAAATGTCAATATACTAGTGAACTCTGTTTCACGTATTCTAAACGGCGTCTGTGATGAGCAGAGAAAAGGCTCTAGATGATGACAGCAAAAGGCCTTCCAGGGTCTGCTGAGCATTTTGAAGTCTAAGCCAGACAAACAGTCCTTTGGACTTTGATCTGTGCTTTTCCGTATGCATGGCGGAGAGTGGGCGGGTGACATTTTATAGATATTTTTGTATCATTTTACAGTTCTCCACTTTAAATGAGAGATAAATCTGAAAAAGTTGTGTGCAACCCAAATTGTGAATTTTGAAATAGCCTCATGGAGATGGTTGAATAAAGGGAACAAGCAAGTGTCGTTTCTTACCACCAGCCTCAGCCCAGCCTCTGTGAATGTCTCAGTGGGTTTGACTAAAGCCAAGTCCGGGTAACTTATTGCAGTCAATACTTATATAGCCATTTCAGTTTTCAGGCGAGGTAGAATTGCTAATTACTTGTTTCAGTTTTTCTCTGAGGGTGAGTGACTTCCATCACAAGTCCAATGTTATTTCTACATATGATTAACTGAGCCAGCCACTGACTCAAATGAAAACTAATTATTACTTTCCTGTCCTGATGCAGGGTATTAGAACATATAATTAGGTGAATTCAAAACTATCACAGATTACCTGAGAAACTGGATTTCTGGCATTGGTAGCATTAGGATGCTCATTCTTTACCAGAAAAGTGTGTGGAAGTATCACCCAGAAAATGCTTACAATGTGTGTGAGACCGCAGGAATAGTAACCAGAATACTAACTGGAAACTGTCACCATCAATCAAATATGGCTACTTTCAGTGTTTCTATGGCTTACAAACACAGCTTTTACATTTGCACATGACTGAAAACTTCAAAAGAGGAATAACATTTTGTGATATTTTTAAAATTATATGAAATTTAGTGTCCATAAGGAAAGTTTTAATAGGATAGTTATATTCCTGCATTTATATAATCTATAGTTACTTTTGCATTGCAAAAGCAGCAATGAATGGTTTTGATAGAAACTGTATGACTCATATTTAAAGTATTTACTATCTAGCTTTTTATTAAAAAGATTGCTGACATCTTGTATTTAACATATGAGGTGGTATGTATCCCAGCAAGAGAGCCTATCATTGAAAAATAATGTTCATATTTGATTTAAGGGAAGTGCCACAATATCATGAATTTATTAAACATGGAAATAATGTATACATTCTGTAAACATATAAGATATAGTCATATCAAGATGACAAATACATAAGTGATTTTTTTAAAAGAAATATATTTTATTTAAATTTTTTCCCTTTAGCATCTTTTAGATTAATTTTTTTTTAGATTTATTTATTTATTTCATGCACGTGAGTACACTGTAGCTGTCTTCTGACACAACAGAAGAGGGCATCAGATCCCACTACAGATGGTTGTGAGCCACCATGTAGTTGCTGGGAATTGAACTCAGGACCTCTGGAAGAGTAGTCAGGGCTCTTAACTGGTGAACCATCTCTCCAGCCCAATATTTTTTTTTTAATCATATTCTTTTCTTTACCTCCCATATCTTCCCTACATCCATACCCACCTAATTTTATGTTCTTTCTCTCTAACAACAGCAACAACAAGCCAAGTTAATGAGCACACAAATAAAACAATACAAAACAAAAAGTGCACACAAACCATTTTACTCCTGGGGAATGGTTGATGCACCCAGGAACATTCCACTGAAGAAAACTGATTTCCCATTTCTAGCAAGTATCGACTACAATAGCTTTTTAGTTAGGGATAGGACTTTGTGTTCACTTCCTATGCCTATGCAGGTCTTATGTGTGCGGTCACAGTCTCTGTGTTCCTATGAGTGACCATCCTGTTGTGTCTGGGAGACAATGTTTCTTTGGAGCATCCACCATCACTGGCATTTTGCCTCTTCTTCCTTATAGATCCCAAAGGGAGGGGAAGGGTTTGATAAAGACATCATCATGCCTGATTTCTTCAAGGTTTCTCACCCTCTGCACATTGCCTGGTTATGAATCTCCGTGTTAATTACTATTGTCTGCAAGAAGAAGCTTCTCTGAGGAGAGTTGAGTGACATACTGATCTATGGGTATAGCACTATGCTATTAGAAGGCATTTTATAGCAAGGACCCTTTAGCCTATAATAGCATTAGGCTTTTCCCTTAGTCCTCTGGCCCATCTACTCTCAGGTTCTTGCAATTTGAACAGTTACGGGTTCCATCTGGTGGAGTAGGCCTTAAATTAAAATTTAAAAAATGATTGGTTATTCCCTTAACATTTATACCAGTACTGCACCCATTTATCTTCAGGCAGATCATTGTTGTACATCACAGAGTGTGTAATGTCTTGTTACAGGTGATAGTGATGATTGTTTTTTCTCCTTTGATAGCATGCAATGTTCTTTCTAGCACCATCTACACTTATCAGTAGGGATAAAACTTCTAGTTAGGCACTAGCTTGATTTCTTCATGGTTCATGATTACATCTTCAACAATAAGACCTTACCATCAGTTTTTTTTTTTTTTTTTTTTTTTTTTTAGAATAACCAATAGTCTTTGCAATACCTGTAATGTTTTGGAGGTGAGGAGTCTCTGTGAATTCTTTGGCTAATGACTTGACAATGTAGGAATGTAACACATTCCTCTGCTAAGGCTGAATAACGTTACTATTTTTCCAGCTCTCAAGTTTGAAAGTTTTACTAGGGATCCTCCCCTGGTTATAGAAGCAGTAAGTAAATATAAGGGAAAGAATGCTGAGAACAGGAAAAATAGTCTTCCTGAGGAAGAGCACACCTTGGTATTGCTAGACTAACACCAAATAGTGAGCCCGGAAAACATAGACATAATATGATACAGACTGAGTATGGTGTATTTATGCATTTAGAAATATATATGTGCCAGGCACTGAGCACATGTCTGGTAACACTTTGACACGTGTTGTAGGAGATCAAAAGTTAACAGTTAACAGGTATTTCTGAATAAAGCAATGTTTATGTCATTTATTAGTCCCTTTCTCCAAAAATTATCTCTGTAGCCAAATAAACTGGTTCCTTGCACTAAAAAAAAAAAAAGAAAGAAAGAAAAAAGAAATACGTATGTATATGTGTCTATATATATATGTTTGTGTGTATGTGTGTGTGTGTGTGTGTGTGTATAAAACAAAAATTAATGAAAAAATAAGCCATAAAAGGGAGAAAGGGAGAGTATTTGGGATGGTTTGGAGAAAGGAAAGGAATAGAGTAAATGATGTTATTATTCATTAAAAAAATGAAGAAAAAATTTAAAAAATCAAGAAAGGCAGGCTAGGGTTTCATTGCTTCACTGAATTGAACTTTGGTACAATTGTTGTTTGACTATGGTTCACAGAAATACACCAACCAGCTCTCTTCTCTCTCTTGATATACCTTTATTGGACTGCATAATGAGGTTTGTTATTACCTTCAGAATACCTCCCATAGGGCACTCAGCTTTCCTCCATTCCTATTGACTTTGGCCACACTGCTCTCTGGAGACTGTTCTTGGACCAGGTCCTTATGGTACTTATTGGTCCAGCCTGCAATGACACAGAGAATACGGAGACCAATGACCTCAATGACCTCTAGGATACTTCCCTTGAGCTCAAGGTTAGAGGTAGGGTATCTTTCCCCAAATATAGTCTAAGGGGAAGCTGAATACAATGAGTAATTGGTAGAATACCAGGCCCCATGACTTCCCTGTGAACTAAAGTAACAAAATAAGTTTGGCCTTGCAGAGAATGGGTCCGGTTTGGACCAACACCAGAATTCATCACAGGAAAGGCAAGAGTCTACAAGTTCAGCAGACCTTAACAACAACCCACTGCTAGGAGACCCAAACATTTAAGGACCAAGCTCCTCTCATTCTTCATCATCTTTCCTCCTCCTTGCCCCTCTTCCCCCTTATCCTCTTCTCTCTTTTTTTGCCTCCCTATTCCCCATTTTTCTCTTCCTAGTGTACTTTAAATAGTATTTGACTGTGCCTTACTTAAAGTTTTTCTATGCTTTTATATTCCAGCTGTCAATTTTTCTTTATTTTTTCACAATCAGGATATATTTTTTTTCTTTTTTTGTTCTTTTTTTCTAATCATGCTCTCCTCCCCCTGCCCCGGTTTTTTGAGACAGGCTTTCTTTGTGTAGCCTTGGATGTTCTGGACCTTACTCTGTAGACTAGGTGATGTGCTTGCCTCTACCTCCTGAGTGCTGGGATTAGAGGCATGTCCCACCACCACCGGGCTTTCGTCTTTTTTTTTTTTTTAAATAACAGTCTGTTTCTCCTTTTCCTTTTATTAATTTATTAACCCTACTTCCTCTCTTTCCCTTACCCCTTCTTTAATCTCATTCATTTACTGTTTTACATTAAATCTGAATAATTTTTAACTTCATGTAACAGTGTATGTTAATTTTGCCAGTTTCTTGTCTATAGGTATTGGCGATGTGTTTGTGGAATTTATTTAATTGTAATGTGTTTCACCATCTAGCTTGGCTTAGTGATGTTAGTAGAGCAATCTGTCTTCTCTTTCTGAGTGGTACTTTTGAGTGGGTTGAGTCCTCAAGCATAGGCTGCTCATTATGAAGACTCCCAGATAAAACTGGAAGGGTGATCCAAATCAACAGATGCACAGATTGCAATGGCAACACCACAAAAACTATGAAATTGTTAGGTTACTCTAAGTCCTCCAAATAAGCAAAATCCTTTGACTACTGTGGTGGTTTGAATATGCTTGGCCCAGGGAGTGGCACTCTTAGTAGGCATGGCCTATTTGGAGTAGTTGTGTATCACTGTGTAGGCAGGCTTTCAGGTCTCCTAGTGTACAAGCTCCACTCAATACAAAAGAGGCTACCTTTGGATCAAGATTTAGAATTCTTGACTCCTCCAACACCAAGTCTGCCTGCACAATGCCTGCTTCCCACTATGATGATAATGGACTGAACCTCTAAAACTATAAGCCAGCCACAACTAAATGTTTGCCTTTGTAAGAGTTGCCTTGGTCATGGTGTCTCTTCATAGCAATAAAACCCTAAGATAACTACTGAATTCAAAGATACTGGTTCAAAGAGGGATAAACTGTTAGAAGCAGATTTCAAAGGGTTACTAATGAACATGATCAGTGGCCTCAAGGGGATTACAAGCAAGCAGATGATGATGTAAGGAAGTCAATCTAGGATCCAAGGAGCATGCATGCCACCAGCATAGATGAAAAACATGCACTCGAAAGATAAACAATAACAAGAAGACTGGGAAAGTCTAAAAAAAGCTGGATAAACTCCTAGACCCTTTAGAGCTACCAAAATAGAATTAATAGGAAATTGGGAATCTTAAGTAAAACCAGAATAAGCAACAAGATTTAAACAGTGACAAAGAGACTCCAAACAAAGAAAATCCCAGGACAGATTCATTACCAAATTATTTCAGACCTTTAAAGAAGAGGTAACATTAAATGCTCCTCAAATTATTCCACAAAATAGAATTCTATGAAGCCAGTATTGCCTTGATAGTCAGATTTCTCTAGAATAACCGATCATATAAAATCATATATATATACATATATATATATGAGAGAGAGAGGGAGAAAGAGAGAGAGAGAAGGGAGAGAGAAACAGAGTCAAGTAGAGAAGATATTTATTAGAATGACTTACAGGCTATGGCCCGAATAATCTAATAACAGTTGACTATGAAAGAAAATCCAAGAATCCAGTAGTGGCTCAGTCTACAAGGCTGGATGTCTCAGCTGGAATTCAGTATTTGCTCAAATCCCAAGGCAGTAGGCGCTAATGCCATGAAGGCGTGGACTTGCAAACAGCAAAGCTTCCTTCTTCCTTCTTCAGTGTATATAGGCTTCCATCAGAAGGTGTTCTTCAGATTAGATCTGGACTAAAGACCCAAATTTAAAGTGTGTCTTCCTACCTCAGTGATCTAGATTCAAAGAAGATCTTCCCACTTCCAATTAAGCAGAAATCCCTTGCAGGAGTGCTCTATTTTGGGGTTTTAGTTAATTCCAGATGTAGTCAAGTTGACAACCAAGAATAGCCACCACAATCCCCAAACAAGATAAGTACACAACAACAAAACTATAAACCAATTTCCCTGTTGAACACAGATGTAAAAACATAGTAGTATAGCACATAAACAGACCTCCAGTCCTCATGTTTGCATGGCCAATGCTTTTCACATTGAGTCATCTCCTCAGCCCTCTCTTGGTTTTATTATGTAGTTGTAAAATGTTGGTAAACAGTAACTTTTGCTTGCCGTCAAGATTTCTTCTTTTTGTGGTGACAAGGCCTGCGTTTTGAGCTGCATAAGTGTTTGTATGACTGGAGACTAAGAGTCTGACTTTCCCAGCCTCCATTGCAGCTACAAGTGGCTGCTCTGCTGGTTTCAGTTCAAAGGAATCCAAGCTGAAGGAAGGGTCAGGTGTCATCTCTGGGAATCAGTCCTCAGCTATAACACATGCAGACTTTGCCTTTGTCCTTCACCTCTGTTCATCCTGATGCCTGAAGCCCAAAACGGTTACTGGAGTCATCTCTGAGACTGAGACCCTTCAGAAGTCAACACTGAAGCACAATGTCTATTTTGTTATTGTTCCAACCCTGAACTGCCAAAAGGACTTACGCTTAACAGAGAAATAAGTCTCTATTTACTTTAACACTGTTACTTAGAAGTTTTTTTTTTCACAGATATTTAAACTTAATCTTATGTATACAGGTTTATGAATTTTGCTATAGTTCAGCCTTTCCACTTAGCACAATATCATCTTTTATCACTAGGTATCATTATAGCCATAATTTTTAATGACTGCTTACAACTTCATCTCATAAATATGTTACAATGTATATAAACAACTAGTAATCATTTGATGTTTTACTTAAACTTGATTCATTTATTTAGCTCTAAAAGCATTCTGTGTTTAATGTACGTATTACTACTTGAAAAGGTATATCAAGATAATTATTTTTTGTCTATGTATGATGATGCCATTTAATAATCTTTGTATATCTTCCTCTCTTTTTTGCATCCCTTTCTAGTTCTGACTTTATTCTGTTTAAAATTCTTATAGAGTTGATTTATGAGTTACATACTGTATTCAATTAACTTACGTATTATTATGCCAGTACTCAATTTATTTTACTTATGATACCCATGAAATGACCTGAGGGCAAATATATTAAAATATTTATAACCCTATTTTTAAACTCTGACCAGTCTATTTTATCCATGTATTTTACAGCTGCAGATTTCTTTCTAGAGTGAGTCTGTCTTTGAAAAGCCTCAAACAGCGATGCGTTGCTTTCTGTCTAAGTGGTATTTACACCAAAGCCCCATCAAATCCATTGTTTCATTTGAATCCTGAATCGTACCATTATGACATCATCCAGATTAGCCACACTCAGCTTCCTCCGTCTCCTCAAATCGAAGACCAGAGGATTTTAGAAAAGAACTTAGACTTTGCGTCACCGAAATCGTTCTGCAACGCTCCTGAGGAGACAGCTGTCAACTCGGTTGGCTCCAGCCCCAGTGCTGGCTTGCGCTTACAGACAGGGTTCTGCAGTCAGGTCAGAGCCGTTAGCCTCATGCTAACTGTGGAAGCAGCTGTCTTCAGTCATGCTGAGCATGGTCCAGCACCGCCGTCCATCAGCGCACCACTCTGGGTCTGCTTTAAAAGCAGAGCCCTGTAAAGTAGGACAAGTAACTGAAGCTTTGTAATCGTCCAGCATGGGGCCTCGACTGTCCTCTTAACTCGATGGGATGTGCTTGGGAGAGGCGAGAGGTGCTTGTAGGAACAATAAATCATGAGAGAGGCATTTTCTACAGAGTTTTAGCTTTTGCCTCTGACAACAGAGTGATATGCCACCCTCAGAGTTCAACGGGTTCCTCTGAGCAGAAGTTCTTCTGTCCTTCAAATGATTCCTCTACTAGAGAGGTATGGTTCAAGTATGATAGGACAAAAATGCAAGCGATTTCTAAGATAATGATTTTTTTTTCAGGGAAGCTTAAGTGGCTACTACACCAACGGGAGGTTTTCTATTACTAAGTTGCATCTGTACAAATGTGCCGTATAATGTTATAAAGAGGATTGAAAAAGGAAATCTTCTAAGGTTAGGTATATAAATAGCCTTTATAAATCCCATACGAGTCAACTTCTATATCAAGGCAAGGAAAGGGAGCTAGGGGGAGACAGTGGCAGGATTGGAAAGAAGTCATCAAGGACGTCTGCAAAACAGCCTAACTTAGGTCAGGCTGCCTGTACAAGAGAGTTCATATGGAAAACAGTTAAACCACACAGCAGAGAGGTCATTCAAAATGACTTTTCCAGCTTGGTGCCGTCGGAACACACTGCCACAAACACAGACACACGTGCTGGGAAGCACACTTTCCGTGCTCCCTAGTTAGGAAAATGCCAGTAAGTACATTTCTACACAGTGGGGCTTCTCTGAGCCTTCAGTAGAGCAAATAGATTGGTTGTCTCCAAGAAAGGCTCTAGACTGCAGCAATTTCTCAAACATATTTGACACCTAATGGGGGATTCTATTTCTATCTCCTAGAATACAGAATACAGAACATATAATATAATATATAATATAATATAGAATATAGAACAGAATATATAATATATGTTTTATAGAATATATAATATAGAAGAATATAGAATGTGGAGTTGGAATATAGGATATAGAATGTGGAACATAGAATTTAGAATGTAGAATATAGAATGTGGAATATAAAATATAGAATTTAGAATATAGGAGAGCTCAGAAGAAGTGCATGGTTATTCTGGCTTTAAGGGTGCCAGGAGGGTGAAGGAATTCTTTCTTCTCTAATGTACTTCAGGCAAAAAGTTTAGGTCTGAACTGCAGTGCCTCCATAAGATAGTAACTGCTTGTGAGAAACTGTAATAGCCTTTTAACATCCAAAGAGAAAACTCATCTGGAATCAGGGGAAAAGAACTAAGAATTCCATTACAAAGTTGTTAATTCATTCCGTTTGTAAAACTGTAGCATTTTAAACCTGAGAAAGATCTGAAAAGAACCCCACTTTAGCCAATTCTCGGACTTTACAATGAGAAAATTGAGTGGTTTGCCCAAGGTCATCCAATTAGTGGGAAGTCTAACGCAAGACAAGACCTAGTTGTGATAACAGTCAGTCCTATCGTGTTCTCATAATCCCTGCACAGCAGGCCAGTTAGGTTTTTTTTTTTTTTAAGCTCATAAAGGGAAAACATGAAAGGTCTTCCTTTGCTAACCCTTGACTGAACTCTCCTCTCAGAGATGACAGTTTCTGTTGCTTTTCACTTTGGGAGTAAATGTGCACTATTCAACCTGGCCCCACGCTCGACTACTTCCCTATCAACCTTAGTAAGGACTCAGTAAGCACTGACCACGTGCTGGCCTTGCACAATCTGAGTCTGCTTTCAAAGTGCTCCGTTGGTGAAAGATGTAGCAGAGTCTGTGACAGGAGCCATGTGTCATAAACTTGTCAAGGAACTCAAGGAGCCCCGTGACTTGAATTGTGAGAAATCAGGGGATGAGGGAGGGCCAGTGTTTTTATTTATGTGTATGTGTCTGTGGGAGTGTATACTCCTTGTGTGACCTTTAAGAGAGGAAGAGAGGTCCGATTCCCTGAAGCTAGAGTTACAGGTGATTGTGAACAGTCCGTGGATGCTGAAAACCAAACTGACGCCCTCTGGAAGAGCAGCGAGTGCTCCTAACCACTGAGCCATCTCTCTGGGTCCTTAAATAAAAATCTTAAACTCAAGAAGCAAAGCAAGCAAATAACATGTGGCTGTGAGAGCAGAAAGCCAAGGCACAGAGCAACGAAGTGCGCAGTAGAGAGCAGGGCAGGGAGACAGGTTAAGGATACAGAGGCGTCGCTTCGGTATATCTCGCTGAAGATGTGGGGACTACACGTTTACACAAGCTTAAACTGGAAGTGATGTGGCGATGGGATTAGAACGAAAGAAGAGAGGCTATGGGGAATGGTCCAAGGTGTTGCATTAACTGTTTAACGTTACACAAATCGCCCCTCCGCCGGCAGCACGTGTTCCTCGCCACTTGCCAAAATGCTCTGGATTCTCAAATGAAAGACATACACAAACAGCCTTATCTTTAATATCCCCCTAAGCAGCTCAGTGGCTGGGCTACTCCCAAACTTTCATGTTGCTAATGCCTCCCCTCCAATACTCCTGAATTATGACGTACTAAAGTCTATATTCCATCTTTGCTACTCCAAACCCAATCTGGGGAAGGGACCCTGGGGCCGCTCTTCCTGAGCTCTTACACGGCTGTATGCTTTCTCTCATCCGCTCTCAAACTTCATCCTCCTGCTCCCCCAGCATGGCGATTCTCCTTCCCATGGTTCCCTTGCCCTGCACATCTAAAGTCCCGCCTCTGTTTCTCTGCCAGTCATTGGCCGCCAGCAACTTTATTTACCAATTAGAGCCAACTGGGGGCAGGGACCCGTGGTTTCTTACATGCAGACGGGCAAATTCCCATGTAATTTGGGAACCCAATTAACATGAGCAATAAACCAAATCCACAACACCAAGGAGCACATAAGGAGAACCTGATGGGCTATGGAAAAGGTTCAGGAAGGTCAAGAGCTCACAAGAACAGAAACAAGCCTCTCCTTCAAAGACAGATGACGATAGGCCCACGCAGGAGATGAAAGTGAGCATAGAGACTATATGGTTGAGACATATTTTGGACGTGATTTTATAGGAATTGCTATTAGACTAGGGGCTATGGGTATAGACAAGGTAAAGAACTGACGATGACCTCAGATTTCTAAATACTTGGCTGAATCCTGTTCTGAATTATAGAGACGGGGGAGGCACACCAGTAGCAGGAAAACTTCCACACATGTTAAGTGTGACATTCAAGAGACCGTTGGAGACGCAAATGTCATCAAGAGCAGAGAGACCGGGGATGAAAATGTTGCTATAGAAAGCCTCGACATATAACACAGCTACTCACTTTAAGGCATGGAACATGCACGTTTTCCTCTGTAAAGGATACAGAGATAAAAAGACGAGGCTCAAAATACATGCTGTTGAGGGCAGGAAAGAAAGTCACCAAGGAGACCCAAGAATGGTCCAAGATACGGACTTAAAATGGCAGCTGAAAAATTTAATGAATGTGTGGTCTATCAAGTCGAAGATGAGAAAGGAACTGTGGATTAAAGAAAATGGAGATTGGAAAATACAGAAGAAAGAAGGTGTTCAGCAGGGAAGACGTGATGGGTGGAGTCACGATAAGGGAAGCAGAGAGGCAGGAAGCTGAGAGCTTTTCCTCCTAGGAAGCCTGGCTTTCCTGGTTTGTAAGGCTTCTTTGAGAGGTCCAGCATGTCTGCCTTTGTGAGTCAGCTGATCTCCGAGGGCTTGAATATCGTGGCTGGGTTTTTTCCCCTCTGCTGTTTTGGAGTCTGAATGTTGCACTGGTTTTCCAGCCTTCTGTCTGTGGCACTTTTCCTCTGCTTGGTTGATCTAGCAGTGACGATTCACGCTCCATTTTCTTCTTCATTAGCTTGGTTTTCACTTCCAGCATTTTCATCTCCCCTCCCGCCCCAGCCCCCCCCAAAGTTGTCAGTTCTTTGCCGACATTTCCCTCAACGTTGCTCTCCTGCTGTCCTGTGTTGCTGACTGCCAGCCTTGTGTGATTTCCTTACCTCACTTGTGGACTTGTTGACTGTTGCCGAGTATTTTTAGGAGCGGCATTTGAACTCTGTCATTTCAACTATTTCAGGATTTTGGATTCAGTACTTGAAGAGTCATGAGCTCTTGGAAGCAGCATAGTTCCTGGCTGTGAGCACCGCACTTTTGATATCTGTTCAGGATTTTATTGGCGATCTTCTACGTAAGCAGTAAACTCTTGAGGACTCTGTCCCCAGTGTCGCTCCAATGAGAGAAAAAGCAATCACAGTATAACAGCAAATAGAATGAGATATAAAAATAGACAAAATAAATTAAAGATAATGAATGTACCTCCAATGACTATAGAACAATCACAACAGCAGAAAGAAAAAAGAAAAAAGAAACACAAGGTAGATGGTTGTGATGGCTAGTCACAGATTGACTACATCAGGAACTAACTAAAACCCAAGCAGCTGGGCACACCTGTGGGGGATTTTTCTCTTAGTTAAATCATTTGGAATAGAAAGAAAAAATGTATAAGATCCACTTTTAATGTGGGTCTTTTGAGGTGAAAAGTCCACCTTTAATGCAGGCCCCACCTTCCACTGGCAACCAATATAAAAGACATGGAAGAAGGAAGCTTGCTCTCTCTCTACCTGCTGGCCCCCGATCTCTTAGTCAAGCCTATTCCTTTGCTGGCATTAGAGCCTACCTCTTCAGGATTCCAATGTAAACCTAAGACCAGATGAGACATCCAGTTTTGTAGACTAAATAATTACTGGATTCTTGGACTGTTCATTGTTAGACAGCCAATGTTTGACTAGCAGTATCATAGCCTGTAAGCTACTTTAATAAATCATATATATGTACATATGAATATATATTCACACGTATACTTATTCTATAAATTCTGTTCCGGAGAACCATGACTAAAGTAAGTGCACCATGAAATTTGAAAATTAGTTCAAAAGTATTAAACGCATAAGCAAAGAGAACATGGAAAGGAGAAACAAGGTTAAATAAAAGGAAAAAAGAGAAGAAGAAATGGAAAAGAACGTCATGAAGCAGAAAAGACATTAAAAAACTGATCATTCCATAAAGAAAAATGTATAAAATTATTAAATAGATAAATTAAGTAATGATATAAGAAACAATAAAAATATCAAAACAAAATCATTTTTATAAGAATAAAGTTGGTTTTCTTTAAGACTGGGGATCCTCTCTCCTCCATTGCTAGTGGAAGTGTAAACTTGTACCTCCACTCTGGAATTTAATTTGGAAGATTCTCAGAAAATTGGGAGTAGTTACACCTCAAGACCCAGCTATACCACTCCAGAGCATATACCTAAAATATGCTCCACCATATCACAAGGACATGTGCTCCACTATGTTCATAGCAGCCTTATTTATAATAGTCAAAAACTGGAAACAACCCAGATATCCCTCAACAGAAGAATGGATACAGAAAATGAAGTTCATTTACATAATAGACTACTACTCACCTATTAAAAACAAGGACATCATAAATTTTGCACGCAAACGGAAGAACTAGAAAATACCATCCTGAGTGAGGTAACCCAGATCCAAAAGGACATACATGGTATATACTCAATGGTTAGTGGATATTAACCCCCAAAGCTCAGAATACCCACGATACAACTCACAAACCTTATGAAGCTTAACAAGAGGAAGACCAAAGTGTGGATGCTTCAATCCCACTTAGAAGGAGGAACAAAATAATCATGTAATGCAGAGGAAGGGAGGGATATGAGTGGGAGAGGGGAGTGATAGGGAGAAAAGTGGGGAGCAGGATTAGGAATGGGAAGAGACAGGAGAGAAGTCCAGAAGGTTGGGAGAATGAATAGAAATATTTATCAATGGGAAGTGGGGAATGGGGCGGGGGGGGGCGGGGGGAAAACCACTAACAAAGTCCCAAATGCCAAGGATGTGAGAGGCTCCCAGGACCCAATGGAGATGATGTTAGCCAAAATACCCCAGAGCAGGGACATAGATCCTAAAGAGACCACCTCTAGTAGATAGACATGGCCCCCAGTTGAGAAATGGTGCCACTTACCCATCTCAAAAATTTTAACCCAGAATTTTTCCTACCTAAGGAAATGCGGGGACAAAAATGGAGCAGAGACTGAATAAAAGGCTATCCAGAGACAACAGCACCCTCCCCCCCCACACACACACCTTGGGATCCATCCCATCCTCAGACACCAAACAATGATATTATTGCTGATGCCAAGATGTGCTTGTAGAGAGGAGCCTGGTGTGTCTGTCCCTTAAGAGGTTCTGTCTAATACAGATGAAGATACTCACAGCCAACTACTGGATTGAGCTGGGAGACCCCAATGGAAGAGTTACTGGAAAGACTGGAGGAGCTTAAGGGGATTGCAACAGGTAGGAACAACAACAGTATCAACTAACTGAACACCGCCCCCCCCCCCCCCAGAGCTCCAAGAGACTGAACCACCAACCAAAGAACATACAAGGGCTAGACCTAAATTCTGCTTCCTGCCACATATGTAACAGATATGAAGCTTGGTCTTCATGCAGGTCCCCCAACAACTGGATCAGGGTTGTCCCTGACTCTGTTGCCTGCTTGTGGATCCTGTTCCCTTAACTGGGCTGTCTTGTCTGGCCTCAATGGGAAAGGAAGTACCAAGTCCTGCAGTGATTGAAGATGCCAGAGTGGGTTGGTTACCCAGCAGGGACCTCCGACTTCTCAGAGGTGAAGGGGAGGAGAGGGTGAGGGAGGGGCTATGGGGGAACTAGGAGGAGAAGAGGGGCTGTGAACAGGATGTAAAGTGAATAAATAAATACATAAATAAAGGAAAAAGAAAAGAGTACAGCTCCTACTGTGTTGATCTCGCTCCAGTGGGTGGCCCTACACCCAGGAGTATACATGCAACACAAATTCAAGTCTGTGGGTTAATTAAAGGAGAGAGAAAATAAACACAAAGTTAGGAGTGGAGTAGGAAATGTGGGAGGAGTTAGGGGAGGAGTCTGGCCGAATATGATCAACTTATATTTTATGAAATTCCCAAAGAATTTCTAAAAAATATTATAAAATAAAATAGTAATTTCAAAAATACTATTACATGTAGTAAGGGGAGACATGCAGAGATATAAACAAAAGAAAGACAAAGAAAGTCAAATTTAACAGCTTATTTCTGGGTTCTCTACAACTGGGCTCTGACAGATCAGGCAGGGTTGGAAGGTTAAATGATGTTGAAAGCCATTGTTCCTTACATTTAGCTAGCACTGAGTTTCTCTGATTCCGGATAGCGCTTGGTCTTCCGTTCAGTAGCTTCACTTTTTTGCATTCCAAGATCCCTGCTGGCCACACCCAGCCCTGCAGTCCCAAACTCCTTGGACACGCCCCCCAAGTTTGCAAACCCTGGGATGACCACTGTGCAAACAGGGGGGTGCTTCTTGGATGTGTTGAGTGGAGGAGGCAGATACAGCACTGTTGGCTGTAATGGTGGGTGAGGCTTCATCTTTAAAACCACCTCAGGATGGAGGAAGCAGCTGAGGGAGTCGGATATTCAGATGGTGCTTTGAAGTTCTCAGTCCTGCTGCAGCAGCAAACTCTGCAGCCTGTAAGGGTTTCCAGATGATGGGTCACTTGTTGACCTTAGGCTCAGCACTATCAGACTCAGCACATAGCCTCAGGTGATGGGCTTAGCTTCTACCACTGAGGATGGGGCTGTCACCTACATTACCCCATATGAACTTCTGCACATCAATTCTCTCCCTTCCTGTATTGGTCTCTTACTCAGACTGTGGCAGTTCGTCCTCAGGCTCAATGATTTGGTTAGCTCAGTATTTAAAAAAATGCGCGCTCTCTCTCTCTCTCTCTCTCTCTCTCTCTCTCTCTCTCTCTCCACTACTTCATGACAGACCTTTGAATCGTGAGTAATGTAAATAGATGAGCTTTCAACTGCTGACACACCATGACAGAGGAGTCACTGAAACCCCAGTCTGGATGTGAATCTTGCAAGGACTGTGCACTTGTGTGTGGTGCTGTTGGTCTTTCAGTTCTCTTCTGGAGAGGCTATAGTGTGCCATTGCCCTCCACCGTAGTTACCCACAGCTCAGTCTGTATCTGCTGGTCCTTTCCACAGGGTTGCTTGCCCTGTGCCTCCATACTCTATGGCTGTCCTGTAGTCTTTGATGCTCTTTCAACCTTTTCTCTCCTTGAAACAGACACAATTCTTTGTTATCTTAATTTTTTCCCCTATGTGATATGTAGGCAACTTCTAAATTCGATTTCACCTCATAATTGAGCAGTGCAGTTTATTGATGGGTTTAGTACCAGTAATACGGTCTTGAAGAATAAGAGCAAGTGATTTGTATCAGAAAGGTGTGTGTGTGTGTGTGTGTGTGTGCACGTAAGTGAGTGTGTGACTTCACCGTAACCCTGGTTTATCTTAAGCTAATATCAAAGAGTCAGGCACATTCCTGACCCCAGGGTCCAGCTGTAAGCCCCATGTACCACTCTAGTGGTTTTATCTATTTATAGTTTACTGGGAAACTAAGTGGGAAAACTGACTAGGGTTATTCTGGTACAGTCATGGCAGTTGTGGCATTTGCAACTCAAGATGGACCCAAGGAAGGTCATAATAGAAAAGTGCATAAAGAGAATGGCTTGCACAGAGATCTAAAAATGGGAACCTGCTAGATGCATTGGGGATAAAGGCAGACTGCATAGAACCATGCAGCCACTGTATTTAAAATCTTGATATGTACCTAGTAAGATGGACACTGATGGTAATGTCTCTCTTTTTTATAAAGAGCCAATACTTCTGTGTAGAGAATGGACTATCAGGAACACGGGGCTGGAGAGACCAATCCTCCCTCAGGACCCAGAAAAGACATGATCAAGCTCAGACCAGAGCCACAGTTATCAGAATGGAGAGAAGTAGACACTGTCAGGATATCTTCCGATATCATATATCCATCAAAATAAATTACATATGGAGGGCCTGCTGTCTGCCAAGTTGTATTATAAATTCTAATAGGTGGAAATGGTTAGTGTCATGACCACATTATGTCAGTCATATAAATGGACATTTTTATGTTTTTTTCACACTGTCAGAGTTTATTGGTTAATAGTAAATTTACAAGCTATGTCAACTTCACTGGCTTTAGTTGATCAAGTACTACTGGTTTCACTTGGGAGATATAGCCATTAACAATCACAGGTTCTTTTATCCCATTTGTAGCTCTTGATTTTAGTAATTACATCACATCCACATAATGTTGCATGGCTTTTGCTAGGAAGATGTGAACAAATGTCTCTTCACCTGAATAGGGTACAGACAGAGACTCAAGGAACGATTCCACATATCTTTATTGTTCTATGCTTTGAAGAGACAGCTCGACCTAGGCAATTCTTATTTTTTTTTTAAGAAAGCTTTTAATTGGAGGCTTGCTTATAGTTTCAGAAGGTTAGCCCATTATCATCATGGTGAGATGGAGAAAGACACAGTACTGAAGCAGAAGCTGAGAGTGTTACATTCTAATCAACAGGCAGAGTGAAAGGCTCTAGGTGTACCCTGGGCTTTTGAAACCTCAGACCCCACCAGAAGCAACACACCTCCTCCAAGGGCACACCCACCCTAACAAAGGCCCCATCTCCTAATCCTCCAAACAGTCCATCAACAGGGAACTAAGAATACAAATATATGAGCACTTTCACTCCAACCACCATGCCACACAAACCTAACTTTGTAAACTAGTGAGAATATTGGGGTCACAAAAAGTCCACTCCTGAACGGGTGATGACTTACGAGACTTCATCACTGATGCTTCTGGAAAGGCTAGCGGGCGTTGCTAGACTTCAACTTGGCCAATGAGAAAGCTGCTCCTCAGGCCAACAATTTTACTGCTTATATAACGTAGCAGGGAGGGTGAGGCTTTGTAAATCTTGAAACTTTTTGAAGCACCCTAAGTCTTGTAAATTTTGTTTTATTTCCTGGACCCTGTGTTTTTTTTTCTACTTCCAGAGTTTAATGACCCTCCCCCTCACTTCAGAAGAGACTTTCAATCGGTAGACTTGCTTTTCGTACATTTAGGTTAGTGCTGAGTTTTTCTGATGCCAGACAGAGCTCAGTCTTCAGTTCAGTAGCCTGGCTTGTTTTGTTCCAGGATCCTCTGCTAACCACACTTGGCTCTGTAGCTTCAAACTCTATTGGCACGCCCCTAAGTTTGCACACTCTAGGGTGATTAGTGTTCAAACAGAAGGCTCCTAAGTGTGGAGCTACACAGAACACACAAATATTTGTGTATATGTATACGTCACAGAGTTGAACCAAATGTGTTCCAGAGGCTGAAGACTTAGTGAAGACCAGAGCAAGGAGAGCTGATGTTGACAGAGGGCACCGGGGGGTGTTTGAGATGACAGAGTCTTTCCCTGCTCTTAGTGAGCTTGTTTTGGGGGTGTGGTGGGACTAAGGTCCTGGGATGCTCAACATTTTCCACAGCTGCCCTAGGACAGTGGCTTTAGGGTTCTTAGGAATTTGAAATATGAAGTTCATGCACAAAGGAGAGGTTATGGAGAAAAGTTTATTATACATGTCACTTAAGAGGGGAGGAGGAGAGACGGGGGTGGGAGGGAGTGAAAAGGTAGGGATAGGGAAGGGAGGGGAAAGGGGTGAGGGAGGAAGAGAGAGAGAGAGAGAGAGAGAGAGAGAGAGAGAGAGAGAGAGAGAGAGAGCACATACACAGCAGCAGCAGCAGCAGTCCTAGGAAATAGGATATCTTCGAGCTGCTAGCCTAAGGACATTGTAAAGGACCTGTGACAGAAACCAGGGTAAGGTATAAGAAGGGGGTGAGCTCATGAGTCTAGTTCCAGCCAGATCTCACATACAGTCTCAAAGAAGCAGGAGTCAGAACTCTCTTCTGGCACTCCTGACTCCAGAGAAGACTCACCCAACTGTTGCATTGAGGGGAGGGGGGTCCCTTCCTTACATGGCCTCTTTCTATCTCCTGTTCTCATCAAGATAAATGCAAAGAGACTCAGTATAGCCAGTAAGATAAGATTAAAAACGGAGAAACAAATAGGAGCTGTTGGAAACATATAAAGCTCATATAAGTTGAAGCTTGGGCCCAGCTTAAGGAAATGCATGGAGTCTGGTGAAAGCACAAAGGGCAGTTCCCACAGGGGAATCATACCAAGCTAAAGCTCAGAGGGGACCCCGTTTGAGAACTGGTTGCCTGGTCAATTCCATGATAAAATACATACATTGGGTGGGCGAGGGACGGGCCAGTGAGTGCCACCATAACTCAATATAAGGGGCCTTTTGTATGAATGATATGGGGGGAGGGGTGTCACATCACGATCTGAAGTGTTCTGGTGTGTTCAACAAGTTCACGGCCATGATTGATTTCTCTGGTATGTGTTTGACATGCTCAAATACCCATGCATTCCTAGCTTAATTTGGTAAATTCATAGGTGGAAGTACTTTAGTTGCATAAGTAAGTTAGTTACCCATCCGTATGGTGGTTTGTGGGGGACAGATGGTGGCTGTTTATTTGCACAAACAAGACTTAGCGTAGTTTTTTTTCTAAGCATTAAAACCTAAAATGTAGCAAATAGTTGTTCTTTAAAACTGTCTTCAAGACAAGGCATTGTGTGAAAGTTTATGTTCATGCACAGTGAACACTTTTAAACTCTCATTCAATAGGAGGAATTTAGAGTGAACTGTAATCTCCACAGGTAAGATCTCAGGTAGGAAAATTTATTCTAAAACAATGGATACAGAAATAGGAGACAGATGAGAAACACTGGCAGGGAGGCGAGAATAAGAAAGAGGTACACAAAGGCAGTGGAGTATAAAATTATTAAACGGTAGGAAGTTAAATTAACTACAAGTCTGTTTAAATAAGTGTTCTGGTGAGGCAAGGAAAAATGTCATTCTCTCCAGGCCATCAGGGGCTACCTAGTCCCACTCACCACTCAGCATCTTTCTTTCCATTCCAAGTAAAACAGCATGCCATCCCCCCATCATGTATACCTCAGACTTCTGGAGGAAGCATGGGGTCTGGGAAGGGAAGAGCTGAAGAGGGATGGTGGAAGGGAATAAAGAGAGGAGCATGAAGGAAGATGGAGATCATGAGCATTTACAGACACACCTCAAGCAGACACAAGGCCAGCAAGCACAAAACAGCAAACGAAAATGAAAGTGCGTTTCAGTCAAGGGCTAAAGGGGAAGTGACATATCTGTTATAATGAAGGCTACCAATGACATCCTTGTAAAGGCGCATGGCATCAATCTGCCCAGGCTGCATAGCAAAATACCACAGGACGGTGGCTTCAACACCACAACACCCCACAGCTCTAGAGGCCCGAGTGAGAGGAGGTATTACAGGGTTATTTTTCCCGAGGCCTTTCAAGGTCGGCTTGTTCACCGTGTCCTTAGTTTCCCTTGATGCAGAGTCTCTGGGCTTATTCTGCATTGGTTTAGGGTTTTCCCTGCCCTAAGATGTTTAACTTAAGCACCCCCCTTCCCTGTCGAGCCTCTATTTTTAAATATGGCCATATCTTGAGAATTTCAAGATTGAGTAGCATTAGATGCTGGACAGCTCTGGTGGTACCCAAAGGACTATGAGAATGTTACCTGAAATTTTGGGAAATCTCATTGGGGACTCTTCATATGTGACCTAGGAAATCAAGTTCTTGCGGTTCTTAATGTAAGAACTTAATGGTGAACTTAAAAGAAGCTTGTAGTCAATTTTATTAGAGTTTAAAAGAAAAATTCCTAAACAGGCAGGCTCTCAATGTTAGCACCTGCTGGAGGAGGGAGACAGAGAGAAGCAGGAGAGAGCACCATGCCCTCCTGCTGAAACAGAGCTCAGCAATGGCGGGCAAGCAGCCACAGGGCTGGGACAAGGCAGCAGCTACATGGCTGGGAGGGAAGCTTTGGAGGAAGAGTGAAGCCCAACGTGTTACAGAATGCACACTTGGTTAGAGAAAAGAGCCAGGCGTGGTGGCACATACCTTTAATCCTAGCACTGGGGGGCAGAGACAAGTGGATCTCTGTGAAGTCAAGGTTAACCTAGTCTCTATACCATGTTCTAGGTCAGCCAGGACTCTCTCTCTCTCTCTCTCTGTCTCTCTCTCTCTCTCTCTCACACACACACACACACAGAGAGAGAGAGAGAGAGAGAGAGAGAGAGAGAGAGAGAGAGAGAGAGAGAGAGACACAGAGAGAGAGACAGAGAGAGAGAGACAGAGACAGAGAGAGAGTTGAGTTATGCTTGTCTGAATAATTGATTAAAAAGCACCATGGCTGGAATTCAGTAAGGGACTTCACTGGGGTCAGAAATTCTGAAAAGGAAAAGTACATTTTTGAGTTACAGGGACACATCCCTCCTCTTTAACCTGGCTTGAGGTGGATCTGCCTTCCTGAGGGGCGCTTCTTCAACCTGCTGAGGGACCTGTGCGCCTGGAGTGTCAGGTCTCTATCTAGACCAGAGATATCATTCTCTCAACCAGAAGAAAATAGTTTTCCCTTAATGCTACTGTGATAAGAAGGACAGACAGACAGATAGACAGACAGGCAGACAGAAGAATGAGAAACTGAAGGAAAGCCTAGGCTTTATTCAGGAAAAACATGCCTGTGGAAGCCCATTGTCTGCTTACAGGAGGGTAGTTGTAGGGCCAGAAAGGGGAAGAGGGAAAGGGAATGAAAACCTTTCCTGTTCCGGTCTGTGGTTAGTCATTGCTAGGGGTGGCTTGGGAAGCAAGGTGAGTGGTGAGTCCAAAAATGTCTGGTGATCAATAAGCGTTCCCTGTGATTAGCCAGTGCCATGGTCAGTGTGGGTAGAGGGCAAGAATCTAGAAAAACCAGTTATTTCAGCTCTGGGAATCAAGTTGCTGTAGTTTGGGGGAATTGTTGCTGTTTAACCAAAAATGGGAAAACGTAACAAAATAACTAATAATCCTTAAGTAATTTAATGTTTATGTTTATTTATTTATTTTGTGTATATATGTGCATATATGTGTGTGCACATGCATGTAAGACACAGCATGTGTGAAGTTCAAAGTACAGTCCATGGAAGTCAGTTCTCTCTCTCTCTCTCTCTCTCTCTCTCTTTCTCTCTCTCTCTTCTTCGAGCATGTGGGTTCTAGACAGCCAACCTTAGGATAGTCAGGTTCTAGGACCCATGACAAATGCTTTTATCCTCTAAGCCAAACACTTTGGCCCTAATAATCCCAGGACTTGGGTAGAAGAGGAAGATAGTTTGAGGCCAGCCTGGTCTATATACAATTCCAGGACAGCCAGAGTTACACAGAGAAACCTTGTCTGGAAACAAACAAACAAACAAATAAACACCAAACCAATAAAGGAAACAAAACAAGAAATTCACAGAGTCCTCCAGTCCATGATGGAATTTAACTTACAACTTTAAAAATAAAGAAAATAAACTAAGGAAGCATGGAAGCAAAGTAACATAATTTTAATAAAATTGCAACAAAGTTACAATAAGCTTTTGGGCCATTGCCCTTTAAATACTAGGAAGCAAAATATGCAAGGACAGTGAGACTTTGGTCCTTGTGCAACAACCAGGGTCTTTTCAGGTAAAGTCCTCGGGTTAATTAGCTCTCTCCATGGTTCTGTAAACAGAACAAAGATACAGATAGACCCTGAGCTCTATCATATGGCACTGGAATCTATGTATAAATCATGGGAAGCTTATACATAATTCTCCTCGTGATGCAATGTGTTTGTGCGTGCTGAGCACACACTCCACGACTGGGCTACTCCCAGCTCTTCTGCTCGTTCTCTCTCTCTCTCTCTCTCTCTCTCTCTCTCTCTCTCTCCCCTCCTCCTCCTCTTCCTCCTTCTTCTTCCTCCTCAAGAAAATACATTTCAGAAATAAACTGAAAGGAACATTTTCTATATCGTTGATTTCAATTTTTTTCCCCATGATTTAAGAATAGTTGTCTGTTCACATAAAAGCCTGGGTGGTGAAAGGGGCTGGAAGGGTGCTAATTATCAACAAAGCCCAGAAACACTACTATGCATCTAAGATGCTGGAAGAGGCTGTTTCACGTTTCTTCTCAAAAATTTACACTGTAGAGCACAGGGAACTTCAGATTGCGCTATGTTCTTAGGAATAGGAGTCAGACATCTAATATTATACAGTCTGTATAATATTACAGTCAAACATCTATGACATTTCATAGAATGGAAATGTTTGTTTGAATATTATACCTTCTAAAAAAAATCTTTCTTTCATGTAAAAATAAATATTTATCTCTCCAAAAATGATACCTTCACCTCCTTCCTCTGCCCTTACTGAGGGAAATATGGTCCACTGAGGATAAGGAAAAATCTCTGACTTCAGACCTTTTGGAATTTCAATCTCAATGCTGTCGTCTGCTACTCATTACTTAGGATATGATACTATCTTGTTTTAATTTCATGGTGGGCTATGCTGTCAATCAATGAGATTACCCCATTTCATTTTCAACTTGTACATTCTAAGTAATTTGCTATTTCACATAATTTAAAGATGATATGCTATTACCATCAACCATCAAGTGGAATGACTTCTCTTTAAAGCCCTTCTGCATCAGATACCATACGCTGAAGATGCAAGGATCTTTTGTAAGCAAATGGGTTTGTGATAAATTTGACCTTTTATGAGTGTAATTGCCAAGTAATTAATAATGATAAATGATTATAATCTAAATGACTTTCATTATTGCAAGCCAACATATATTTTTTCACTATCAACTATGTCTATTTGTATAACATATTAGACATGCTTGTTTAGGAATAGAAAGACGGCTCAGTGGTTTAAAGCACTTGTTGCTCTTGTAAAGAACCTGGGTTCCACCCTCAGCACCCACATGGTGTCTCACAACCATCTGTAACTCCACTTCCAGGGGTTCCAATGCCCTCTTCTGACCTCTGTGCCCACCAGACTTATACATACATGGAGGCAAAACATCCATACAGATAAAACAAATATTTTGGAAATATATATGTGCTTATTTGTTTTATCCCTTTAATACAAAGTAAACTTGTTTCTAGTATGTACCAAAAGTTGTCATTATGAGATTTACATTCCTGACTGAAATAGAGCAAGGATATAATATGATGTACTAGAAGATGTTGCATACTATGGAAAATAATAAAACTTAGAAAGGACGTCAAATATATTTTTGAAGGCAAGAAGGTGTAATTTTTGAAAAGATGGTCAAGGAAGGTGACATCTAAACAAGTCTTGAAGGAGGTAAGGGAGTGCAGCATGAATCTCTGGAGGGATTCAGATGACCAGCGTTTTAGTGTGTTTGGGACTCTAGGGGCTTTCTAGAATGAAAGACTTTCAGTTCTTAACCCAAATAGGCCAGGCCAGATAGAGGCTCTCTTTAGGAGCATTTAAGAGAGGCACCCCAAAGAACAAAGGGCCTGAGTTAGGAGCCTGGAGTCAGGAACTGGAAAGGGTGCCAGTGGATCTAGAGGGGTGAGGTCCGAGGCAGGAAGAGGAGTCACATTGTGCAGGCTGTGATGGAAGTCCACCTAGATCCTGTCCCAAGTCTGACGCAGACAACTACCACAAAGTGCCTTTTAATGGAACTTGTACTTGGCTGGGAAACTTTCACCTTCAGGGTACATCTCTTCCCACAAGCAGCCGTGACCAATGACTGGTTAATTTGGAACTGCAAAGGCCTGGTCCCCACCCTCAGTCTGCTGAGGCCTCATTTGTCACTGCCTGCCAGCTTTTCATTCTGCAGCACTGTTTGACAGGTGGGTCTCCTGAGAGCCCTTCCTGGTCCACATGCAGCCTTCCATCTTAGGATCTGTGTCTAGGGAACTCAGCAAAGATGGCCTTGAAGGGACTTTGAGAAAGATGATATATCAGACCATTGATGAGTCCGAAGACACTGAACCCTAAAATAGATGTTTTTCCCCTCATAGGAAAACATTTAAGTTTTATCATAGCCTGTTTCAGGAAATTCTTCTGAGCCCAGAACAATTATTTTCCAGGGAAAGAGAGAACTGGGCAGCTACCCAGCTGGAAAGTGTAGGTCTGCTGAACTGTTGGCATTTCCCCTTATGCCTGAAAATGTGGGCAGGTAGACAAAGTCTTCAACTGAGGCAACCAAGTTGGTGTGTTCCTGGGGGGACTGCGTCATTCGTCAGACTCCTTCGTGTTCCCAGGACTTCAGTTGTTTTCAATCAAGGAGTGACAACAAGCAAGGTTTGTTCTACTTGCCGATGAGCTATCTTACTGAAAATGTTCAATCATAAACGGCTTACCCCAGCCTGCCTCAGAACTTCATTTCCTGCAGAACCAGCATTTGGTTTCTAGTCTCATATACCAGCTCAGATATCCAACTATCCTGGAAATCCATCAGCTGCATTGGATATGGCAAGCGTTTTCATATTTGGGGTGAACCGTAGACTTCGAATTCAGAAGCCCTGGGAAAAGAATGGATCAGAAAGCATTAAGTGAGTGGCTGTCCCCCTCTCTTGTGTGTGCCAGATGGCATCCTGTACCCCTTAGCTCCTATAGCAAAGCCTCATAACATGAAAGCCTCCCTGACAGGCTTACATATTTTTCCAAATATGTATAAATTCATAAATGGTGAAAATCTAGAGATCAGAGGTTCATTGTGCTTATGGTCTGTGTGTACAATATTAGCTGTGCAGACTTAGAAATAAAAAGAATCCTCATACTTTATAATATATTTATAAAGCCATGAAGTATACCACTGTGAGAATAAGCAGGGAGATCTGAATTTATTTTCAATTCTAAAGCTGATCCACATCTGGACCCCGGAAGGAGTCAACTCTATAACGTAATGGGATTCTAAAAGAGAAACCGGTTGGAAATTTTTCTTCCACTTAATTTTTATAAACAGACAGTGGTGTGGACTCACTAAACAGCTTCGTATATTTCCATAAGTAACTCAATCTTCACAGAGCTGACTTCTTTATCTATTAGGTGGGTTGGGAGCTGAGCTGTTTCTCAGAGAACTGCTCACATCCATTCGTGGATGTGAGCCGACCTTAGAACTACAAAGAGCAGGAGGCCATTTCCCACTTAGGTGTAAATGGAAATAACCTCTGCACACATTCAGACAGAGTTTTGAAATACACTGATGCGATATGTTTGTAAAGGGCTCTTGTTCTTTATGCATTCATATGCAGCCACACGCTCACAAGCACATTGGCTAACAGAGTCTGTAATGTGCAGAGCTTAGTGTATTTGGGAAGTTTGGTTTTTGCTGACGAATGAGTGAAACTGAATGAATGAATGAGTGATGTTGAATGAACAAATGAATGAAGCTGAATGAATGAATGAGTGAAGGTGAATGAATGAATGAGTGAAGCTGAAAGCAACAGAAGATTGTCTTCTGTTGCAATATAAAAAAGTTTGTTTTTTTTTTTTAAAAAATACATTAAATCTGGGTGTGGTGGTGCACACCTTTAATGCTAACACTGGGGAGGCAGAGGCAGGCACATCTCTGAGTTCAAGGATATCCTGGTCTACAAAGGGAGTTCCAGGACAGTCAGGTTTCTTTGTCTAAGAAACCAAACAAACAAATAAACAAGCAAAAAACCCCACACAAACAAAAACAACAAAAAACAAAGCAAGTAAACAAACAAAAAAAATTAAAGTCCACAGTGCCCACCAACGATGTGCAGGTTTGGATTCCTATTGTCATAGTTAAATTCCATGTGTCTGCAATTTTACAATAGAAATCTGAGCTCAGCAAGTGATTTCAACAAAATCAGATATTATTTACATAACTATACTTTTTCCTTAGAATAGAAATCAAAAGAACTGCTAAATATTAGAGTTTCACATTATTTTGTCAAAACAAACCAGTCAGGTGTGGTGGTGCTCACTATAATCCCAAGTACTCAGTAGGCAGAGGCAGCTGGGCCTTTGTGAGTTTGAGGGCAGCCTGGTCTACATAGTGCATTCCAGTCTAGCCAGGACTGTGCAGAGAGACCCTGCCAAAAGACAGACAGACAGACAGACAGACAGACAGACAGGCAGGCAGACAGACAAAAAGATGCTATGCTAATAATGAAATTTGTCATTTTCCTTCTATTTCAAATATTAAGAAATCATTTTAACTACAAAAACCAGATAGCTCTTTGTCCATTGTCTCGTATATCTGGTTTATCATCAGACAGGTTCCATTTTATCTTCCTTATATGGACACTTTTTAATTAACATTTCTCCATTTTACTGTAAGTTCTTTAGGAAATAAAAAGCTATATTAGTGTTTCCTTACCAAAACTTAGCTGTTAATGTACTAAGCCACATACCACATCCACCAACGTAATGTAACCTTCCCACATGGCATGAACACTTGCATACACATATGTGTATAACCTTTGTATGAATCAACTTAACCATCCCAAAAATCCTGTGAGGTGCCTGTAATTAACATCCTTCTTAAACAGATAAGAATGGGAGACAAGGAAGTGGAACATCTTGTATAAACTGAATCGCCAGCCTCTTGTCAGCCTCTTGTCAGTGGCTCCCTACATCCCAGTGAAAGATTCTGCCTCAAAAAATAAGTGGGATAGTTACTAAGGAATGACATCTGTAAGTGACCTCTGCCTGCCACACTCATGCATACACAGGTTCCCAGACACTCATACACGTGTGTGCCTATCTGCACACACACATATGCACCTGCACATACACGCACATGCACACACATACACAATATCTTGATTATAACCAATAACCATACTGTTAATAAATATAAATATATTACACAAAATATTTTTACATTAAGAACATCTCTACTTAAAAATTCTTAAACATTTGCATAGACCCAGTCTCAGAGTAAACATACTGACTAAAAAGGGCCAAAGACTGGGACAGATCTCCCTACCAGAAGAAATAAGTGTTAGCTCAGCACCACAGAGAACTGGAGGCAGAAACAGAACTAAGCAGAGTTGCTACCATTGGAAGAGACATGATTTGAGAGGTAAAGCAAGGGTTACCCTCAAACCAGAAACAATTACATTTATCTATAGAGAAGCATAAAGCTTCATATGTCAATATCTGCAAAGGAGCATGGTTGACAAAAACCAAAAAAGTCAATATTCTTGATATGTTGGAGCTAATACCCATCAGGGGAAAAGCAACATTCTAATTGAAAACTCTCAAAGCACTGAAAAGACATTAAGAAAATAAAATACAAATAAAAATGTCAATAAATGCATTAATTTCTAATTCAGAAAATGTAAATTAGGAGGAAGAAATCTTTGCCTATTCACTCTAAAAAAGATATTTTTTAAACATACAGTTGTAAGTGCTAATGGGACTTTCAGTAGGAACGAAGTACTCATAAAGTAGTTTGTATCCATAAAGAGACTTTGTAACCATTCTTAAATTTGACATTGTGATTGACCTCTAAGAGTATTTATTCAGGAAGTAGTCAAAACCACATTGTATTATACACAGATGTGTTCATTACAGTATAATTTCTGATAGAAAAATGAGTCTATTACAATATTCGCCAATATTTAAAAACTGCTCTTCATTTATAAAACACTGTACAGTCATTAGAATTTATATGCAAAGACTATTTGTATGCAGAATAATGTTCATGGAACACAATCAAGTGTTAAAAGCAAGGAATAATATTCTATATAAGGTATGAGACAATTTTCTAAAAATGGGCCTGTATTCACAGGTTGTGTGTTTTTTTTAATATATCTGCATAATGAGATTCCTGGTGGGTTTTATTCTTTATATTTAGAATGTCTTTGTAATCATCTGTGATGGAAAGCTAAGAATCTTAGAGTGAGGATCGATATTATAAAAGCAACAAAAGCAAGAGTAACAAAAGAAGTGCATGGCCATCAGTTTGAGTCCACACTTCTGGGGATAGCAACCCCGCCTATCTATACTTCTCATCCCTGAGAGTATCCACCTAGCCCCCCCTTTGCTCTGCCCACTATACCATTCTCCTCCTAATAGGACCACCATTCACTCTATTCAACATCTTTCATACCCAGAGGCCCTCTTCTTAGTTCACCTGAATTGTTTTTAATCCAAAAGCTCAAGTTGCCTAGTTCTTCCTTCCACAGTTCCTCAGCCTCAGCCTCCATCTTCTTACTAGAGTGTTATTTCCAAGCCGTCATGGTGATTCATGCCTATAATTCTAGCACTCAGGAGGCTGAGGCAGGGGGATTTCCAACTGGAAGCTAGCTAGCCTGATCTACAAACAACATTCAAGGTCAGCTTTCAATACATCCCTCAAAATTAGTGGGTGGTGGTATTTCTAAACTTGAAAAATATGAAGAAGAAGGAAGAGGAGGAGGAGGAGGAGAGGAGGAGGAGGAAGAGGGTGACTTCTTGGTTTGTGCTTGAGGTAGTTAGTCTCACTTATCAACTTGATGGCAGCTAGATCACCTAGGAGGCAGTCTCTAGGCATCCCTATGAAGGCTTACCTAGATTAGGTTAGTTGAGATGGGATGTCCCACCCATATGGATCATACTATTTTCTAGTCTGGGGCTCTAGAGTGAATATACAAATAAAAGAAAACTAAGTAGGCCTATCCCTACCCCTGTCTCTCTGTTTCTTGACTATGTTTGGATGCAATGTGACCATGTGGCCTCCTGCCACTGCTGCCACTGTAAGACAGTTGCCTCTTGTCAGGTATTTTGTCCAGCAATGAAAACAGTAAGTGATACGGTGCTGGGGAGACAAAATCCAAACCTCTTGAAAGAAACTACAAGGTTTCCATGATCCCACATGGTTTTTAATTCTTTAGCGGCCATCTTGGATCTGTCCTGGGTTTATGGAAGTGTTCCTGTGGTCCTCACTATACTAAATGAGTTGTTCTGCTCTGATCATATCCTCCTCTGTCTCCATGATGTCATGGTACACTTCGTCCAGTAGGTCGATGGACAGTCTCTTTTGAAGAGAACTCAAGTGCAAGAGCTTTGTAGAAGTGATGGCTCCTAACTGTCCCATGGTGCTCTGGTCCCTAGGGGTATACATGTCTTCACCGATGAATAGAAATTGATGAGAACTACATTCACTTGATCTCAGTGAACGCAGTTTAACTTTTGTTCCCTACTTACTTTACAGAATAATAAAAATATTTTAACTGTTTGTTGATTATAGGGAAAAAAATGAATGAATGGCACCTTAATTTGCTTTCTGTGATAAAACGCCATGACCAAAAGCAACTTGAAAATGAAAGGGTTTATTTGGCTTACAGTTTATGGTCCATCATCAGTGGATGTTGAGTCAGAAACTCAAGGTAGGAGCCTGGATGCAGGAACTGAAGCAGAAACCATGGAAGAGTGCTGATTACTGTCTTGCTCAGCATAGCCTATAGGAGGGTGCTGCTTACTGTCTTGCTCAACGCGATTTCTTATACCACCATGGGCCCCCTCCCAGGGCTTGCCCTGCTTCCGGTGAGCTGGGCTCCTCCAGCATCAATTATTAATTAAGAAAATGTCCTACAAACTTGCTACAGGCCAATCTGATAGAGGCATTTTCTCAACTGAGGTTTCTTCTTCTCAGAGGACCCCAGCTTTTGTCAAGTTCACACACACACACACACACACACACCAACCAGCACAAAGGCTAGCAATATCAAATACTATCATAGACAAGAGAAGAGGAAGAAACTTCTATTGCCTGTAGTGACTAAATAGTCATTTCTATTGGAAAGACCCAGTTCAGTTGAAATGGCAGCATGGTTGGAGAGCAAATACTCATTTCCAGTCGGGACAGCTCTCCACTCCAACACAAGAAATCTGTCACTGGGTGGAAGAAGAAAAGAACATCTTAGCTTGAAAGAATTAAAAACAAAGAAGACAAAGAAACCAAATACATTTGTAAGCACAGAGAGAAAAACAAGCACTACTAGGACAATTTTAATATCACATGGTAAGACTGGTTTATGGGAAGATTTTAGTCCTCTTTCAAGTCATTTCAGTGGCCTCTTGACTTACACATTACATTTACGTTATTAACTAATAGCTTTTACAGGCTCTGCCATTTTTTAACTCCTTCCTCTGTGTCCCTCAAAGAAGAAAATAGTTATTAGAATAATCTAAGGTTGGTCTCAGTGTGATCGTGTAGGAACCCCAGGGAGTTTGTCCTTTGCTTGCATGGTTGACATTAGCCACACGGAACAAATGTCCTTTCTCTGTCTCACCCACATAATCTTCTATGACCATGTCCACATTTTTTTGATATTTACATAGGTTTATCTGCTTATTTCGTGTTGCATCTTGTATAATTTTTCTGCTCCACTCTCCAAATTGTTAATATTTATGTTTAGTTGTCTCCAATATATATTTTAGTCAATGATATTTCTTTAAATCTGTACACTTCTAATTTTTAGTTTCTAGAGCTTTGTAGAGCTCATTTTCAAATGTGCCTCACCTCAGAGGGGTAGGGACAACACCTTTTAGCTGCTTGTTTTTATATTTCCACCTTTTATTTCCTTCAATGTTTTGTAAAGGTTACTTCATATTCTTTGCTCAGTAACTCCAATATTTAAAATTCCTGTTGGACTAAATGTGATGTTTGTTTGGATGCCTTCATGTATTGCTTGCTGATTATAACTTACATTTAGTTGAATTTGGTCTGTGGAGCTGGATTGAGAATGTGCTTTTCCAAACCCTTCTCTCTGTGTGGTGTGATGCTCTCTGGGACTGCTGTGACTCATTTCACAGCCTGGGGCTTCGTGGGGTAGTTGCTTTCCATCAATACCCACCAGGTTCCTTTTCTGGCTGCAGCTGGCATCAGGCCAGTCTGTCTTGGTAGATTTTGGCCCTTCTTGAGTTTTTCCTATGACCCTAGAAGCTCATGGAACTTTTTGTTTAGTAGCAAAAGAGGCTTTTTTTTCCAGTTTCCTTGTATTTCCTTTCTAATTCTACTTTCTTTTCCTATCATTTCATTAGTTATGCTTCCTAAGATAAGCAACAATGCTCCATCTTGGTCTCAAAGTATTTGCTGTCATGGTTAATTCTATCTATCTATCTATCTATCTATCTATCTATCTATCTATCTATCTATCTATCTATCTATCTATCTACATAGCCCCAGCTGACCTGGAACTTTGTATATAGACCAGGCTGGCCTCCACCTCACAGAGATCCACCTACCTCTGCATCATAAGTGCTGGAATTAAAAACATGTGAGACCATGCCCACCAGCCATGGTTATTTTTGTGTTAAATTTGCCTGGTTGTCAACTATTCAGTCATTGTTTTTTTTCTAGATGTGGACTTTGAGTAAAGCAGATTGGACTCTTCATGGCTATCTAGAACTGTCCACTGCCCATCTGTGTATGTTGGTCTTCTCAGCTGCCATTACCACAGAAGCCAGTTCTTCCATTCAACCTTTCTGTTTCTCTCGACAACCCTCTCCTCATCTTCTCAATCATCATTTCCCAGAGCTGAGAGCCCGGACCATACTTAGCACGTGTTGTTAACAGTGTCTACTCACTGCTACTCCAACAAACTCCAGAGACTCTTCCTAGTCCCAACCTCTTATCTTTGACTCATATGTATAACTGGATATATATGTATGTCAAAGCATTTCTGAAACAAAGTCACCCAATTCTATCTCCCCCCTAGACTGAGTACCCTCACCACCTTCTCCATAGAAAGTAGGTCCCTTATCTCTATGCTTTCTCTCTCTCTCTCTCTCTCTCTCTCTCTCTCTCTCTCTCTCCCCACCTCATACACAGTGCATTAGGAAATCTGGATGCTTCCTCTTTGACATATAACAAGAATCTGATCACTTGTTGCTACCACATAGGCCAAAGGCATGTTCAAATTTCTGCTGAGTAGTAGCTCTCACATCCCATCTTTTCCCTGTTCCTGGGCTTCTACTCTAGTGACATTTATTCTGGCTGCACAGAAAAATCTGTAAAAGGATAAGCCCTATCCATCACCCCTCTGCCTCCAACTAGTTAAAGTGGGTTTTGTTTGTTTGGTTTGGTTTGGTTTGGTTTGACTTTTTTCAACACAGGGTTTCTCTGTGTACTACTGGTTGTCCTGGAACTCTCTGTGTAGACAGAAAGAGGCTTTGTAGCCTCAAACTCTGCCTGCCTTTGCCTCCTGTGCTACAATCAACCAGTTAGTCAAAGTTCTTGACTTGCTGAGAGGTGAAGACTCTATACAATTGCCTAAAAGATCCCTGTCTGTCTTGTTTCCTTCCTCCTATTTCCTCTACCTGCTGCCCTGAGGGTGTGTTCTGTCCACACAGGCGGTCTTCTGGTTGTGGTTATGGTTGTATTCGCCACAGGAAGTGTTCTTCCCACAGATGGCTGCTCCCATCGCACAGCCCTCGCGGTCTCCAGTCTTTGTTTAATGCCTCCCTATCTGGAGGCACCCTCCAGATCCTACCATCTTCTCTCCCGTCCTCTATCTGAGCCTCCTCTGCTTTGATTCCACAGCATTTATCTTATATTTGACCATTTGGGTTTTGAAAATATACTTTCGGCCTCTGCCTCCCCGTCCCCACAGTGCAAGTTCCGAGGTATAGGATTTTTATTTCAGTTTCTGTGGAGTTCTGAATACAATTTACCAACCATGAGCACTGCATAAATATATATTGAAGAAAATGAAAAAAAAAAAAAAAGATGACTGTGAGTATTCATTACTAGAAAGAGCATAGGAAGGAAAGAGACATTCTCTCTGATTGTTTGGGGCTTATAATTTGTGCAGTAGCTCAAGATATTGTGTGCCTTCCCATACAGTGTCATCAGCCTGCCAATCACAGTGTACACGCTCAGTCCCTGAAGACGCTTTGATTTCAGGCACTTGAATAACACCCCTGGGTTCTGCAGGTTGTTCTTAACCCTGGACCAAAGTGTTTCGATCACACCCATAAGTGTTCCTCATTCAGCCACAGCAAGGATGCTCGAACTTCCCCTTGAGATAGCACATTCTTCACTTGCTTCCCAGCCTCTGTGTTCCCTGTTCTCAGCCTAGGCAGCTCTGACTCTTTCTTTTATATTCAACTGAAGTTCAAAGCCTCTGCAAACCTTTCCCCAGACACCTGGCAATGACTCATGTCTGGGTCCTGGGAAGAGTTTGTGTGGGGTTTAGTTACAACTCCAGTATGTATCCTGTTGCACTCCATGTGTGCGTGTTTGTGTGTCTCTCAAATAGACAGAGAGCAAAGTCCCGACATCCTCCTTTTTGTTCCCAGGTTTTCAGAGCACCAGAGTACTCTTTATTTTTGTTCACAGGAACAAAGACATCTTTGATTTTATTTTCCTTAGGCTTCTTTCTTGCTCCCATTTTCCCCAAGTAAAATGTTTAAAGGTTGTTCACATAACATTAGAATCACGCATTTTCCTAAATGTAATCAGTTTGCCCTGAACACAGCATCTTGGAATATCTGTAGATATTCTTGGAAGGAGGTAGAGGACAATATCTTCAGACAAGACTCCAAACATTATTCATCTGGTTGCTAAGCTAAGTAGCAGCAACAGCTCTCTTCCCAAATTTGCTGCTTTAGTTTACATAGGGAAGTCTAGATAAAGAAAGTACAATTTTAAAACTGGGCACCATAGTCTGTAGTTCCAGCTCTAGGGAGGCTGAGGCAGAAAAATTATAACGGGTTCAAGGTGAGGCTATGCTGAGACCTGTGTTAAAAAATATTTTTCTTCTTCATTAGTAAAGATGATTAGGATATATTGTTGGGTGTTTCTGAAAAGTTTTTCATACAAAAAATTTAAGGTTTAGAATAAAATGTTTAAGTATGGAGTAGCTCCTATTGCATGTCCCCAAAGAAAAGCACTTTCTTTCCCCAAATCGAACACAACATCCACAAGGCATGAACCTAATTTGTGTTTTGATTACACTGGACAGAATCTAGTAACCCCACACCCTAAGAAGTGGCTCTAACCCAGGGTGACACAGTCTGTATTTGTCGAATGGCCAATTTAAAAAAGAAAGCAATTGCTTAAAGGCCCTTTGTTACATAATAATGTTGTATTCAGAGGGAGAGGGAAAGTTAGATTAATACAAAAGGCAATTCTTTCCATTTTCCACTTTATCCAACCAACCAAATCAATTCTTTGCTTCTGTATTGAGGGCGCTTCCTGCGACTTTACTCCAAGCCACGGAACTTCCCGTGGGCTGCCATTCAGCTGCTGGCCACAGTTTTACGCACCTCTCCAGGGCAGCTGGAAAGACTGACATGTGGGAAGAAGCCTGCTGATGGGTGGAGATTATTTCCAAATGTGGTTTGTCCTTGTTTTGCTCAAAAAATCTGAACAGAATTCCAAAAGAAAAAAAAAAGAAAGAAAGAAAAAAAAAAGTAGGCAAACATGAGAGTCATTTCTGACCATTAGAGAATTAAGTTAAGGAGGGGCCACTTCAGGCTCCAGCCTCAGGGTTTCCAAGTACTGGGAAGAGCACAAGGCTAGATCTCTGCAATAAAATATTCTTGACCTTTCAATCAAGCTGATGGCTACAGTACATTAGGAAAACAAGGGTGAATTAACTGGGTAATTTGGACTAAGCTCGTCCTTAACAATCTTTTCTCATTTAAAGATATCTGAGACCTGGCCCCACATTGAAATAGCATATGCTGGAATTGAAGAACCTTTTCAGGAGACAAATATTTCACTAAGCATATCAAACTTGACGAGCAAGTCCTCTATATCCTCAGTGGTGAATAAAACATGTTTGGACTTAAAATTTTAGATTTATTTCAAGTAATAAGTAAAAGCAGTCTGATGAAGTAAGAAAAGTGGTATTTTTATACAATTGTCATGAGCAGATAGAAGGACTTTTTGAGGGCAGGGATTTAAGAGTGCACTGGCAAATCAGAACATGAGTCCTTAAGCATATGATCTTAATATGAAATCATGAGAGAGGGAAGCAATTTGCAGTATAAGTCTAGTAGTTGATTGAATATATAAAATATTTCACAAAAATCATCTCCCAATAATATCTGCTCAGAGAAGCACTTATCTGGCCATGGCAGAGGACCTGTGTGGTACCCTTTCCTCTCTCTGGCAACATTCTCCTTGTATGGTGGGAGGTGCTTTCTCCAGGCCCTTAAGCCGTTTTTGTTCTACCAGCCAGTCTTTTACCATTCACAAAATCAAAATATCAGCAACTTCAGAAGCCAGAGGATGAACAGCTATTAGTCCTTGGCGCTCAGCCATTGTCATCTACTTCAGGCTGCTTGGCTGGTAGACAGACTACCGACGCATCTGAGGGGAGCAGACTTGACAGGAGAGTCAATGAGAGACATTTTGACTCTTCTCTTGAGTCTCTGAGATCCCCAGAAATGAAATTTTCCTCCTAGGGCGAGAGTTGCCCCAGGATTATTGTAGAATTCCTTCATCCTTCTACTTAAACCTAGAGTAAATTCCTTTGTCACTTGTGGAGTTTGACCCTAGAGACAGGCGTTTCAACATATACCTGACACTTAATGCTAATGGGAAGAGATTGTATTGGAGGTGAGAGACGTATAACTCTTGGCCTCATTAGTTTGCTTTAGCCTACTATTGAGTTAATGTATTGTATATTGTCAGAAGTTTTTGCAACAATTTTCTCGAACATTCGATCATCACTTGACACCCTTTGTTAATGTACAGCTAGAGCTTATATTAAGGAAGAGGAAAGAATGCTATTCATTGAAATTACAGATTTTTCCCCTGTCTGAAATTTTATTTCAGCTCCCAATACCTTTATAGCACTGTTGATATTTAAGGGGACTACTTTGTGCTATGCTTAAGTTATTGATTTAAGAACATATAGATGATTAGAAATGTCTATACACCTTCTGTTCATGTCAACCAGTAAACAGGACGCCTGGATTCCAGTCTGTGATGCTTGGTTTGCTAACTCTGGAGTGGGGTTTGTTGCCTAACCTCTCTGTGTTTCAGGAAAAAGAAAACTTTGGAATAGAGGAAGAGGTGGAGGTTGTTCCAGCTTCAAAAAAATCCCATGGTCATGACCAGAAAAAGTGTCAGTGGTCTTAAGAAGATTTGATGATTAACAATAAATATTACTTTTTACTGTTTTATTTGGCTTGTTTATTAAGAGAGGGGGATGGAGGGAGAGGGAGAGGGGGAGGGAGAGGGGGAGGGGGAGGGGGAGGGGGAGGGAGGGGGAGGGGGAGGGAGGGGGAGGGGGAGGGAGGGAGAGGGGAGGGGGAGGGGAGGGGGAGGGGGAGGGAGGGGGAGGGGGAGGGGGAGGGGGAGGGAGAGGGTTAGTTCTGTGGAGTAAAGCACTCAGTCTCTGGCTGAACCACCAAGAGGCTAAAACAAGCCAACAGCCTCCTCCAACCTAAAAGTAAACACCCAAGAGCTTCAGAATCATGGAAGGATATTTTAAAAGATGACCCGATTTTTATACTTGTCTCATTAAAAGAGAAAGATTTTGATTTTGAAATTAAAATGTCAAATCGAAACATGATAAAATTAGATATACTTCGTCATTCCTGTAAAATTTTCTTAAAAATTTAATGATATATTAAATGTACATTATTAAAATTAATGCCATCAAGTTTGGCAGTTTTCTTTTCTTTTCCTTTTTTTTCACAACTGGGGGAACAAACCCAGAGCTTTAGGGGATGGAAGCTGGCCAAGTACTCCCCCGCTGAGTCATATGCCCCGTTCTACTTTGAGAATTTTCAAATTGTGAAACATTAAAAAGTTCCTAGCTTTTGTTGTTGTTGTTTTTGGTTTGCTTGTTTGTTGTTTGTTCTGTCCCTACAGGTCAGTTATAGGAATCCAGCCTCAAGTCCAGTACCACAGTTTGGCTCTCTCTCATAGCTTGTTTGGTCCCTGTTTGGGTGCTGTGAGGAAGGCGAGGAAGGCTCAGAGCCTCGCTTTGAATGCTAGTCCCATGTTTCCTGACAGCCACTCCCACTCCGGTGACTCCTGCCCCATGAGGACTCCCCAGCTGACTGACACCCCCGATGCATCCACTACATCTCCCTGCTTGGCTTATCTTTACCCCAGACTCTCTGTGCCTCCTCCTCCTAGATGGAACCTGGACTTCTTCCCCAGCCCAGTAGATAACAAACACACTCCACCCTCTGTACTTTCTATTTGCTACATGGTTTTATCCAGCATGCACAGGCTTCTGATGTGTCATGTGCTTTTCCTATTTGTTGTGCTTATTATAAGTCTGTGCCTCCCATGCACACTGGAATACATAATCCAAAAAGCTAAGGTGTCCTTGTGCCTGCATCCTGCCTGTACCAACTCGCGCATCTAAGGCAAAGTGAGTACCTAATAAATCTCTGTATAGATGACTGAATGCGTGCAGAAAGGATGCTCTCTCCTTATTCACATGTGGATGACTTTCCTTTCTGGTTGCTTGATTTGATCAACGTTTTCCGACTGAACTTTTCCCTCCAGGTCATTTTTTTTTTTTTTTAAGAACAGTGTGACCTGTCTGCTCATCTCACCCAGTAGAAGTCAGTAACAGTTAGGGACCACACACATAGTCCAAGAACAGTTTCTGAGGACACCCCTTTAACAAGGACTATGGGAACCATAACTTCTCCAGGAAACCAGGTTTAGTGCTGGGGATATAAGGGGTGTTCTGCAAACTGTCTAATGCCCCAAGCACCTATAAAAGGCATTAACAATACTGGTTTGCCTTACCTTGGCAAATCCGTCAGAGGCCCAAACACACTAGGTGTGGAGCATGCTCCTAAAGAGCGGTTTCCGATATTAGTTTGTTAGGAACAAACAAACAAACAAGATGAGTGTGTTCTTTTGTATGGATTCTCATCATTTAAAATTAAATTTAAACATGGCTTTATGAAGCTCATGGGAGATCATATGGGGAAACATAAAATTTAGAAATATTTCACTTAAAGTATCTTTCAGAATATTTGTCTCTAACCTTGAATGTCTGTCTCTTTGCACACTACAATGGGGCTGTGGGGGTCTCTTAGTGCATTCCATCTAAAATGATATTTAAGAGGTACAAATGTAAAGATCTCCTCAGAGCTGCAAAACACAGTTTGGAGAAAAAAAATGTTTTTTTTTAACCACAGTGTCTCTGGTAAAAACTGAAAAAAGATTTGGGTATAATTTTGCTTCTATAATTTTGTTTGTTTTTAGTTGATGGCACCTTGATACGTATGGATAACTTAAGAGGAAGAAAAGTGTTCATGATATATCAAGACTGGTTTTGAGATGCTATCATTCACAGTGGGAATCAGAGATTCCATTCTTGGGCACAATTTAAGAGGCATCGACTAGATGGAGAAGGTGGGCGGAGTGTGAGCCAAGGGGCATGCGTAAGAGGGAACATACTGTGATTGCTGTCGGCAAATGTTCCCAAAGCTACATGCAGAAGAGCCTGGATGTTCTGTGCTTGGAAAGCAATTGCAGTTCTAGATTCAGATTTGTGGACGATTTGATATACTTTGTTTCATATTTTGTCAGGGTGACTTATAGTTCGAACATCGTTATTATCACTCCCTTTTAGGGTGGTCATACTGGTAGAATTGGTGCTTGTCCAAGGTCAGAGCTAGGAAATTATAGATCTAGTAGCTTCCCACTCTACTTACAATTTAAACCCGGTTATGTTTTTACCAATACCATTATCCACCATCTGAGTTCATAGAGACACACAGTTCAGTTCCACGGAGCCGGCAGTGGGACCTTAAAGAGAAAATGCCACTGTGCAGTGAGGGACGGTCCCTGGGAGCTCAAGCAAGTGATAGATACTTGTTTTGCAAGGATCTGGCTGGCTGGCTCTCTCTCTCTCTCTCTCTCTCTCTCTCTCTCTCTCTCTCTGACACACACACACACACACACACACACACACACACACATGCACACACACCTCTACAAATGCTATCACAGAACCTTAGGACTCTGGCTGTGAGGCCTACTCAACTGCAAGATGGAGCTGAGTTCCCTCTGTCAGCTACTGGGAGGCGCAACACCTTCGTTTCTGTGAATTCATAAGTCGGTATTTTTCACTTGTTTTGTTCATTCTGCCCGACCCTCATCACATGACTGAGTGACAATCTGAGGGACCCGTGGGTAGGTAGAGAGTACACACAGAAGTCAGATGGTGTTGTAAGTTACTAGAGAAGATTCTTAGGCATGCACTTTTGTTATTAGGATAAGCAAAGAATGTGAGTGGAGAAAACACAGGTTTTAAAATGATAAGCAGAGAATCCTACGTGGTGGAGGGAGGAAAAAAATCACCGTAGGGTGTCGATTTTGTTGTACATTCTCCTCTTTGAAAGACAGATACTTTTTGTTGGATAGATAATGATCTAACTTCAACAGTTAAAGAGAACCTTCCTTGTGTTGAGCACAGTACTACGCTCTGGGGAACCCAAAATGAGCTAGGTCAAATCTCTGTCCTTTTAAGGATTACATGGTCCAGGAAGAAAAGACCACTAAAGAAAGAAAGTAGGAAAGATAATCACAGGAACTCAAGAGTTCTATGAAAGTACAGAAGAAAGTGTCTAATGTATGGTGTGTGGGGTGTGGATGGCCAATTCCAGGAAGAAGTCTTTGTGGATGGTATTAATTCACCTGGCTAAGTGAGGGATGGATTTCAAGTGGGAGGAGCTATGGAGGGATAGCCTCAAAGCCTGTGGAATCTGTGTGGTGTATAGACATGGCAGAAGATGGAAGAGCTGGTGAAGCGGTTGTGGAATCAGATTCTAGTCTACTGCCAGACTCCACCTATGAGGGTTTGTTGGCAGTTACATGGAACTCAAGCAGAAGTGAATCTAGAAAGTCATGACCCTCAGAGTGGCTAACAGTAGGACTCCTTTGACCAAGTAGTAACAATAGACACAGATTGGTCACCTAGAGTTAACAGGAAGAAATCGCTCTCTGATTTTCAGTCAGGCAGCTTAAACAGAGAAAGTTGGGTGTTTACTTGGAATGGAGAGGGATTGGGAACTAAACTGGGTGACACTGGAGTGGCCTTGCGCGTTCTATGGTAGACCTGGCATTGAGACCATGTGGCCATTGTGGTTTTGTGTGGATGACTCTTTTGAACTGAACTCAGGAAATGACCTAAAAGTGACTTGTGCAATAAAATAATAAAGAGGACACTGAAGTAGTCATCATCAGAAAGCCCCGTTTGTGAATTTCGGATCATCCAATAGAAAGACCCCCCCAGAGCCAAACAAAAGTCTGGAATCCCACCCAGCCCTTTTCCCTCCCGCTTCCAACCCTGGGTGTACAGGACCGGAGGCATCCCAGCACACAGGGGTCTCTACACCAGGGGAGACCTCGGAGACTCTGGAAGTGGGAGGTGGGTGAAGCAGGAGGAAACAAATAAGGTGGTAGGACCACTCTAGCCACACTTCCTGACCCCCGGCAGGGACACCTTCCACCACCCACGCGGTCCAGCTCTGCCGGGAGGGGACCACAGGACGTCAATCCCAGGCGCCCCGCCCCCTTCCGCGCCGGGCGGGGTCTCCGCGCCGCCGCCACGGGCGCACGCGAGGTCGCGCGGACGGGGCCGGGCCGCGGGTGCCGGGAGGTGGCCGGGCCACCCGCGCCGCCGCCCCCAGCCTGACGCACGGAGGGCCGGGCAGCGATTTGCCGTGGTCCCGCCGCCCGGGCCGCTCCGCCCCCGGCCCGCCTCCCTCCCGCCTCGCCCAGCTCTCCGCCCGCCGCGCCGGCGTCCCCGCGTCGTCCCCAACGCCCGCCAGCCCGGCCCGCGCCAGCCAGGTGAGTGCGGCCGCGCGGGGCGGGGGGCGCAGGCCGCGCGGGACAGGGACGCGCGTGGCGCGGGCGGGAGGGCGGCCGCGGTCCCCCCCAACCCCGCTACGCCGCCCGCTGGTCCGCGCCCGCCGCAGACAAAGCGCCCGAGGTGCGAGCCCCGCGGGCCCTCCCCGCTCCCGCCGCCTCGGCCTCGGCCCGCACCCGTTGCGCCCGCGCCCTGGCGGGGTTTCTGGGCCCCGAATCCAGCAACAGGTTTGAATGTCAGCCTGGATTCATGGGGTCCCCTCCTTCCCCGCGTACGAGCATCCCGGGCAAGTCCCCGCGCCCCCGCATCCCGGCCCGCTCCTTTGTGTGTGCCGGTAGCTGCCGCTGCGGGACGCGGGCTGCAGGGCCCGAGCTTCGGGGTTGCCTGTAGGGCTCGGCTTCCTCGGGGCCTGCGGGCGGGTCACAGCCCTCCAGTCACAGACAGCCACAAAGGGAGGCCGGAGATACTTGGCCAGGGTGTGGGGACCTGCGGTATCTAGTGTCCCTTATAGAAAGAAGGACAGTCTCAGTCTGCCCGGCTCTGGAGAAGATGGTGGGATTCACCCTGTCTGTGGCTGGGCAGACACTGACAGCCCCTTGACTCTCCAGGCTTTGACACCTTTTCACACATGGCCCTTACCCAGAGAAGTTGGGAATTCTGCTGTGGGAATAACTAGACAGCTGCGGTTTGACAGGTCTTAGCTGTCTTCAGGTTTTGTCTGTATCCAGCATAACCCTCCATGCCTGCCAGCAGTTTGACAAGCTCTTACATTAAAATTGGCACTCAGGGTACCCCAACCCGCCCCATGTTGGAAAATCCCTGAGGCTTTCTTTGGTTGAATCAATTTTATTTTTTTATAGGGGGATGGATTTACTCCCATCAAGGAAGAAATCACAATAAAGAACAGTTTATCTTTGTTTACAAACCTTGGGACTTGTCACACCTAGCTGGTTTCATCGGTTGCTATTTTAGTATAACAATACTAAATAGAAGGAAAATATCTTCCCTTTGCTTTAGGCAATAAAATACTTTCTTTGTTCTAGAACCAGGAAGCCTTTATACATAATACTTTTTGGTGGACAGAACTTGGTTGGCTGCCTTTACCCTGTAACAATGACAACAATAAACCTCCAAAGGAATTATTGAGCATTTGCACATCTCTATTGATTATTTTTATATCACCAATTCCAGGAAATCATTTTGCTGAATATGGATTCAGACATCCCAGATCAATTTAACTTTGAAAATTGGCCCTACTCGATGCATTTAAAGTTTACCAGCATTTTAACCACTGTGAACGAGCCTTGGTCCATGGAAGAGATTAGAACGCAGTGATGGATTCAGAAATTTTGAAGCACAATGCAGAACATACAAGGACAGAAAGTAGGGTCTACCTGGGTTTCAGTTTATTAGCAGGCACCTAAAGGTATTTTAAACAGGCACTCTCACTAATGATGTATCTGAAAAAAAAAATAGAAAAAAAATCCCATTTTGATGTATGTTTATGTATTCACATATGTACTCTATAAGGATCCCTAGGACAAACACAGTTTAGCAAGGCTTTTGTTGTTGTTGTTTTTGTAACAAGATTTTGTAGCAGATTTGTATAGTTTCTTTGGAATAAGTTCACTTTATTAAAAACACCATTCATGTGTAGTCTCTTACTTCCAATTTTTTTTTTTTAAGCTTTTGAAAGCAAGCACAGTAATGTCTTGGGGGGAAAGTAGGCTGTTTACTATAGTGTGCTGGTTAGTTTTGTTAACTGGACTTACCTGGGAAGAGGGAATCTCATGTAAGGAATTGTCTCTATCAGATTGTCGTACTGTATGTCTGTGGGGGCATTTTCTTGTTTAATGGTACATGTGGGAGGGCCCAGGCCACTGTGGGCTGGTACTGTTTCTGGGTGGGTGGTCTTGGCTTACATAAGAAAGCAAACAGAGCAAGCCATGGAAGCAAGCTGCTTCTGCCTCAGTTCCTGCCTTGAGTTCCTGCTCTGGTTACCCTGCTGGAAGGGAATTGCTGGTGGATTAGACCTTGTAAAGTGAAGTTGGTCAGTGTTGCCTTACAGTAGCAGAGGCCTATAGGATAGAAAAGCAGGATATTTTGAATTAAAGGAGGAGAAACAGATTTCTGTAGTAGGCTTGTTTGAGATTTATTTCATGTTCACTCTTATAGTGGACGATTTTGCAGTTTTGTGTATTCATGAGATTATGTAAACATCACAGCCAATTCTAGGCAAGCATAACTGCTCCTTATCTCCGTGGATTTATTTGTCTTTCTTGGGCATGCCCTATGTGATCTTTAATTCCTTAGCTTGTCATCAGTGTGCATCTATATTACAGCATACCATTTTTTATAACAGAATAGTATTCCACTGTCTGGATATACCAAAATCTACTAACTCAGCTGATGCGCGTTTGGGTTCTTTTACATTGACTGTTTTGTGTAATGCGGTGGTGCATACTCATTTTCAGATATTTTATGTGTATATTTTCATTTCTCTTGGGACTATACCTCTGAGTGGAATTCCCGGTCACATGGTGAATACAGTGTTTTGAGGGACCACTGAACTGTTTCCAGTAGCCGCTGTTCACTGACACTCTCACCACTAGTGTGGGAAGGTTCTATTGTCTTTAGTTAATTTGTTTTTGATGTGGTGCTGATGACGCTCAGACTCTCACACATGCAGGCCTTTTACTAGCTCAACCACACCCCCAAGCCCTGACCTGAGGGTCCCCCTTCCCATATTTTTACTGCTAACGTCTATTTTATTTGATGAGCCCTGCCAATCCTAATGGCTGTCAAGTGATGTGGCTTTTATTTGCGTTTCACCTTCTTATGTTCCTATTAGTCCTTGCATGCTCTCTTTGAAGAATGTTTATAGTTTATGCCTGTGTAGGTATTTTCGTATTTATCTCTAAGTTGCTCTAGAAGGTAGGCTTTATGAGGTTTACTGGTAGGTGCAGAAAGATTCTATGGTTTGCTTGTTTTTAAACTTTACACTTAGAGACAGAGTCTGCCTTCTGACTTCCTGCATTCTTCTGTTCGATGAGGCATGCAGATGTTCCATTTTGCTTGGTTAATGAATGGCAAAATTGGGGGAAAACTTAAGCCAGATATAAGGAAGCAAGTGTATGCGCATACTGCTTTGTTACCAGATTTTGTTCTGCTTTTAAAGATAAATTGATTTCTCCCATCCTAGTGGAGGAAAGTCATGGGTCCCTTATTTTAGATGAGGAAACAGAGCATCTAGTTCTTGGTGCCTACCTGATCCTAGACCCCTTGTTCATTCTTTCAGACAACTAGCCTATAAATTCGGTGGCTTCTATTTTCCCATTAATTTATTCCCTCTAGGGCTAAAATAATTGAATGATTTGTACAAAAATAATCATATTTCTTTGAGTTAAACTGAAATTAAATTTTAGCTTGGAGGGTGCAGTTTCACTTTGAAACTTTTATGCAACCCTTAAAATTCTAACGTGCAGAGAATTTCCAACTCTGTAGAAGCTAGGTGGGGCCCATATAGTATTTATTCTTCATTGCAAATCCATTGAGCAGTGTGGTACCTGACACATAGGCAGGGACTGACATTTGTCAAATAAATGAGTACAAATACATTTATTAATTAGAAAAAATATTTTTTTAAAAGAATGCGATTTAGAAAATCTGGCATAGATTGGAAATTGACTCAACTCTCCGCACCATGTCTTATGCAAGTAAGTGGTCTGTTTAAGAACCTGTTGTCCAGCCTGCTTGGTTCTACCATTACCCAGTAGACACTTGGAATAGTTGGACCCTGGGTCTCTGTTGATTGAGTGAATGAGCGTGTGAGTGAATAAAAAGAATTAGTGTTGACTGTCCTAGCTAGAGCAGCTGCAGGAAATGAATAATTAGGCTCTGCTTTTCATAGGTATTTTTATTTATCAGACATGGAACGTGCTAGCTATAAAAACTGAAAGAATCCTGGAAGTGTCTTCCCTTACTTCTTGTTTTTTTACTTCCCCTCGCCCCTGCAGCCACCCATGTAAATGGTGTCATTCCCATTTCTATACCTGTATCTTTGCACTTGTGTGTGTGTGTACACACACATTCCCATGACTCACAACACGCAAACAGAACAGTGCGTTCACGGGAGGCTTTCTTCCCGATGGGATCATAGTTCATGGAATCTTCTGCTTTTCACTTGAATATATTAAGACTTCCGCTTCTGTAGTCACATGTGATAAATACAATGTTTATGTTCCCTTTTCAGTTTGTCCTTGCCGGATTTTGGTGTCCAGATTAAACAGAGCCTTCAGAGATTAGTGGGACACTTTCCCTGTTTCTGAGCTCTGGGGCAGATAGAGATGCCTGTCTTGTCGGTATGCATTAGCTATCACCTGACACCTGTGGGGAACGGAGCACCCTGAGATGACCTTTCTGATTTTCCCCATTCTTTCTGTACTATCAGATTCCCACACTTGTTTTCTGTTACACTTTATGAGTCGACAAAGGTAGATGATTAACTAAGTCAGTATATGTAGGGTCACAGTGGCTTTTCTCATAGAGAATGATACTGTAAGCCCTACATGTCTGTTTGCTGGCTGTGAATCATAGGTGGGCTTCTTACTGTTCTAATTCCACTGTCTGGTCATACAGTTCGATAATTTCTATTCACAGGGTCTGGGAATGGTAAATGAAATATGGGGTCATCATATGAGAAAGCCAAGTAGTTGCATCTAATAAAAATGAAAAAGACTGGAGGTATAGTGTAGTTGGTAGAATGCTTGCCTAACATACAAGACACCCCCTTGTCAAGTCCCTGCACTACATAAACCAGGAACGGGAGCATGTGCCTGTGATATCAGCACTTGGAAAGGTTAAAGATCAGAAGTCCTGTCCTTGGCTGTAGAGGGAGTTTGAAGCCAGCTTGGCATATGTGAGACCCTCTCTCATGAAGACTATAGTTGGGCCTTGTAAGAGTTTTCAGTGGGAGAAGGTGCTTGCTGGCAAGCCTGATGTCCTGTCCTGAGACCCACCTGGTATGGAGCGAGAACCAATCCCCATAAGTTGTCTATGACCTCCACAAGTATGCCTTGGTAGGTGCCCCCAACCCTGGAAAAAACAGGAAGTAAAGACAAAAAAAAAGTTTCCTAGTAGTAAACTGTCACGTGCTTTTCAGATATAATTTGTTACTGTGGCTGTTGTGATTATGCTTTAGCTTAGTAAGAACAAACCTAAGGGGACAGAGTGATGGCTCTTGGCTGGCTTCCACTGAGTTGGAAGGATTTGTAAAAACTCCAAGGCTATCTGTTTAATTTTGGCAGGCAGGTCTTTTCAAACACTTGAGTCGTTTGAGGCAGGAAAGCAGAAGAAAGTCACAGAGTGGGTTAATTAGCCTTGTGTTATCTATCATCTGTTACCTGTTATCCATTTGATTTCAGACAAGTGAGCTTCTCTCTACAAAAGGGGATGACAACACCTATTATATAGGTTAGTCGTGAGGAAGGTGACTATTTTATTGGTATTTGAGTACTTTCTCTTCTCTATCTCTTTTCTTTTTTTTCCCCTCTTTTTGCAAATAATTAGTGACCAATCAGGTTACTTGGATCAATAAAATGAACTGTAAGCCTAAGTCAGAGATGTAGACTATGTCACACCTGATAACCATTGACCTTCCTGCTCAGATCCTTAGCAAAAGAGCTGATCTCTTCCCCACCTGATAATTCCTGGCCAGGTCTTCATTCTTTAGACCTGCCCCTTCTTGTGGTGGGGGTAGCGGGCCCTCAGTACAGGGAATTAAGTGTAGTGTCCTGCAAACTGAAATACTGACATACAAACAGCCCGTCCAGGGTCGAAGGAGACTGCTTATTTATTAATGAGTTCCATGAATAAAATACAGATAGAGAATTGCTAATGAGTCCTAATGTCTGTGCTTGAGAGTGGCCTTTTTCTTTTCTCAATACTTTGCTTTGCCCATGATTGTTTTACCTACATAATTTATTACTTAGTACTCATTCCATTTCCAGTTTGTTCAGGTAGAGAGTGTGGGGTAGAAGCCCTAAAAGGAAACCCAGTGTTCTCTGACAGTGGGGGTGTATATGTATGTTAAGACCCAGACAGGACAAGTCTCTTGAAGTTCAGGATTTGCAGAAACTGCAGATTCTTGGAAAGAAGTTGAGAGAATCTGCATTAGAATTCTTGGTCTTCTCTGGACTTGCAGAGTCATTTAAAAAGGAGCCTGGCCTTGTCAGCGGGTTTGTAAAGAGCTATTGATTATATTCTTGAAAGATGGTAATATTGTTTTTCCTTTAATAGGGATTGCTAGAGCGCTTGCTTCTCTTTCAGTTTCATTGATTGGATATCTTGGCATGCTTTGAGTGAGGGATATGCAAAACTAAAAATGGTATTGGAAGATCACAAATGAAATTGATGCCTAATAATCCCACAAAGGGTTTGGGAAACTCTGTGGAGGCTTCAGCTCCTATTTAAAGAGAGTGGAAATTGCAGTGTTTAGGTTAGAGGGAACTTTTGCCAGGGTGAGCTCAGTTGCATCATGTAGATTTTCACTAACATTGAGTAAGTCTGTTAATTTTTATTTTTGGAGAATGCCAAGTGCATTGGGAGTCTGGGTAGAAGAGGAGGAACTTGTCTTCATAGAGCTTATCCTTTAAGTGGGAGGCAAGGACTGGGAATGCCAAGTGTACTGACAGAGGGCTGTCAGAGTTTGTGTCTGTCCTTCGTAAGAGCAGTGTGCTGACCTGGGTTTTGGTAAAGTGTCACCAGTCTCCTGAGGAGACAACAGCACCCATTAAAGGTGTGACTGTGTATCATTATCTCGGTTATTCCGTAGAGGTCGCTTCGCTTCATAGGAGAGGTCTCCTTCAGGAAGTCTTCCCTGTGGCTTGGGTTTCCAAACTCTTATGCTGTCTCCAAAAGCCAAAGCTGGATTTGAAACACCTCAGGGTGACTCAGTAGGCCTCCTACTGAACAACCTCTGACCTTTGTCTCAGCCCCAACCTTGCTTCCCTGCTTTACAGTTTTAATAGTTTATACATTTTATGTCCTTAATCCATTTCAGAGCAGCATGTGGTATAAATACACACACACGAACTCCATGGAAGTGAAGGCATGAGAACATGAAGGCAGACAAACTCATATGTCAGGGGCCGGATGTGGTGACTAGGCCTTGCTCCACAGGTCAGCGTGGCAGCAGGAGCTCTGAGCTGGCCTTGTTGTCTTGGGGGCGTCCAGATAGCATGAGCATTGGTGCTTACTGTCCTTGCTGTAGATAGTATACATGGCATGCTAAAAAACACAATGGGTGGGTGGCTTTTAAGTTTAGATATTTCAGGGAGAGAGACCAGTTTGAAGAAGAAGCTGACAGGGTGCTGATTGGCCAGCAGTTAGGATCCAAGGACATTTAAGGAGAAGTGAGGTTGGTGGGAAGAGTTTGAACACATAGTAGAGGAAACTGCTCCCTTCAATCTCTGAATTTTGATTTCTTGGCTTTCCCACCCCCTACATTACTTTCACAGTCTATCTTAGTCCAAGTTGTTTTCATTATAAAGTGAGTTTTGCTTTGATTAGGTAATGCATGCGTACACTTCAGTTTATATGAGGCAAGAAGACACCTGAAGACTTACTTTTATTGTTGTTCCTTGAACACTGTCCTGTGTGAAGCTGCCAGTCTTAGAATGTTCATGTGCCCTTCCAGAAGAATCTGTTTTATGCATGTGTGCTTTCTTAGCCTTTTCACATTAAAGACACCTCAGACCCTATTCCCAGTGCGCACACTGTCTGAACCTTGGCTTATTCTTTCTTCAGGCCAATGCTTGAAGGGCTTTGTTCTCCTCCCCCGCCCATTCTCATTTTACCTCTCCTCTCCCCTTTTCCCCTCCCCCCTCTCTTTCTCTCTTTCTCCCTTTTTTTCTCTTCCCCTTTCCTCCTGTCCTGCCTCTTTTTCTGCTTTCTTTGGAGACAAGATCTTATGTAGCCCAGGCTTGTCTGGAACTCTGTATAGCTGAAGATGACATTAAACTCCTGATCCTCCTGCCTCCATTTCCCAAGGACCAAGATTATTGGTCTGAGTACTGCACTTGGATTATTTATATACTTTTCTGAGATAAGCCTTGCTGTGTTGCCTATGAGCTACACTGGGTTCACATGATTTTCCTGCCTTAGACTACCACACAGCTGAGTCTACTAGTGTATGCCACAGTTACAATTGTCCTTTTAAAAATGTGTGTATGTGTGTTTATGTGTGTGAGAAGTGTGTGTGTGTGTGTGTGTGTGTGTTGCGTATGTGTGTTTGTTTCGGGGATCAGACTCAGCACCTCATGCAAGACACGTGTTTGCCTTGTCTCATGTGGGTAAATACTTTGACATTGGGCTGTATCCCCATGCACCTCACCGAGTTTCACTTTCCCCCGACCTTATCTTACAATGGTAGATTAGTCAAAGCCAAACCAACATTGGCGTGTTACTGGTAACTAAACTCCAGACTTTATTTAGGCACCATCCGCCTTTCTACTAATGCCCCTTTTCTGGCCTGTGATCCCTTCCAGAGTACTACATTGCATTGTTACTTTTCTTTTGGCCTGGCCTTGTAGTTTTGGATGACCCTAATAATTTTGAGGTGAGGACATCCTTGAATGTGTGTCTGATACTCTGCTCATCCCAGCCATGATATGGGTGTATCTTTGACAAATCCTGATATTTCTGTAAGCATTCCACTTACTTTATGTAAGCCTTGCCTTGTAACAGACACGTGGGTGATTTCGTAAGTTATAATGGCCGAGAGGATAGATGTGGGAGCTTGGTTATCTAGGTCCAAGCCCTAACTCTGCCCCATCAATGGAATCTTGGATTACCTTTTCCTGGCCATTTCCCCTGGTACCCACCTCACAGGAGTTGTGGTAAGATTAAATTAGAAATTCGTGAGAAGCTTAGGGGAGCATCTGCCCTGATTCTGATGCTGGATGAGTGCTTACTATGATTAAAATTTGTACTGTTTTTGGATGTCAGAATAATATCGTAATCAAGTCCTTTTGTTTGCTTGCTTGCTTTGTTTTGTTATTTCACAGATAATGGAGAGGGAACGGTACTTGTCAGAATATTTCCAGAAACTGGATTTCAGGTCTCTATTAGTTAGAGTTCTTTAAAGGAGCAGAGCTGATAGAATGAATACAGAACTCAAGGGGGATTTCAGACTGGTTTACAGGATGCAGTCTGGGCCCCCCAACCATGGCTGTCACATAGTCACTCAGTACATGGCACTGGATGTCTAAGCATTCTAACACTCAAAAGCCTGAAGGGTTCCTGGAGAGCTGCTGGTGTTCAGACTATGTTAGAATCCCCCAAAAGTTGGTTCTAATATGTGGAAGGAGAACCACAGCAATAGGAGAGATGAACTTGCCATCAAGAGTGAGAGCAAGCAGGCACAGAGCAGGTTCCTTCTTCCGTGTCCTTTCATGTGGGCTGCCACCAGAATGTGCTGCCTGGAGTGAAGTTGGGTCTTGCTTCTCATAACCTGGTTAAGAAAAATCTGTTACAGATGGCCTGTGTTTTAGTTGATTCTAGATATAGTCAAGTAGACAACCAAGATTAGCCGTCATGAAATTCTTGCTACTTGCAGTTCTTCTCTTTGGCATACTGCTGAATTCCCCTCCATGAAGGTACTAGTTTGCATATTGACCAGGGATATCTGAGAAGAGTGGTGTTAGAGCATTAATTGTGTAACCAAATTATTTGATCTTTGTCTATCCTTTGGCGATTTCTTTTGTTATGAATTAATTTGAGATTTTAAACTGAGGTGTTAAGAGTTTAGGATTTGCTTATGCCCATAATCCTAGCACTTGGGAGACTGAGACAGGAGAATTGCCACTGAGTTATACTATGTAAGGCTAGCTTGATCTATACAGTGAGATCCTATCTCAGACAAACAAACAAGCAAAGCTTTGGTTTGGATCTTGTTCTTCATTACTTGGGAAGTGACAGGAAACGGTTGAGGTGAGGACTAACTTGGGAAAGACTAAAATACCGTTGCCATAGGGCATGCCAGTCGAGCATTCGAATTCCATCTGGCTGACTCCTGAACTGGCAAGTATGGTGACTAGGGATGCTTGGAGACTTAAGGGAGTGGCCTTGTTGCTTTGCAGCTTTGTAATTGACCAAGAAGGCTGCCAGGAGAGGGCTGGAAGCACAGTTTGTGGTTATATAAAGTAAAGCTCAAAACACATCAGTCTGACAATTTATAACATGCAGATTTATTATTTTGCATAATAATTAGGCATGAAAGCTCTTTGCATATATAACCATGATTAGCAATAACAGTGTCTTGTAGAAGTTCTCCTTCTCCGTCGAGTGCTCCAGCTGGTCCAACTGTTGCCAGCCAGCACTTGCATCTGATACCTTCTACTGTTCAGTAGCATCATCAGTAACTGTCCTCTGCCCAGCCGTGTTCCAGTGCCTTCCTCCCCTTCTTCTCACTGCTTAAACAGGAGCAGAGTGTGTTTCCCCAGCTTGCTGCAGTTTGGGTGTCTTTGCTTTTGTCTTCTTCAGCCCTGGTCATGCTGGGCAAAAGCTTGGATGCAACACGTCCATCAAAGGCAGAAGCTGAGCCCCAGCATGGTGGTGTTGAGGGGAAGGGGAACCTTAAGCACTGGGGTCTAGTGGTGGGTTCTGTGGGGCACTGGAGGCAAGTCCCAAAGGAGTCTGGGGAGCGCTCTTTGTCTGCCTGGTGCTGAGGACACAGTTCTACTCTTCTTATCTGCCATAAAGTGCTATCTCACCCTCTGTGCTTACAAGTAGCAGGGCCCATAGAGGACACCCTCCAACACTAGCCAGAGTTCCCTTTTCTCTTGACAAGTAGGCGTCTGTGCTGTTTGTTCGAGTGATGGGAAGGTTCTTAGTTCTCAGCTGGCTGGGGTTAACAGGCTAAGTCCTCTGCTGTTTCTGAAATTTGTCTCTTGTGTTGGAGAGTCAGTGTGGGAAACCCAGCACATTACGTGTGCCTCCTACTTAACCTTAACAAGACGTACATTCCAGCACCAAGGAACACATTACTGGCACTTAGAGCTGATAGAAGGGTGGATACAACTGTGACCACCATGCAGAGGAAAGGAAAGGGATGTTGAATCAGGACGGGAAGTAAACACTTGAGTAGAATCTGAGTCTGGTTTGAAGCCTCAGGGCTCAGCCAGATGGAAGCAGACCTGTTTTCCTTCATCAGACCCAGCTGAACCCAAAAGCCAGGATTTCTCTTAGTTGCCTTAAAATATAGTTCAGTCAGCCCTACTTAATCAGAGAGGACCGACTCCTGGGGACTGGAGATACCCGCTACACAGATGCCCTGGAGCATTTAGGAACCAGGAGTGAGTTTTATGGCTGCGGAGAAGACAGGTGCAGATTCTACAAATGTGGGTGGGGCTTGTCTTGCCTTTATCCAGACAAGAGCTCTGTGCTATATACCTCTCCTGTGAGAAAGATAGCAAAGCCCTTTCAGGATCTGCGTTTATAGCAAGAAGAAGGTACTGCCAGGGCTTTGTAATTTAGGATTTGTATCCCACTTACGTCCTAAATACTCGAGAACTACCAGGCTAGAAACTGGGCTGCAGGATGTGTTAGGCCCTGGGGCAGCTGACTTACGCAGATGAGCAAACTTGGGTTCTGTTCTGTATACACAGTTTCTATTACAGTGTCCTTTGAGTGAGGCTGTTTTTGTACCTTGGAACTATTCAAACCCAGCAGTTACTCATATCTTAGTGTGAGTCATCCAAGCAGATATTTGTTTTTTCTCCTAATACTTCCTTGAGATCAGATATTTTAGAAAAAAGAATGTTGGTAGGAGAGAGACTTCTATGATTTACATCTGTTTTTGTTTGTTCAGACTGCTATTTATATCTAGTTTGTTTGTTCAGCATGTATTCTGGGGGCGTCGTAAGCAATACTGATGCACTTCTGATACTTCTAAAGGCAGGGACATCTGAAATAAAGCAGTATCAAGTTTAATGTCTGGTGTGATGCATAGATGGCATCTTCTTGTTGTGGCCTTGCTTGGAGGAGGGCAGGAGGGCCCTTTTTGGCATCTCTCTTATGGCACTGGGCATCGCACTCAGGGTCTTAAACATGCAAGGCCAGATGCTCTCCATCTGTGTCCCTGGGCCTCTTAGCATTTATAAACATGAGATAGCCTTGGTAAGTGGCCTAGGCTGGCCTTGAGCTCACTTTTCAGCCCAAGTAGGCCTTGAACTTGAGGTCTTCTGTGGTTGTTTTCTGCCCAGCTGTGGCTGGAGTGTAGGTCAGCAACATCATAGGATTTAGACATCTCTCTCAGGAGGGTGCTGGTCCTGTCCTCATGAGCTAGTCATTACAAGAGGCCCATTGCCTCAGAGGTCACGTTGAGGGTTAGGACTTTTGAGGGGACACAAGCACTCAATGTACAGCATATCTGTTGTGCGGACTCATGCGTGGCTCTTCAGTTGCTTTGGTGACATTTGAGCATGGAGCACAGGCTGCTGGAGGGAGGCACTGGTGACACGCCCACCCATATATGGTCATCGCTATGTCACGTGATTCAATGATTCAGGTCATAGGAGAACTGAGATGGCAGTGCTGAGGACTGAGCTCAGGGCCTTGGGTATACAAATGTGTGTTCTGCCACCTAACCACAGCCCAACACCAGAAGTAGACTTAAAACAAACAAGCAAGCAAAAAAACAAAATGTGTTTTATCCCATTCAATTATAAACAATGCCTACTTAACCAGTAAGAAATGTGCTCAGTGGAGTTTGTTAATGGGAGCCCAATTCTTACATCACACATAGGCTCGGACTCGGACAAGGCTAACTTCTGCCATCGAGGCTGTACTATGAATTTCACCTTTGCCCTTTCCTTTGGTCCCTCTCCCTGCGGGTCATTTAGAAGCTGCCCTTAGTTTTGAAATAGCTGAAAATTTATCTCCCTTTCACCGGTGTTGTTGTCTCTGATTTCTAGCTTGGTTTTATTGTGATCAGAGAAGACATTCAGTCTGATCTTAGCTATTTCAAGTTTACTGGGGCTTGCCTGGGCTCATCGTCGGTTGTGGTCCGTGGATATTTTGAAACACTGGTACATTCTACTGTTTGATACATTGTTCCATAAATGTTGATTAGGAATTGTGGCTTGATCTGGAGCTGTTGGGTTCTTTATTGTTGATTTTCTGTTTTATGAACTGTTAAGCGGCTAGGACAGGGTGACAGAGATGGGGGGAGGTGGAAGGGGAGAAGAAGGGGAGGAGAGAGGTGGAGGAAGTAGAGTGGAGGCAGGGAGAGGAGGAAATGGAGGGACGCTGCCTGTGAGTCTCCAGGTATCTGTTGGGTATCTTTTCAGTTCTGTTTTGCCCCGTGTTCTCCAGCCTTGCTGTTTGTGGGACACACATTTAGGTGTGCTATAGCTTCACGAATTAGCACTCTTTAAGTAACGTGCTTCTCTGAGATTTTCTTCACTCAGAAGTCAGCTTTATGTATTATTAGAGGTCATCCTGTATTCCTTTGGTTACTATTTTTTTAATTTATATTTTTTATTCTTTTATTTTCAGTCTGCCTCTGTAGTTACTCTGTAGTAAGCTTACGTTGGGGTAGATGGTGTGTGTTATAATCTCACTTACTCAGGAGTCTGAGGCAGAATCTGACTTCAAATTGTGCCTGAGGTACAGAGTAAGTTCAGGGCCAACTTAGATATTGTCTTAAAACTAAAAAGAAGAAAAAAAAAATGAGGCAAGTGGTAGAATGATTGCCCAGAGTGCTTGGGGCCCTGAGCTCCTCCCCCAGTAGCATAGACAGTTTGTTACATTTGCTAGAGGCAGCTGTAGTTGGGTCATGTTTCTTGAACCAGTGTGTTGTCTATCTCGGTGTATTTGGATTAGTATACCTAATGTATTTGTTGTGCAGTCAGGAAGCAGAGGGGTGAAGGCTGGCGCTCAGTCAGATCCTTTCATTCCGGCCAGGACCTCAGCCCTCAGAATGGTGATGCCCACATATAGGAGTGTGTTTTCCATTCCAGTAAAATCAATCTAGAAAATTCCCAGAAACTTGTCTCTTAGGTCCTGTCAGTGTTCAGCCTCAGAACATGTAACTTCTTGTAGTACACTGTTGCCGTCTTACCAGTGTGGTGAGATAAGAAGCTTCGTCCCTTCTCTTTGCCTTTGCTGTGTTCTGACAGACCTCCTGGCGGAATAGCTTAGAGGAGGAAAGATTCATTTGTGCTCCTGGTTTCATATTTCTAGTCGGTTGTGGCAGGCAGGTCCTGGAGGAGTTCCAGGCAGCAGGGACATCCCACACTAGTTCTTCCCATCCCGGGCACCAGGACACTCAGTGGCAGGAACTGAAGGCCGGGCTGTGATTTTCAAACCCCTAGTGTTCTACTTCCACCAGCTAAGTCCCACTTCCTAAAGGTTTTGCTGAGCCCCCACCCCCTCCATGCTTTAAAATATTTCCTGTACATAGAACCGGTTTGCCTTAACAAGACAAGCATATTCATCTGTGCTTTTGTGTATCACGATTTCCCTCATGAGGTACAGCTCCCTTTTGCGTCAACACCAGTCTCACTACCCATTCTTTAAAACTGTCCACTGTTGACATCTTTCTCGGCCTGCTTCATCTCCCATCTCTCAAGTGTTTCCTTGAACTCAACATACTTTTGTTGAGTAGGTTTTTGGGTTGACAACCTTTGTTTTTTCCTTCAGCGTTTGAGAACTATTGTGGTGCCTCCTCCTGCCTACCGTGGTGTCTGAGGAGAGGCCTGCTGCCATCTGAGTTGTTTGTCAGAACACCGGGTAAGACCCCATCTTTCTTTGAATGTGTTCTTTGTCCTGGGTTTCCAGCAGAGTAGTTATGCTGTGGCTTGAGGCAGATGTCTTGGGCTCTGTCCTCTTCAGGTTGCCCTTAACTTCTTGAACCTGAGCATGTGTACTCTTGCCAGATCAAAGGCAGCTTGATTTCTCCCATACAGTTTTACTCCCCTCCTCCCCGTTCCCTCACTTCTGGGACCAGGCTGATTTCCTCCTGTTAGAATTCTATGTAGTGCCCGAGTTTCTCACTGAGATGTCTCACCTGTCCCGGAATCACAGCACTGAGTGGTGAGCCAGCCTCCATTTTCAGCTGTTATTTTTCAGTGCTATTATTGTTGTTGTTGTTATTTATTGTTATTATTATTATTCATTAGCTTCTCTTGTTTTCATGATTGTTTCACTCTGTTTTTTGAAACATTACTATTTAGTCTATTTAACTTGTTGTATATCCCAGTTGGCCTCAAGCTTCTGATCCTCCTGCCTCAGCTTTCTAATTTCTTGGATTATAGGCACTATAGGCATGCGTCACTGTGCCTAGCTTCCTTTTCCAATTCTTGTAACTTTTGTTTCTTTGGTGAAACTTTGTTTTAATTTGTTTTAGCCATGCTCAAAATTGATTTTTGGAGGTTTTTTTTGGTTTTTGTTTGTTTGTTTCTTGGTTTGAGACCAGGTCTCACCGTGTTGCCAGGCTGGTCCATCTAATTCCTGGATTCAGGTGCAGTCTTTCCTCAGACTTCTAATTACTGATAACATGCACCACCATGCCCAGCACCTAGGCTGTTACAGACTTTGATGGAATTCTACTATGATCTTCATGTGGGCTTCTCTTCTAGGGGCAGGGGTATGGGATGTGGGGGAAATGAAACTTTTGGCTCTCTGTAGCCTTTTCTTGTGTGTGTCAAAGGCTTTGGTGTGTGGCTCAGCCCCGCTGTTGGTGTTGTCAGGTAGGGCCTTTCACTGTTGAGTCTGAGAAGCAGTGATGGAACAGGAACTCCACAGAACTCACGTTAGACTGCTTCCTGGGTCCCATGGTCCCCACCAGGCTGTTGTCTGTCTCTTTTATCAACTCCATATGCTCGTGTTAGGTAATGTCTGAGCTTTCAGTTGTACCTAGGACAAGGAATAATAATACTAATAAGTACTAGACTCAATTAATACCTTGATATTTTATTAAAGGTATTAATGTATTAGTTCTTAGACTTGGCCAGTCATTTTGAACACATTGTGGCTGGCTTTGGGGCCTTGGATTAAATCCTGTGCCCTGGCCCAAACCCCTGGATTCTGGTCCAGTTGATGTAAAGGGGTCCTTGGCTTTCACAGTTGTTGAAAATTCTCCCAATAACTCTAAGGTAGAGTCTGACTAAAGTATGAGTGAAAACTTGTGGTTTCTGCTGCTCAGAATTTCTGTCTTGGAATGCTTCCATCTGTGGCCTTAAATTATTTCTTTGAAAGTTTTTGCCTTAACAGTTTGTTTTGAAAATTCTGTTGTGAGTTGTAATGGTTAGTATTGTCAAATTGATAAAATCTAGAGTTAGCTGGGAGACAGCCTTCTGAGCAAGTCTACTAGGGATTGATTGTCCTGATTACATAAATTGAGAGGGAAGCATTGCACCCCCCCCCCATAGGTGGCCCAGGGTGCCTGACCCCTGCTGCTTGCAGATGAGAATGCAATGTGACCAGTCACTGCCAGCTCTTGCCCTCTTCTCTGTCATGCTGTCATACCTTGAACTATGAGCTAAAAAAATTCTGTGAAGTTGCTTCAGTAAGAGTATTTTTATTACAGAGATAGGAAAAGAAATCAGGACATTCATCCTGCACATGGCTTACCTAACCTTGGTGTCGGAAGCATTATATGAAACAGTATTTGTTTTGCAAAGAGAAAGCAACAGTTTATGAAAATAGATGTCCATATTCATTAATTCTCTTTCTCCTTTGACAAAATAGCTGTCACACATGTGGAGAGCAGGGTTTCCAGTTTGGGCTTACAGCGTCAGGGTCCAGCTGTCATGGCGGCCAGACTGAGGCCAGGCAGCTCTCAGAAAGCAGAGTGTGGAGAACTCCACCCTGCTCACCTACTTGCCCTTTGCATGCAGCCCAGGGCCCAAGCCCAGGGGATGGCTCTGCCCCAGGAGAGGGTGGGTGATCCCTCTCCAGTTAGCCTTACAGACATGCCCAGAGACTTGCTTCCACAGTGATTCTAAATCCCACCAGACTGCCAATCAGGATTATAACCGTTGCAATGTTTTTAGGCAACTCAAAAATGATAAAATCTTATATTAATTTTTCAAAGACTTTTAATTCTTTTGAGTTTTTAAAAAGGTACTTATAGGAACAGTAAAGAGACAATAACATTCTCTGTATATATATATATATATTTTAAACAAAGTCAACTATGTGTTTGCTATTTTTTTTGAGACAAGGCTTACCCTTTAGCCCATGATATACTGGAGTTTGCTGTTAGCCCAGGATAGTTCCTACTTGGGTTCTTCATCTCTAACCCTCCTGGTTGCTTGAATTACAGAATACATCACCATGTGTCATTGAAATTCATAGTCTTCTATTTTTTTAAGACCATTTTTTTTTCATGTAGCTTAGACTAACCTCTATCTCACTCTGTGACCCAGAGGCCTTATCCTGTCTTTTATCATAGACATGTGGTACCATGCCCAAACTCCAAGGTAATCTTAATCTGACTTAGAATTTCTTTTGGCCCAAACAATAACATATATAGCTACTAAGAGTCTAAGCATCTCAACTAGTTACAGACAAGGGATTTACAGTTAGATATTGGTAATGGATACTGAGTGTGGCACACTGTAGGATCTTGTGACAGTACTGTATGTAAGTGGCTTTGACTTCTACTTGTAAAAGCAGTTCAGCCTAAGAAAAGAGGGGGCAAGTCAGAGGAAGAAAGAGGAAAGAGAAAAGAGGCCAGATAATAGAGAACTCGGAGATAAAAATAGGAAGACAGATAAGAATTCAATTAACTTCTGGGACAGTGCCTTTCCTTGGAGGAAGAAGTTTGGTGTTCTAGTTCTTTATTTTGGGCATGCGTGTTTAGCTCAGGGCTTTGTATATGACCTCTATAAGTAAGACACATGCAGGATTATAAAATGATACTACCTTATCTCTAATTAGTTGTACATCAAACATTAGATCTCCATTTTCTTACAGGAGCCTTGCCTGAGGGGCTTGCTACCAAGGAGCTACAGCTCTGTAGGAGGCTTGAGGAGTGACAGGAGACATCACTGGATCACTGTCAAATTCTATTGGCTTTTGGTTTTCTAAATGTAGTAGATGCTTGTGTTTTCTTTATTGTGTGTTTTTATGGAATCTAAACCTTTTCTATGTTTTAAGTGATATAATTACATACTATCTACAATATCGTTTCAAGATTTCTGCACCATGATTGGATCTCCATTTTTGTGTCGGAAGTAAGGTTGCCGGCTTCATGGGCTCTTGTTTTGGTGTGTGGAGGCTGGCCAGTCTCTGTACCTCAACTCTGAGGGAGGTCTGACATTTCATGATACTGGAAGTAGGCCTGTCACTGTGTTAGGCATATGGAGTCTAATTATCCACACTTGTTCTGGAATAGAAATGCTTTCATGATTTCTACAAAAAGCAAAGTTTTATGATAACGAAACATTAAACAGCTTCTCTAGGGAGTTGGAGACTTACATCAGTTAAGCCCTTCAACCCAGGTTCCATTTGTGAGACCTACACGGTGGGAGGAGGGCTGATTCCCACAGGTTGTCCTTTGACTTCCTCCTGTGCACTGGGCTATGCACCGTCTCCCACCCCCCCCCCCAAAGAATTAAATAAATGTGGTAAAAAAAAAAAATAAAAACTTCCAGATGACCTCAGCTATTTTTCGTATACATACTGTGTTCCTTGTATGTTGTAAATGCTCAGGACTTGGGTGTGGGGAGGGGTTGGCCAACACAATAATAAGTGGAATGGGCTCACTACTGCCCTCCTGGAGCAAAGACGTTGAGTGGATGTTAAATGTCCATGTCAGCTCTGATAGGAACACATAGGGAGGCCAAGGTGGCCCAAGGTGAGTCCTGCCAGCCACAGAAGAGGCAGTGCAAAGTGGTCGTTAGCAAGACCTCTGTGCTCAGGGCTTTCACATCTACGCATTGTAGGATTTTTTTTTTTTCCCAGAGAAGTTTTAACTTGGATTGCTGTGTCACTGATAACTTAAGAATGTCTACTTTAAGACTGAAATAATTCCATTTTCTCCTGTATTATATGCAGCAGAAAGAAGGGCAGCTAAAATTGATAAGGTTTCCTTTAACTTCTTTTCTGATACAAGATTATGCATAATGGGTTTGGTTTTAGAACCAAGACAGCAAGATTCAGGACTGATTAGGTTTTTTAATAGAATTGAATTTAAAGTGGTAGTCATGTCTTTTAAACCACTTGGACAAAAAGATGGTTATTATCCTTAAATATAAAGTAGCATTGCACTTGGTTCTTCTGTTATTTTTACTGACAGTGTTAATTTCCATCTCGGCTCATGATTTAAAAGCCCGTGGACAACAGTATCTGTACTGGCTAGTTGTATGTCAGCTTGACTTAAGCTAAAATCATTTGGGAAGAGGGAAACTCTTGAGAAAATACCCCTACCAGATTGTCCCACAGAAAAGCCTATAGTGCATTTTCTTAATTATTGATCTATGGGAGGGCCCAGCTAATTGTGGGTTATACCTTCCCTGAGCAGGTGATCCTGGGTTCTGTAAGAAAGCATGTTGAGCAAGCTCCAGGAGCAAGCCAGTAAGCAGCATCCCTTCCATGGCCTCTGCATCAGCTCCTGCCTCCAGGTTCCCGCTTTGAGTCCCTTTCCTGCTTTCCTCAGTGGTGGAATGTGACCCGAGAGTTTTCACAGTAATAGAAACCCAAAGGCAGTGTCCTTCACTATAGAACTATAGAAATTAAAATGTAACATTTGCATCAGCTAAAAAATGAAGTGTAGGGCTTGTTTTGTTTTACATTCCTTAGGAAAAGCACATGCTGTTTCCCTTGGGGAGATGTGTATTCAGCTTATAATTTTAAAATGATTTTCTTAGCTTTCTTCATTTTTTTAGCAAAGCATTATGGGACTTCTTAATGTCTTTATTCTTTACTGTGTGCTTTCAACTGTGTGTATGTGTGTGTACATACTATTATGCATATTAACACTGTTTGAGACATTTTTATATTCTGAGTAATTCAACCAGTGACTGTACTGTGAGCTGTTCTCTGAGAGAGCTCACATTAGTCAAAACCATCTGTCCACACTGTGTCAGGAATGCTGTACCGCCAAGGAGAAGCTAAGGGAGGCTTTAACGCCAGGTAGGGATTCCTCAGACCAACCAAGCCATGAAAAAGAAAGTGTTGCAACCAGATGGCGGCAGAGCCCAGGGTGTAAACACAGAGGCGTTGCTGATGAGAGGGATACAGCTGAAAAGGCAGGGTCACGATTCTGCAGGCATGTCTGGGACAGTCCAGTGGAGCTCTGACCACTCCACACTAGGTGTAGTAGTAAGGGGACAGCTTTGTTTTGAGGATGTGTGAAGGAGAGTCTGCTGCCAGGAAGCCCACCAGAGGCTGTTCAGTCAGCAGGAAGGCTGGGGACGGCAGAGACGCAGGCTCTGCAGCTGTGGTTTATGGAGGGCATGGGGAAACAAGGTCTTATGATGTGTGTGGGTGTACGTGTTTGCCATTGAATGATATGGAAAATTCTGGAATGCTGTAGTTTTACTCAAATTGCCTTCATCTTGAAATAATTTAAGGTTACAGAATGGTAACCAAAAAGAAATCTGAAGAATTTCCATGTAGTCTTTACCTTATGGTCTTCTAATATCAGCTCCATTTCTGCACTCAAGTTTTTCTGTGCTGGGACTCCACCAAGGGCTGTGCATATCCTGGGCCAGTGCTCTACCACTAAACTTATCTCCAGATCTTGTCTGCCTTTTTTACATTTTTGTTTTCAGTTAGCATACAGAGTAACAGATTTTCTTACGGCATTTTCATGCATGTTTAGTTTTGGTAAATCATCTTCCTTCTTCCTCCTCCCTCCTCCCTCCTCCCCCCATCGCCCTGGTCCCCAGTCTCCACTTGTACCCTCCAGTCCCCAGAATTCTCCTTTTGTGTCAATTCTGTTCTGTTCCTTTCCCCACAACTCTCCCTTAAAGTCCCTTTCTGACCTCTCATGGACCCACTGCAAAGTCTCCTTACCTCTATTCACACTAACACCCAATTATACACACACACACTTAGACATACATACCCACTTATATACACACATGTGCACACACACTTATACACACACATACCAACTTATATACATAACCACTTATACACACACATACCCACTAATGTACACACACAATTATATACACACATACCTACTTATACACACACCCACTTGTACACACACATACCCACTTATACATATACATACCCACTAATATGTACACACACACTTTTATACACACACCCACTTATACACACACATACCCACTTACATACATACATTCCCACTAATATACACACACAATTATATACACATATACCTTCTAATACATACACACCCACTTATACACACATATACCCACTTACACACACACTTACACACACTTATACATACACATATACACACGCCCCCACTTTTACATACACACTTATATACATACACACTTATACACACACATACCCACTAACGCACAACCACTTATACACACATACACATGTACACACACACACACTATAAACTAAGGGTTGGCATATGAGAAAGAAAATGAAGTATGGTTCACCTCATGTAATATATTACCATTTCCACCCATGTTTCTGCAGATTTTAGTTTTCATTATAGCCATTGTGTGTCTCTGTCACATTCTCATTAATCATCTGTTGCTGGACATCTCAACTGATTCAGTTTCCTTGCTATTGCACATAGGACAGCCCTGAGCATGGGCGTGCAAGTATCTCTGTGGAAGGGTGTAGAGTCCTTTAAGTGTGCCCAGGAGTGATATCATGGGACCCTTAGTAATTCTATTTTTAGTTCTGTAGAAGCCTCCAGACTGCTTTCCGTGGTGGCCCACAGCGCGTACACCCCATCAGCTGAGGTTCTCTGTGCTGTGTCCTCAGCACCATTTACTGTCCTTTTGTTCTTTATGGAAATGATTCTGACAAGAGCAGGAAAGAGTCTCAGAGTAGTGTTAATTTGCATTTCCCTAATAGCTAAGGATGGAGAACACTTTAAAATTATTTATTGGCCATTAGTATTTCTTCTTTTGAGAGCTGTTTAGTTCATTGTTCCATGCCTAGGTTATGTGTGTGTGTGTGTGTGTGTGTGTGTGTGTGTGTGTGTGTGTGTGTGTGAGAGAGAGAGAGAGAGAGAGTATGTGCCCTTGCACATACTCACATGTATTCTTGTACTTGTACATATGTGTGTATGTGGAGGCCAGATTGCAGCATTGGGTATCTTTCTAAATCACAGCCTACCTTATTTTGAGACAGGTCCTTTCATGGAACCCGAAGCTCATTGATTGAGCAAGGCTGGAAGACAGCCCAGTCTTCCGTCTGTCCCGTGCCCCTCAGTGCTGGGAGTACAGGGTTGTGCCCAGAGCCCTTTTCCTTATCTTTTTAGTGATTGCAAAATTGCCTGGTGTTGCTATAGGACCAAGCCTCCCCCTACAGAGATTTGGAGCTTTAATGTATCCCAATTTGGAGAATCTATATGAGACAAAATTGTGGGACTCCAACAGAAATAGAAGTGGGAACCTGGAGGCACACTTGTTACTTCAGTTCTTCAGCTTGGCCCCCGTGGAGATCTGAACTCAGGACCTCAGGCTGGCAGGGCAAGTCTTTACTGACTGAGCCACCTCCCAGACCCCAGGCCTTGGTGTCTTGAGACAGGATTTTGCGTAGCCACGGCCACTGCCTCCTGAGTGATGGAGTCACAGGCATGTGCCATCATACCCAACACCAACGCACTTACTCTTCATAAAGCAATAAAGAAATATTATTTCTCCCTGAGCCATTTGAAAGTAATTTATATATATTGTATTCCTTTACTTCTAAATATTTTAGTACCCACTATCCCAAAAAACACAAATGAGAATTTTCTTATATGATTATAATATAATAAAACATCAGGAAATTACAGACAACAGAAAGGTTTCATTCAAATTTTGCTGTTTATTATGTTTTTTTGGGGGGGGGAGTGAGAGACAAACTTATTTTCTTCGCACTGTTTTGTGTTCAGCATGTCTTGATCTTGCCCTCTTCCATTTTAAATCAGAATACCTCACAGTCTTTGCTTCACAGGCATTGTGGAAGAATACTCACAAGGACTTAACAGACCCCTCGGCTGAGCGGGGTGCGGTGCTTCCTCAGTGTCGGATTGGGGTTGTACATTTTGACTGCCGTTATACATGTCTTAACAGGAGGCCTGTGCCATTACAGTGTCCTGTTAGTGCTCCAGTGCACCCATCCCGTGTGTCTGGTGATGCCTGCCAGGTTTCTCCACTGTCAGGTGACTGTCCCTTCATAATTAATGTCTACATTGTGAGGTGATACTTCAAGTCTGTAAATATCTCAGTTCTCATATTTTTACTTAGAAGTTTGAACATACAGCCATAATTCTTACCTGGATTGTTTGGTGTCCTTTTGACAAGGGCTCATAAATTTTTTAGCATTTGCATTCTGGCAGACATGCCACAGCCATCCATACAAACCATATCCACATTTGGAATCTGCTAGTGTTTCAAGGAATCCTAATTCCTTTTACTTGGAATGCTATTTAGAAATCAGGATGTGGGGACTTGCGTTATTGTTACCGAGAATTGCTTTTAGACCCTTATGTTAGTCAGGGTTCTCCAGAGATACAGAGCCAATAGGAGATGTGTATGTCTATGTTTATATCCATGTTCAACTCTGTTTCATCATTTGGATCCGTGTATTTGTGGAGGCTTGAGAATTCCAAGGTGAGTGTGAGCCAGCTCTCAGACATGCTGATGTGCTTCCGTGGTGCTCCTGCAGGCAGGGCTGACCTCGTAGAGCAAGTCTGAAGGCTATCTGCTGAAGAAGAGCTCTAAACTAGGTTTAGGGATCTGTGTGTGTGTCTCTGTGTGTGTGCCTTTTAAGATTCAGGATTTCAACTGGTTACATGAGGCCTACTCATTATGGAAAGCAAACTCACTCACTGTACAAATTAATTGTTAATGTTTTCCCAAAATACCCATGCAGAAATCCAGAATAATGTTTCATCAAACACTTGGTGTTCAGTCGCTGGGTGAAATTGGAACATAAGTAACCATCAGTGCTCCTAATGGACAGGACTGGGGCAGTCCTGCTCCCTCAGTCTCTCTGCCTCAGAAACAATGTTTGTTTTTCCTTATCCAGTCATCACTGAGGATCCCAGTAGTCTCCTCTTCCTCCATTCCATCTTTGCAGCTCCTCTCTCTTTGACAGTGAGATACCTGGTTCCTCTTATCCACACTCTACATTGGCTCAATCCTAGGACACAGAGCAGGCAATTTAGAGTTGTTTAAAAGAGCTGCACCCATGTATTGGAGCTCAGTGTTATCCTGTAGCTCTCATGCTTACAGCCTGAGAATATGTACTGAAATTGAGCTGAAGAGTCACTTGGTTTGGTGACCCCCTGCTGTGTAGTTATATCATCCACTTGAAATTCCTGCTGTGACTGCTGTTTCTGTTGGGTTTCCAGTTCTTACCTGCCCATCCTCCTTAATGTGTATCACCTTTCCTTTAATTTGCTAAACATACTTAGGTTTTTCCTACGATACAATGCTTACTGGATAGCTGTATTTTTATTTCATGTGTATAGGTGTTTGGCCTGCATGTATGTCTGCACATCATGTCTGTGCGGTACCCACATAGACCATAGGCAGGTGTTGGAAACCCTGGAGCTGGAGTTACAAATGGTTGTGAGCTACCATGGGGTGGTGGGAGCTGTTCAGGGTCCTCTTTGACTTAGCAGTGATTGGTCTTCACCAGCGTATCATGCTGCAGCCCCTCCTGTGTTAGTATGTGAGACATTAATACAGAGTTTAGAAGGCGGATGTGGAGAGTTGCACACCAAGTGTCAGCCACCTGCCCACCCTTCCTTCTTAGAACTTGCTCTTTTATACTGTTTCTCTTACATAAACTGAGCAGACAAATGGGTATCATCTTTCTTGTTGTTTTTAAATATGTTTTATTTTTTAGATGAAATATTTTTTATTATTTATTTTTCCGTTTATTGAAAACATATTCTTTCCTCACACAGTATATCCTGATTATGGTTTCCCCATCTCTATTCCTCCTGGTTTCTCCTCATCTCCCCTCCCATCCAGATCCACCCCTTTCTCTCTCATTAGAAAAGAACAGATTTCTAAGGGATAATAATGAAGTATAGCAAAATAAGATTTACTAAGATAAAACAACTATCACACAGGGTTGGACAAGACAAACAGAAGGAGAACAGCCCAAGAGTCAGAGACTCCCACTTTCCTTTTACTTCCTGAACAGGCTTAGGTTTCCCTGCTGTAGTAGCTCATTGGCTATTATCTCCTAGTAAATGAAGAGCTTTGTGTGCTTTAGACCTAGGTGTCGGTCCAATGTGCAGTTCGTATTCATTTCACTTTTGGGGACAGGGTCTCACCTTGGTTCTCACTGGTCTCATTTTGTAGACCAGGGTGGCCTTGACCTCACAGTGTTCTGCTGACTTCTTCCTCTGATTCTAGGAATAGAGGAATACTCAGCCTGGCTCCAGTATGTAATTTATTCACTCTTAATTCAACCAGTCTTCTCTGTGTCTGTGTGAACATAGGCTATTTCAGTTTGGGCTTTCCAGTCGTGGCTAGTGCTGCAACAGAATCTTATATATGTTTTCTAATATGGCTGAAGGCCCATAATATTTCCTCTTCCTATTTTGATATCGTGTAGGCACCTTGCACACTTCCTTTTTTTTAAAATGAAGCCACTTTAGTGTTTAAGACAGGTTTTTATCTATCTGTCTGTCTGTCTGTCTATCTATCTATCTATCCATCTATCCATCTACATCTGTCTGTTTATTTGAGATGGTTTCTCTGTGTAGCCCTATCTGTCCTGGAACCTGCTCTGTAGCCAGGGCTGGCCTCAAACTGCCTCCTTAGTGCTGGGATTAAAGGCATGTGCACCACGGCATGGCTGTTTATTTATTTTTAAATTATGAGTGTGTGCACATGATACAGTGCTCTCAGAGGTGACTCTGATCCCCTTGGATTGGAGTTACAGGCAGCTGTGAGCTGCCAGCAATGGGTCCTGGGAACAGAACTGCACTCTCTGGAAGCAGTACATGCTCTTAATCTCTCTCTGCTCTTCAGACCCACCCTGAATGTTTTCAGTACAGATTTGTATTGACTGGTTTTGTGTGTCAACTTGACACAAGCTGGAGTTATCACAGAGAAAGGAGCTTCAGTTGAGGAAATGCCTCCATGAGATCCAGCTGTAAGGCATTTTCTCAATTAGTGGTCAAGCGGGGAGGGCCCATTGTGGGTGGCGCCATCCCTGGACTGGTAGTCTTGGGTTCTATAAGAGAGCAGGTTGAGCAAGCCAGGGGAAGCAAGCCAGTAAGAAACACCCCTCCATGGCCTCTGCATCAACTCCTGCTTCCTGACCTGCTTGAGTTCCAGTCCTGACGTCCTTTGGTGATGAACAGCAGTGTGGAAGTATAAGCTGAATAAACCCTTTCCTCCCCAACTTGCTTCTTGGTTGTGATGTTTGTGCAGGAATAGAAACCCTGACTAAGACAAGATTTAAAGATGAGGTATAAGAGAGGTGAGTTAGTGATTAAAAACTCTGCTCTATGCAGGTAGAGGACTGGGGTTCAGTTTTTAGCATCCAAGGACCCACACAGCATCTTACAACCTCCATAATTCCAGTTCAAGAGGATCTGACACCTTTTGAGTACAGCAGGCTCTCATATGTGCACATACATATATTTGGGGAACATTCTGTCTGAACATTAGGGTTTTACTGCTGTGAATAGACACCATGACCAAGGCAACCCTTATAAAAACATTTAATTGGGGCTGGCTTACAGGTTCAGAGATTTAGTCCAGTATCATCAAAGCAGGAGTATGACAGTGTCCAGGCAGGCATGGTGCAGAAGGAGCTGAGAGTTCTGTGTCTTCATCTGAAGGTTGCTAGGAGTAGACTGACTTCCAGGCAGCTAGGATGAAGGTCTTAAAGCCCATACCCACAGTGACACACCCCCTGCAACAAGGCCTCACCTATTCCAACAGGGCCAGACCTTCTACTAGTGCCACTCCCTAGGCCAAGCATATATAAACTGTCAGACATTCATACACATAAAATAAGTATAAATTGTCTTTTAATGTCATTAAAAGGGGAGAGAGACATATAAGAAAGAGTGCATAAGCACATGCCCAAGAGTGCAAATGTGCTGTCAAAACAAATGCGCCTTAGCAATAGTTGTATAGATGCTCGTGTTGGCTTGGGAAGTCCCATTGTAGAAAGAATTTAGAAGATTACAATGGTTTGGCTTTATATTTTATTTTTATTAATCGTGTCATCTGACAATTTCATACATGTGTATAATGCATTCTTGTTTCTCTCACTTTCCTCCCCTCCCTGTCACCCCCAGTTCCTTTCATGGAATGATAAGTTTTGTTTTTGTTTTGTGACCCATTTAGTTTAAGCAGGGCCACGTGTGTGGCAGTCAGGTTGCCTTTTCTTAGTATTTGACTGCAGTGACGTAGTCTGATGTCAGCACCAGCACCAGCACGACCTTCCACGTAGTTTTAGTAGTTTTATGTATTTTGCGCTGCAGCCTGTCACCTCTACCAGTCACCTCGTTTCTTTTTGCTTTTGTTCATTGCTTTTAGATTTAAAATTTCTGATCTAAAGTGTTTTTTCATGCGCCCAGAATGCTTCTTTAAAGAGAGATAATTAAGCTTGGCATGATTATTAAGGCCTTTATTCTGTTCCTGCTAAGTTTTTTAGCAGCTTTCTTGTTCTAGTTTTATTTTTATACTAGTTTATTGTAAATGAAGATATAGAGTCTTCATATAAATGGAGATAGCTTCTGACTATAAGCAGGACTGTTTTGTTCCCTTTTTTCCCCACAGATATATTCTTTATTATTGACTAAGTTTTTTAGTTTTACATCCCAATTGCAGCTTCCCCTTCTCCCCACCTCCCAGTCTTTCTCCCTTCCCCTCCCCCCATCCACCTCTCCTTCACTTCTACCCTGAAAAGAGGAGGCCTCCCATGGACATCAACCACCCCAATCATATCAAGCCAAGCAAGACTTCCACAAGGCAGCCCAGTTAGGGGAAAGGAATCCAAAGGAGGCAGTGTAGTCAGAGACAGCCTCTGCCCCACTTTGGGAGTCCCACATGAAGACCCAGCTGTACAACTGCTACATTTGTGTAGAGGGCCTAGGTCCATACTGCCTGTGCTTTCTGGTTGGCAGTTCAGTCTCCATGAATCCCTGTGGATCAAGGTTAGTTAATTCTGGAAGCTTTCTTGTGGTGCCAGGACTGTTCCTTTAGTAGACTGAATTAAGGTACCCTACACTGCCACTGTAGGTAAATAGGGTTGGTTTTTGTGATAGCTTTCTTTCCTTCTTTGGAAAGGTGTCTCTCTTTCTCTCTCTCCCTCCCCCCCCCCCATCTCCCTTTCCCTCTCCATTTCCCTCTCCCTCTCTCTTTCTCTCTCTTTTTCTCTCTCATAATAAATGGAGGCACATAATAATGGAGGCAGAAGTAGAACCACAGGAAGGAGAGAACATGTACTCACTCTTTCTTTCTCACTGTCTCAGAAGAAATGGAATCACACAATCCTGGAAGCTGAACTGCCCTAGGATCTGCTGTCTGCAATCTGGAGACTCAGGAGAGCCTGTCTGTGCCTTCTGGTTTGAAACTAAAACCTTGAGAACTGAGAACGGCAGTGTTAAGTTCCAGGGCAAGGGTGGAAGACTAAAGTTTCTGAGGCAGACAGTTCAACTTTTCTTTCCTTTTGGGTTCTCTTTGGACCTTCAGTCTATTGAGTGGCTCTCCTTGTGAAGGAGAGGGAAGTACTCTTTGACTAATCCTCAGCTCAGATGCTAATGTCTCAAAATACACTCTTGGGCATTAAGAAATCACATTTAAACAACCATTGACATCCTCTGACCAAGTTGATACTTGCATACCTTTGAAACTTTGCCCTCCTAAGCCTGCCCTCTTGGGCCTGCTTCTGGCTAGTCTTGATAATGATGCTGGCTGTCACAATTATTCAGGGATTTTTCACTGATGGTGGCCTTACCTTTCTGTATGATTTTGAGTTAGTTTCGGGTCTTCTGTTACTATCCTCTTTCTCCTGTACAACTTTCCATTCTCCTAGATCCAATCTTCATTATCTAAGTGTTAAAGAGAAATCCTTAGAAATATCTCCACAAAAACATGGGTTGTGCTTTCTACTTCAGTTAAAGTTAGTAGCTGGCCTGAAGTTGTATTGCAGGTCCAGAGTTCTAAAGACCTGTTGGGTGATGTAGATTTGCATGGTCACTAATATCTCACCTAATTTGAATTGTGAAACTGTGTCACCTGGTACTAAGAACAGAGTGGGCATCTGATTGCTTCACACAATGTATAGTGCCAACTAGCGTTCACATGAACTTTGTGTGCTTTGTCTTACGAAGAATAATCCTCTGGGATTTCACCCATTCCCTTTAATAATGTCAAACCCATATTTATTACTGTCTTAGGGTTTTCATTGCTGTGAAGAGACACTATGACCATGGCAACTCTTATAAAGGACAACATTTAATTGGGGTTGGCTTACAATTTTAGAAACTTAGTCCATTATTGTAATGGTGGGCAGTCTTCGGGCAAACGTGGGCATGGAAAAGCCTAAAGTTCTACATCTTGATCCAAAGACAGCCAGGAGAAGGATCTCGAAGCCAATCCCTGCAGTGATATACTTCCTCCGGCAAGACCACACCTATTCTAATAGGCCACACCTCCTAATTGTGCCACTCCCTGGGCCAAGCATGTTCAAACCATCACAACTATCCATCCTATGTGTTAAGGTAGAATCATCACAACATTTGGGGGGTGGGGGGACAGTTGTTTTCACAAATCCTAAGTAGAACTTCTCATCTCCTAAAACACAGAGGGGTATCTTAGTTAAAAAGGCAGTATAACCCCTCAGAATAGAAGTGTGGAAGATGTATAATTTAGTTAAGTATGATGTTAGGCCAGAATAGTGTTAAGGCTTTTCACGCATGCCCTTCCCACCTCACTTGATGTTTCTTAATGCAGATAGAAGTTGTCTGTCAACACATGATGTAGCATATACTTTTCCAGTGTGAGGGGTTGGGTACCATGAATAGATTGGTGCCTTCGTGGTTGACAGAGGTGATGGTAGATTCCCAGTCATAGGGAAGGCCATAGGGGAGGGAGTTAGGACATGTGATTGTTTTAGCATTTAAGCCTTGAAGACTGTGTAAGTGAGTTTGAGCTAAAAGGAAGGTTTGATAGAAGAATTCTGTCATGCCACAAAACTAATGCTGAGTGGGAGGTGCAGGCAGGATTTGACTCCTGTCAGCTGACTCCAGATATAATCTAGTTGTAATGCTGATCCTGTTCAGGACCAGGATGCAGCAGCTAGGGCTGGACTGGCAGTGCAGTCACTGAAGTAGGAAGTGCTGTCTTGGTGTACTTGGTGAGCATAGGAAGCAGTGGCCCCTTGGAAAGAGTCCTTTAAGTCCTACTTTTTCTTTTGGCACTGGGAGAAAAGCCAGGGCCTCATGCATTCTAACTGAGCTACACCCTGTCTTTTATTTAACACGCATGCATGTACGTACCCAGGAACCTCAGATTACTTTTTGTAAAATAATTGCTAGTTTTTCATTTAAAAAATATTTTGCATGTTGCATGGCCCTATAGTAGACACTTGCTTTAGTTTCTGTTGTCACCATCTTGTGTGTAGAGTGTGGTGATTATGGGGGTTGATAATGACAGTGAGCTTTATTGCCTCAAGTATTGGAAGATGCGTGACAGTAAAAGCTTTTCTTTTTAGCTGTACAGAGGGACCCTAGACTTTCCTCTGCAATTCTCTTGTGACTAACAAATCAGATTCTTCTGCCAAGTGACAGTGGGGTGACCAGAGTCAGAAGTCATCTAAATGTTACCAGGGAAAGCTGCAAGTTGAAAAGCATCAGTAGGCAGTAAGTGAAAACATGAGATGGGGGTTATGGTGAGTACTGCAGTACAAGCTGAAGTGCAACCTCAGGGAATGGGAAATGTGCACATTAAAGAATGACACGGCAGGTGTGGAAATATAGGTGATGAAACCTCAGTGTGTAAGTAGTAAAGTCAGTAAGCCATTCCCAGAGCCTAAAGTTAGAGTTGGCTGAGCATAAAGGCAGCTTTAGAAAGTGTCTCTTCATTCATGGTCCTAATGGGCCAGGGTCCAGACGACTCAGCAAATGTCCCTGAACTATGTAATTTAATATTCTATTCAAAGAAAATACATACTCTATTCATAGAGCTAGGGTTAGTTTAAAGTTATCTAATTTTATTTTCATACTTCTAATTATTTTTCTAAGTGGAACTTAAGTGAGAAAGCTGTTGCGATTGTGAGAAGGGGGTTTAGTCAACAAGTGCCTGCGCTGGCCGCGTGTGGAGTGTGGACATTCTCCTAGGCCAGCAGACAGGAACATTCAAACCACAGAGACCACACTTGCTTTGATCTCAGAAACAGTAACTGTGTCTTTATTAACTACATAGGCAGGATATATTGTTATGACATGCAGAACATGTTTTTAAATATTAATATGCAGCATGCACACAGTTTAGAGTTTTATTTGTCTGACTCACACTATAACATTTATGATATTTGTTGATGCTTCACATAGCTGACCTGCTTCTTGTCTGTCACTCCTTGCTGTCCGCCTATCACAGTATATACTATAGACATAATGTTTCCTAGTAATTAATCACCTGAAACAAGTATGGCTCATGGTAGTGGTGACAGAGAGGGAGGCTGCTGAGAAGACAGCTACTCTCAAAGTGAGAAAGACATATGGAGCTAGAAGCTTGAGTGCCCAGAGAATGGCAAAGCCAGCTGCAGCTCAGCACCCCTCGTGGTGAGTACTGCAGTACAAGCTGAAGTGCAACCTCAGGGAATGGGAAATGTGCCTGTCTTACTCTCCACCTATGGAAGTTATCAGAAAAGTGCTCTTCACCCCTCAGCCATCCTGATGGGTCCATTTAGTTAGTTTTTACCCACAAACACCTTTAGATCATGATAGTGAATATGGGAACACTTTAAGGGCACAGTCTGTTCCCCAAATTCATATTCATATTTTCTGTCTCTCTGTCTCTGTCTCTCTGTCTCTCTCTCTCTCTTTCTCTCTCTCTCTCTGTCTCTCTCTCTCTCTGACTGTCTCTCTCTCTCTCTCTCTCTCTCTCTCTCTCTCTCTCTCTCTCTCTCTCTCCAGTTTCAGTCTGTCCTACAACTCAGCCCTACTTCGTCTAACCTCTGACTGCTGGGATTATAGGCATGGACTACCATATCTGACTTTCTCTGTTGATTTTGAAATGAAAAAAAAAATGCTAACTGGTAACTGTTATTTTAAACTCCTTTTTTTACAGTGTTTGCATATTACTACATTGGACATTTATCATGGACATTTTCAAATATAAAGAAACGGGAAAAAGCAGTTTTACCCATTATTCACTTTGAACAATTACTGACAAATTATCAGTCCTATTCCAAGTTATCTGTCCCTTCCCAGATCCTAGTGCTGTGGCAGGCATCTCAGTGTCACCAAGAGTGACTTGGTTCCCTTTGTGTGGGTGGCAGGCAGCATGCTTTGGGAAGTGATGGGTGGAGAGGCTGTGGACCGAGTGAGTGGGACTCAGGTTAAAGGAGCAAGCTCTCCTTTTCACTCCTCCGTCCTGCTCTGTGACGATGATGTAGTGGTTCTCTCTTAGCCCCTCTATCTCATGAGGATATCCAAAGGACTCTTTATGACAAGGGCAGGACTCATCTGTTAGTCCAAGGTGGCTTTGGTGGGAATTCTCTGACTGTGGTTGAATCAGCCATTCAGCTAGCAGTGAATGGAAGAAGGAACTTTTAGCTATAGGTAGAAGGCAGTGTTTATTGAGGAATTGCTGTCTTGGAGTATGCCAGACACTATATATATATATATATATATATATATATATATATATATATATATAAAAATTCACTCACCCAACCTTCACTCCTATGAAGTAGTTTTAGTGATTATGCCTATAAAAGTAAGGAATTTTCTGGGTCTGGAGAGAGATGGATCAGGGGTTAAGAGCACTGGCTACTCTTACAGAGGACCTGAGTGAGTCAACTTTCAGCATCCATGTGATAGCTCACAACCATCTGTAGCTCCATTTCCAGGGCATCAGGTACATTCTTCTGGCCTAGTCATATACACGGTGTCCATAAATACATGGAGGCAATACAGTCATACACAGAAAATAAAAATTAAAATGGTTTTGATGGGGGGGCAACTTTTTATGTAATGGCAAACCTTTTTGCATTATGTAAATAAACAGTCCAAAAATGTCAGTGTATGTTATAGGTAATATTTCATTTGAACAAAAATACTTTTTCCTATGTTGTACCTAACATATGAGTAATAGGATTAGAGTTAATTTATACTCTTATTGTTTGGAGCCTGGGACCTTGAAACATAGCTCACTGAACCTCCCTTGAAATGTATTAGGAACTTCGGTGGTCTAGGGAATGAATTTAGTCTGAGTTCAGCCTAATGGAGTGTGTGTGTTTCGTTTTGGAGAATAGGAAAACAAAACAACAACAAAGCCAAACACTTCCCTCTAGAAGCAGGGTTGAGGAGAAGAGGTTTGATGATAGCTCAGAGAATTTCCGAACTGTCCAGGTTCGTAGTACATGAAGGTGAAGAGGACTGGGATTTTGGATTTGATGCAACGAAAGCCAGTCATTGTTTTACCACAGTAAAAATCTTTCCAGAGGATTGTTGTTCTTCCATTTGAAATTTTCAGTATTGTTTTAAAACTAGGTAACCAATCGTACTGGCACCTGTACTAACAAAATGTCCCATGAAGTCCCCAGTGCCATCCGGATGCAGAGACACTCACGTTTGCAGTTCTGTACGTGGGTATGGCGAGCCAGGCAGGAAGCAGTGAGCTCTAGTCCTGTGTTTGCCTTTGTTTTTATTCCAAAGATTTTTTTTAAACCAACAGTTGAAGCTATTCCTAACCCTCTTTTAAGGAGAGCTATGTTTCAGTGTTTTCCTGGAAATACAAGGCTACAGAGCCTGTGTTCTGGTTTTGTTCACCACCATTCTGTGTCTACATGATGTAGATTTATTAGAGATGATTTAGTTAGCCTCAGGCAATCCTAATGGGTTTTCTCTGGTTGTTAAAAAACACTCTTCAAAGAATCTAACTGAATTTTCCAAGCAGACTGGTTGATTTATCCTTATTGAAAGGAGAGTTCCAGTACCCCACACATATCATCAATTATAATCTCCTTTGAAGTGTAATTTGCCGAGCCTTGATTAAAAGGCCTGCAATTGTCCTGTCCTGCTGCTAGGGACATGCTCTGCTGCCCTCTAATGGCTGCCCATTGATGGCAGTTATTGACTTCTGGCCACCTTCAGAATTCGCCTCTAGGCATCCAGTGAGTTGCTGGGACTGGAGGCTCCCTCAGTGGAAAGAGAGCTCAGTAGAGTGTGGGCGTGGCTGCCATCAGGCTGGAGGCCTTTGGGAACTTTTTTGAGGACTAGGTTGAATGTCTGACTGCATTATTTTATATACCTTTGTTCATTAGTCCCTTGCTGCTTCTGGTATCTGAATGCAGGGGTATCTAGCACCTAGTCATGCCTCCATCTGTCCAGTAGTGGATGAAAAGGCACAAATGTAAAATGCTTTTCTATGCTCTTGGGAAGACACAGTATCAACCACTTGGTTATCCTTCTGCTCTTTCAACTTAGATCTTGGAAAAGCTGATCAAGCTAGAGTAGGTGCAGTTATTAGGAGGACTTAGTGCATTTCTGCTTCTCGGATAGTCACTTCTTGCTTTAGAAGAAAACCAGTGACATTTACATTTTAAGAAATGATATTAAGATACAAATTAGTTACTTATGGCATTGAGAACCAAAGCAGTTCAAATCCAGGAATACTTCCAGAACCATCTCTGTGGTTGAAGCTAGCTTGCATGCAGGCAGGACTGGATTCTTTTTACCCTCAGGGGCCTCCAAGGCACCTCATCGACTGTCCTGGTTTTCTGTCCCTTTTATATAATAGTTTTTCTTTAATTTTCTTTACTAAACCATATTCAGAAGAAGCCTGTTTTAATGACCACATATGAACTATGAAAAACACAGTTACATGTTTCTCAATTGATTTTGTTTTATTAAGCATGTCCTACTTGGCAAATTATTAAGAAGTACATCTTTCTCATTGGCTTTCATTGTTACTGCCCCTCGCTGGCTTTACTCTTTGATTGAAAATAGGGTTCATTCATATATTTAGGGTGAGTAACCTTTCTTGTGAAGAATAATACCTATATTTGCCTGTAGGGAGAGAGCAGTAGCTGGGCCTTCCTTATTAATAATATTGAACTGTGAGGGTTACATACATTTCATAAGAGCTTTTCTTCATTTTCTGTACTTTATACATAATTTAACTTTTCCACAAGGCATTAACATAAAGAGAAGGAAGTTGTTTTTCTAAAAAGGTTCTGTAAACACTTGAAAAGCTAAGCCAGAACAACTTAAAAAGAGATTTATATATCTGTGTCTCTAACACTGAATGTCATGGAGACTGCAAGAGGGTATCAGACTCCTTGGAGCTACAATTACAGGGAGCTGTCAGCGGTTCGATGAGGGTGGTGGTCCTCTGGAGAGCAGGACTCTTAAGGCCATTTCTCTGGTTCCTATGCAATAGTGTGCAGAACTAATGTAGCTGTGCAATCACCTCCAGTTCTGCTGTTGCTCGTTTCTTCAGTGGCAGAGAGAGAGACAGAGACACAGAGAGAGACACAGAGACATACAGAGGGACAGAGACAGAGAGACAGACTGATAGAGTGGAGGCTCTCTCCATGCTTTCCACTTATTTGTTTTATTACACCCCATGTGCGCCCAGATGTGTATTTTTCATTGCTCTTTGTCATTTTCAACATGACCCCAAAAATAAATAAATAGTCTGTTGGGAAAAAGTGCTCTGTCACACTTTGAAGGAGAGTCTGGGTTTAGCAGCTGTCTCTGAAGAAATGAGAAAACAGAAGACTGCTTCAGGGCACCAGCCTGCCAAGGTGCACAAACCTACAGGATAAGATAGAAGTTCATGTTTGCCCCTTTGAGCACAGGAAAACTCAGTAGTAAACAATTAAGCTGGTATCAATTGGTATAATATCCATAACCTGGTTTGCAAAGCACCAGTAATGTAATCTGTACTCCCAGGGTCTCCTGTAGCCATTGTTTCTTGGGCCTTGTGGGGTTTGAGGAGTGCAGGTATTCTTTTCTCCTGGTTATTGTTTAATGAGGGTCACTTTTTAGTTTTATGTGTGTGAGTGTCTTCCGTGCATGTTTATCTCTGCACCACTTGTGTGCCTGTTGTTCATGGAGGCAAGAAGAAAGCATCTGCTTCTCTGGAACTGGAGTTACAAAACCATTGGGAGCTGCCCTGTGGGTGCTGGGAACCAAACCCAGGTCTTCTGTAAGAGCAGCCAGTGCTCTTCCTCAGAGCCCTCTCTCCAGTCCTGACGGCAGACTCTGCAGATGAAGCAGGAAGTGATGATAGAAGCTGTTCACTAAGATCTGAACTGTCGTGTTGCTCCCTAGCTCACTCACAGTCCCCTCGACCGAAGGAGAATTCCCTACTTTGCTGACATGGGCAGAGAAGAGGAGTCTTACCAGAAAAGTGCTGTATAGTGTTGGAGAAACAGGCTTCAGAACCAGAAGGAACTGAAGGCAGCTCAGAGCTTGTGTTTACAACCAGATAGGAACAATCTGGTTACGAAGCCATTCTTACTGTGTGATGGAGGCCTCAAGGTTGAGCTCTCCCTGTGGAAACATCATGCTGATAACCTGTCTCAGCAGCTTTCTGTTTCTAGCTTTCAGAGAGGTCAAATGTAGTTTCTGTAGTAGGTGTTGTTTTCCCTTGCTAGGGTGCTGTATTGCTGTGCATACATACTGTCTTTACCACACACTCCTGACACTGAGTATGAGGGGCTCCCCTTACTGAGTTCTCTACACACTGCTCCTTAGAGTTTTGGGAGCAGGATGGCAATCCAGGCTTCTCCTGAACTTGTAGAGTCTCTATCATTTACTCTATCAGCATGGGTTGATGGGAAGGGGCACTTTAGCAATGACAAAAGCCACTCCTGTCACTCAGGAAATCCCAAGGGATTGAGGAGTTCTATTTGAAGGACAAAGACTGAGGATATGAGTTTTATTTTGCTGCATATCTGCTATTTGCATCCAGTCTAGATGAGTGTGCTGTTTAATTGATGTCACTGGATATTTTCAGAGCCATTGGTTATTAAGCTGATAGCACATCATGAAAGTGGTCTTGAAGGAAGCAGATTGCCTGCTCCTGAAGCCGAGCTCCCGCACTCACTAGCAGTGTGATACCAAATCAACTAGCTCGTGCCTCAGAAGTATGGGGAACATTAAGTCAGTCAGTACCAGAAGTCACTTAGAAAAGGGCAGTGCTTGTAATAAACACTGGAGTGTAAGGTAAATATTAATTACCATAATTGTTATTAACATCATTATCAAACTTGAGGCCCCAGCAAGGTGATCACAGGAGGAAGGCTCTCAGATGTGAACACAAGTTGTCTGGGTTCTTGTCTAGCTTATAAGGACTCATCAAACTGAAGTATTGATCTAGAACATGAAATGCTATAGGGTTTCCATTAGGAGGTAAACTGTGAGGTTGAGTGAACTCCATTCTGTTAGCTGGGTAATATAAGATCAGAACAAAAAAAGCAAATTGAAAGCAAGCATTTAAGGAGTAAACTTAAGGCTACATCAATTAGTTTGACAGGTTGTTTTCTTTGTAGGCAGGTGGTATTTTTTTATCTTTGTTTTTGTTTTTCTCTTTAACCACAAAGCCTCTAAAATACTTCACTGGCTTAATTAGTCTTGCTTAATTAGCCATTATCTGATGACTATATTTATTTTTTCTTTTCCAAACACAGGGTTTTTGTTGTTGTTTTAAAGATTGTAGTGTTTGCAGGACAGGGCTGCAGCGTAAGTATTTTGTTCCAGCCAACAGCAGTTGCTGAAATGAGAAAGGCTTCGGGCAGCTTCTTGCTGGACACAGAATCCAAAGAGCTGAGGAGCCCTCCCTGGGCTGTCCTAGCGCCTCACTCTCCAGGGCCTGCTTGCCCTGTGCTGGGTGGGGTGAGTGGCTGTGGAGGAGGGAGGAGAGAGGGAGAGTGATGGAGAACTCTCAGATGAGCAGCTTAGTGTAGGAGGACAGTAGAGCTGAGCATTAGTTTTGGTTGCTTTTAAAGGTCCTTCTCTCCTCAAATGCTGTTTAGTAGTACAGTGGGCTGGCCAAGTCTCCGAAGCCTCCATTTAAGGAAAACTGTCTTGCTCCCAGCCCTGACTGCTGAGTATTCCCTTTTGTAGCTAGCCATAAACCCTGGCTGTGACTGCATGGACTCTGGAAAACCAAACAGTAAATTGTTGTTTGCCCTAAAGGATAAACTCAGCCCAGCACTCAGGAGGCAGACAGGAGGAGTGCCATAAGGTTGAGACTAGCCTGGGGTACATAATGAGTTACAGGCCAGCTTGGGCTACAAAGGGAGACCCTGTCTCAAACAAAAACAACTTTTGCAAAGCAAAAGAAACAAAGCTAATAATAATAATAGATTGTTTTTGAGGATTTAAAGCTGTGAAATGTGGAAGGATGAATCTGGTAATAAGTCTGCCTTTAGAAGTACCATTAAGTGAAAGGTTCCTGTCTGCTCTGAGGTGTTAGGGAGGAGGGAAAACGGGAAATTTGAGAATGCTGTTTCTCCTATGACAGAGGGAATGAGATATTTGGAATAAGCTGTGTAATATGGAAAGCAGTGGGAGACTGACTGCCTACTTGATAGATTAATAAAATAATTGAAGTAATTTTTGAGCTGTCGCTGTCTACAGCTAGTTTTCTGGCCCAGGAGTGTTACTCTGAAAAACACTTAAGCCTTTGGTTTTCAGCTGCAGCTGAAAGATGTTTGGTAATGTCTAGACTTAGGTTGGCTGTTATAGCGGGTGGGGGGATCACTGGTATTTTGTGGGTAAAGGGCAGGGATGCCACTAAAAAAATCTACAACTCCCTACACAAAAGCTTTAACTGGCTCAGAATGCCGATTATTTTCACTCAGATTGAGAAACCCTGGGTAAACAATCACAAATATGAATTTCATGGAGTAATTGTGTTGTAGCTGACATTTCACTCCCTTTTCAGAGGCAAGAACGTGAAATGGAGGCCTCGGTGATATTGCCCATCCTGAAGAAGAAGCTGGCCTTTCTTTCAGGTATGTGTGATGTACCAGAACTGTGTGCTGTGTAAGCTTCTTTTGATTAGCTTAAGAGAAATACATATAATTTCTTTTATAAACTTGTTTTTAAAGATTTATTTATTTTTATGTGCGCTGATGTTCTGTCTGCATAAATGTGTGCATGAGGGTGCCAGATCCTCCAGAACTGGAGTTACAGACAATCATGAGGGCCATGTGGGTGCTGGGAATTGAATGGAGGCCCTCTGGAAGAGCGGTCTGTGCTCCAGTCTCTATACAGATTTTGTTTTCAAGGTCTTTCTTTGATGGGTTGCTATGACATCACTGCTGATTCCTCGAGATCTGGTTTTTATTCTGTTCTGTGATTAACTGAAGTGACTGCCACACTGCTGAAGCCACAACTTCTTACTTCTGAAGAAACATTGAGTAATCAATGCTCGCAGATGGACTAGCATGTCAGCGGTTGTTCCAGGAGTGAGTCGTCCTGATTCCTGTCCTCTCTCGCTCTCAGGGAAACTTCCACTACACTGGAGGAGTTACAAAACACACTTCTGCTGTTCTCTGTACTGTTCTGAATTTGCTTAACGCTATTAATATGAAATATACATCCACTAGGATGATTTAAAGGGAAGATGGAAGATCCTCTGAGAGCTTTGGTGTGGTTCATTGCACGCAGTGACTTTGGAGTCTGAGTATATGGCACAGACTGTAGGCTCCAGGGCCCTATCCATTTAAGTTTGCTTAGACTATAGTGTCTTCCTTTTTCTTTCCTGTTTCCTTGAGGTCTTGTTATTGTCTTGATAATTCCAATAATTCTAATAATTCTTTTTTAACCCCAGACATCTGATGTGTCTTTGTAAGTTGATATGTTTTCCTGATGAAGATCATAAAGGACAGAAAAAAAAAGCTGAATTTTGCTGGTGTTGTCTCTTTTAATCTAATGTTTGTGTGTTTTTTCAAACTTGTGTTATCATTTGGCCTTTCAATCGTTTCCATGGCATTGTATACTAATGATATTATTAATGTTTACATTTGCAGCCTTATGAATTTTGTAATGATTGTTTGATAATGTATCATTCTTATACCTGGAGGTATCGAACAGAATATAAGGATTGATATGCACTTGTAGAATCTCAGCATTCGTAAGGCCGAGGCAGGAGGATCAAAAGTTTGAGGCCAGTCTGTGCTATAGAAGATTTTGTCTCAAACAACAACTAAAAACCAACCAACCAACCATCCAAACATACCAACTGTCTTGAAGTGCTTTGGGTGTGCTAGGAAGATTGTTTCTGCTTCTCTTGCTCCCATATTGAAATGCCGGTCTTCCTACACTGCTGTCACTCCTGGATGCTGCTGTTTTCTTCCCACCAGTAACATTTCCTGTTTTAACAGCATTTGAGTCTGTTGATAGAAACTGTCCTGGAGGTCTTTGTTTCTTTCTCTTGTGTTGTGACTCCAACACTTTCACATCAGTAAAAGCTGAGGGTGTGGAGTTCAGGGTAATGTCTTCTTGACCCCCAAAGAAAAACTCCAAAGTGTAACTCTGGGTTACAGCTGTGTGCAGACACAGCCCCGTCCAGCTGAGAATGTGGAGTGGGACCTGGAGGTCACAGCAGACAACCAGAGAGTGGAGCACACTGAAATCTCATGTGTGTTAAGTCCTAGTCCAATTTGCCCTAAATGTTAAATGTAAAATGTAGCTTTTAAACACAGCCTAATGCAACATACCTGCAATCTCAGCACTCAAGAGGTGAAGGCCAGAAGACACACAGCAAGTTCAAGGCCAGCCTGAACTACAAACTGAGATTCTTACACTGCCAAGGACTGTGATACAGCTTAGTACAAGTGCTTGTCTATCTGCTTAAGACCCAGGACCCAATTCCCAGCACAGCATTCGTTCTATCGAGCAAACCCGGAGAACTTTGATTCACATCTGCCATCTTTCAGATCTCTGTGTGCTCACACCGAAGCCTACTGTAGGAACCAAGTGATACACTCACAGGCTAAGTGTGAACCCCTGTGCATTTAGTCTAAGTGCATGAGTAAAGCTATTCGGTTTTGAAGCAAATGAAAACTCCCTTGCCCAGGCATGCATGGGGTGCACGTTCTCAATTCCAGCACTCAGGGGGCACGGGGCAGGGGCATGTTCTCAATCCCAGCACTCAAAGGCAGAGGCAGGTTGATCTCTGGGAATTCAAGGCCAGCTTGGTCTACAGGGAGAATTCCAGGATAGCTAGGGCTACGTTGAGAGATTCTGTCTCAGCAAAACCAAAGAAACAAAAAGTTCTCTTGCCCACTCTTAAATTTTTATCTCTTGACTATTATTAGTTAAAGCCAGTTATTCTCAAACTTTTTTTTTTAATAATAAAGAAACGTGTTTTTATACCAAGAAAATCACCCAAGGGCCACTATCATTTGGAAATCACCTGCGTAATCCATTTTTTTAAATTTATATTCTAATCAACAAAAAATGCTATTGAATCACTGCATATTAGGTTGAACCCTCTGAAATTGCGGTTTATTGATGTTAGACAAAGTGGTTCAATATCAACAGTTGCATAGAAAATAGCCCTTAATGACTGTCATGCCTGGAATCGCATTTCTGTCACTAATGGAAGTCTTTTCATCTCAGGCTTTTCAGTTTTTAGTGATGAATTGCTAGATTATATAGAATTGTTTTCTTCAGGATTTGTTTTTTTACCTTCTAAAGCTGTGGTAAATATCACTTGGTTCCTACAGTAGGCTTCGGTGTGAGCACACAGAGATCTGAAAGATGGCAGATGTGAATCAAAGTTCTCCGGGTTTGCTCGATAGAACGAATGCTGTGCTGGGAATTGGGTCCTGGGTCTTAAGCAGATAGACAAGCACTTGTACTAAGCTGTATCACAGTCCTTGGCAGTGTAAGAATCTCAGTTTGTAGTTCAGGCTGGCCTTGAACTTGCTGTGTGTCTTCTGGCCTTCACCTCTTGAGTGCTGAGATTGCAGGTATGTTGCATTAGGCTGTGTTTAAAAGCTACATTTTACATTTAACATTTAGGGCAAATTGGACTAGGACTTAACACACATGAGATTTCAGTGTGCTCCACTCTCTGGTTGTCTGCTGTGACCTCCAGGTCCCACTCCACATTCTCAGCTGGACGGGGCTGTGTCTGCACACAGCTGTAACCCAGAGTGCTATTTGCTGAATGAATCAGTTAAATCTATCACGTAGGAAGGCAGCCTTCCGTTGCTTCTCATAGTACACGCAGATTTATGTTTCTCCTGTGAGTGAACTCAGGTCTTCTCCCATCATGGGATGTTCTTGTAATTTGGTTTAAAAATTCTACAGCCTTTCCTCAAGTCTTTACTTTTCTTATACTTATCACGACTTTTTTTTTCTTAAATCATCTTTCTCTATTGCCTCAATCCCTTTTTATAGCATTTAATGGATTTTATATGAAGACACAGTGTAGCTAAGTAGTGACAGTAATTCATACTCTTATTATGACTTAAAGCTCTTCTTTCTAGATTCTAGATACAGACGTGTTTTACTTGCAAACACTGATTGTACCAGGCACACAGCAAGTGGTCACTGAGTTCATTCAATTAGGCAGCAGACTAAATGGAAGAAAGTGAAAATGATTTTGGTTTTGATGAAGATTTCAGAGATGCATTTTCTTCTGCATACTTATTTATTTACTTATTTGCCTTTACTATTAAAAGCATTTATAAACTACAGATAGTCTTTAGATATTTTCCAAACTATGTCCTAAACCTATAATTGT